>JAXGGT010000004.1:7332406-7356367 GCA_035583425.1 Marsdenia floribunda | reverse complement strand
TTTTGGCCCATTTTTTTTTTAAACCCCCCCCCCCCCCCCCCCCCCCCCTAGTTCCAACCTCATGGCTCTCTCTTTCTATCTCTCTCTGAGAAAGCACATAACCCACATGGAAAGTTAATGCAGTGCAGCAGTGTATATTTTTCTTTGCTTCCGAAATCTATAAATATTATGTCTTGATGGATATTCATTCTCGGTTGCTCAAAGAAGCCTACAAGTTGCTCTTGATCCCTCTTTTGGCTTGAATATTTATAGTAATTTTTCTCAGAGTAGTATATTCTTTCATCTCCTTAGATATAATAGATAGATGGGGAAAAATATGGCCAACAAGGAGGAAGAAGAAGAAGAGGAGGAAAGAGTGCAGGTAGCATAAAGAAAAAATAATCTAAAATGGAATAATAATTTTTTTTTTTTTTTTTTTAAAAATGAAATTAGAAGAAATAAGGGTTTCTAGGTTAATGAGATTATAAATGATTAAAAATATTTTTTATTGGGAAATAAATACATGTAAATTTAGATGGTTAAAAATTATTAAAAATTTGTTAGAAGAATCTTTTTGTTCAATTAAAAATAAAGTAGAAATTTAATTGTTAAAAATATAGATATATTTATTCAAACGATAATAATATAAAAACTAAAACAATCAATTTTCCATTCACAAAAACACGCACGCAGACACTGATGTGGTAAAACTCCTTAACCACGTTTTAATCAGATTATAGAAGCTAAAACAGGAAATGCTAACAATGGAACATGCAAGGATCTCTTCTGGGAACTTTACTTCCTGGAAACAGAGGAAACGAGAGACTTCCTGCAAGGATCGAGTTAGTAATCGTAGAAATGATGGAAAAAATTAATAAGACTTGTATGTAAAGTAAGAAAATGAGAAGAGATTAGAATTTGCCTGATAGGAGCTAACCCCCTTGAGTGAGAAGAGAGTTTTCTTTTATAGCCATTTGTCTTTATGTCTTGTGATCCGTGCACGTTTGATATGTGTACATTGCTATCTCCTTTATTCTTTCTTGAGGTGTCAAGTGTCTCACTAATGGATTTCAAAATATTATTCAAAATGAAGAATTTGTACCCACTTTGAGTGTGTGTGTTAGTGCAGTCGGCGTGTGTCAAACATATCATGTCAAGCAAATTGTATCAGATACATTTCCATTCAATCGATGATATTGGCGAAGTAAGTTTGAGTAGGAGTGGAATGGTCTTATGTTCGAGGTGAGCGGCCTACATAGCTCGCCCATATGAGTCGAGCCGTGCACATTGCTTCACAACAGTGCTCGCTACACTCCGTCTAGGGCGAACATTTGGTATAAGTATCTCTAATCGGAGTGCAACACTTATAATTCCTAATTGATTATCCGTTCACACACTTTATCCTTCTATATAAGCATTTCATATAAAATGTGTCACAGGCCCTAGGTATAATTGAGGTGCGTACTCCCCAAGTTTTAGTTGACACTGATGTGGCTTTGACTCGTGCTCCCCAGGTTTACACATTATAATACAAAAGTGTATTATTCAATTAGCAAATACTCCCAAAGGGTTTTTTTTTTTTTTTTTTTTTTTTGAGTTGATACTATTATTATTATTATTATTATAATCATGAGAGACAATCAATTTATTAATTAATTTGAAATCAATTTATTAATTAATTTGAAAATATGTTGGGGAATGAAGTCAAAGTAAGAACCATTCCTACTGAATCAGCCATCTTCTTCTTCTGGTATTTTATTATATGATTGATTGTGTGCAAGTTTTTTCATCCCTTAAAAGAGGAGTTTATGTTTAGGGTTTCTTATTATTCTTTTTTGAGAGGAGTGTTTGCCAAGAATTACAAACACCTATATATATATATATATATATAACCTCCCTTCACCACTCACAAACAAACAACCAAACAAACAAAAACAAAAGCAAAAGGCGAAGAATTGAAATGGAGTTCGTAGCAGAAAAAGCAAACCAGAAAAACAAATTCAAGAACAATAATCCTCTGTTCATTTATATTCTGGTTCTAGGGTTTCTAGTTTTATATCTCAATCTCTCAGATGAACTTCAACACAACAACAACAATAGTAAGTATATATTTTTCTTTCCCCAATCCTACAATGTGTTTGATGATTTCTTTTTGTTGATCCCTAGTTCTTCTTCTTGTTATGAAATATAACTAACTCACTCTATAACTGAATTTTGCTTAAAAAAATTGCAGTTGCGCAGGCGAGAAGGGCCAACAATATTATTGCTGATGGTTTCATCACTTTGGGACTGAAACTTGTGAATTTCTGCATTGCTAAATCTTTGTGTTACAGAACAAACATACCATATCTGGAAACTGAAGCTTCTAAATCTATCAAGTCGTGGATGTTTTGGATTATATTAACCAATTCAATTTGGAGGGTTCTCTAAATCTCTATCTTTGAGACAGAGTTCAGATGATCATAAAGAGTATTTCTGGGAAAAAAAAACAGAGAATAATAGAATATATATATATATATATATATATATCCTGTAATTGTAAAATTGGTTTAAGGAAAGAATATATCGAGATTGTAAATGTTTTGTTTATGTATAGAAAAACTTATAAATAAATAAAGGAAAATTGACAAGACTTTAACAATTTTTTTTTTTTAAGAAAAACTTTGTGTTTATTGAATTATTTAGAAAAAATTACTTTTTTTTTTTATCATTTTACATTAATTTTTAAATCATTTAACATATAAATTAACAATTTTAACAATTTTACCTTTTTTTTTTAATTGAATCATAAAAATTTATAATTTTTTGTCAATTTCACAAAAAGAATTATATTATTAATCTCTAATTTTATTTAAAAAATTGAAATTTATTTTACAAAAATAAAATTCATTAAAAACTAAACTTACCATTTTTCATAAATAAAAGACAGGTATTCTTTCTTTTGAGATATTTAGTACATCTTATTTTTTTCCTTTTATGAATAAGAAATAAATTTTCTCACGTAGAAAAAGTTCGGGCTACAAACTATAACTTAAGGAAACTTTTAAGTTAATGGACTGTTCATATATATATATATATATATATTTCTTGTTGTCTTAAAATTCTGCTGCAGAAACTCCTTGTGAGAATTTTTTTCCCTCTTTTGGATTTCTTTAATAAAGGAGGCAATAATGATCCGTGTAGTAATTTTTTTATGGGGGTCTTTTCCTTCAATATTTTTTCTTTTGGGTGAGGAGAGAAATAGCCGTAGGGGTGGGGCGTGGGGGGTGGAGTTCCAAGCACATGATGAGCTGACATGACAAAAATATCAACAGCAAAAGTACGCGAATTTTTGGCAAAATAAAAAACTGCCCCAGACCACTTGTCTTAATGAATATACTGTACAAAGATATATATCGACACTGATCAACTTAGGCACATTCAACCGAAAATATGATAATAGCTAATTTTCTTGCGTAAATTATTTCCTCGACAAGAAATATCTACAATCACCATATAATAATATATATAAATATAAAAAATCTCTTAACCAAACCCAAATCCCTCGTTGGCTTCATGGATGGCAAGGAGCAGTCTTTCTTCTAGATGCTCTTTTGAAGGGTATTCTGGCAGATCTAATTGATTGAAACTGCATACATAAACACCAACAAACATTTTTCTTTTAACAAAATTAAAATGAAAACCAGAAATCTCAACTACTCACTTAGCTTGTTTGTTCTCAAAATAATAGGAAGATTTACCATGTATGTGCTGAAGGCAAATGATGAGGACTGCCATAAGCCTTGTGAATCTGGAACTTCTGGGATCCTGAAATTCCTTGTAATGCACTAAATCCTTCCAATGGCACCTGTAAAACCAATGGATTACAATTGTTTTCCTCAGTAATTCCCACAGTTGAATTCTAAGAATTTAATGATACTACTATTATTCTGAATGTGTCTCCGTCATTTTGTATTTAAATGCCATTCAATCCTATCATTTTAAATCTCCTACAGTTTTTCTGTTGTTCATAAAATCCTCATAAAAATAATAGGTACCTTTGAAGTTCCTGTCACAAATTGTAGGAGGCGAGCTTTATCTTCCTTGCTGAAACCCTGGACAATCTCCCAAAACCATTGAATCACAGGAGATGCTGCACTGTAGCCAGAATACTCTGTATTCGCTCTCAAATCATCCACTGAAAGAGAGATGGAAAAAACCTTTTTAAGCTTATTAAATTGTACTTTATTTTTTCTAGAAAAGAGCATGAGAATGGGTGGCAGCATATGTGCAAGCTTCTCTCCCTCTGTCTCTTGCCTTAGTATGTATGTGCTTCTGTGATGTTTCTTTCTAGGAGGAGGGAGGATGGGATTCTTGAGAAGATGTTCAGGGGAAAGCACATAGAAGGGCACACAAAGCAGATCAAGAATAATCAATTCTGAAGGTGAGAGCTAACTGATACAAGTAACTTACAGTCAATATCTGGTAGACCACTTATCAACAATTCCAGTTCTTTATCATTAAAAATAGATATCAGATCCCGGGGTACTAATTCAGTGAATCCTTCCAGAAAGGCATTTATCTGTGGCCGGATGGCAGTATTTAACCGATGCTCAGCAACTAGATCCACATACTGGTGCTTATTTTCCTCGGTGACACGGATGTTGCGCCCCCCAGGAATCAGCTCATAATCAGTAACCTACCATGCACAAACAATATCAGATTTGCAAAGCAGAAAAAGAGAGAGAGAGATAAAATTTCTTCGAGATTGATGACACATACTTCATTCCGCTCGTATAAGATCAACTTTTCTTCATCAGCATCAATGCTAAACGTAAGATCAAGAACATCGCTAATATCATTCTGCAGAATAAAACCAGCAATAAGTATTCTTAACCATGAATGTTAATAAACACGTAAAAAGAAATATAAAGATATTAAGAATGGTACCTCAAGCATCCATTTCAGATTCTTAAAATAACCAGGGTCAATAGCTTCAATGTCATGATATGTTACTTTGACCCCCAGGATATGCTTGTAAAATGACCGGGTGAAATGAACATCCAGTAGCTGTCCATCAAAAAGAGCCTTGCCGACCTACAAAATGTACAAATATTAGAAATGGAAAAGAAAAATTACTCAAAAATACAGCCACAGAAGAATAGCACTCACAACACGCCCAACAAATTTGAAGTATGAAAGATGTTCTGTTTGGTAAACAGAGTTGGGGTTTGGTTGGAAAGTTGAGTCATTGCCAACTGTGGTGAATAGCAGGGCTCCCTTATCAAAAATCACCCTTGAGAGCAGTTGATACCATTCCCTAGTTAGCCCACCAGCATCAATTCCTTCCTCACCTTGAAAGTGAACAGTCAACCTACCCTTCAATTCCTGTGCTGTTCTCATCCGTAGCTGGTTATAAGAGTCTTCAAGAATATAAGCTCTTCTGACAGAAATTCTCAAAGGACTGTGATGATGATGATCATGCTGATGCTTGATCTTGGATCTAAAATGTGCCCTCTTATTGTCAAAATCAATAAAACGAGGAACCTTCAACATTAGTGAAAAGGATTTCTCGAGCAAACCAGGGTTTTGCCGGATGAAAGCATTCAAAAGCTTTCTATGCTTATCTGTGAACTTCACAAATGCCACTTGCTTTTCATCAACTTTTACCACAGAACTAGAAGCTTTACCAGATGATTCAGTGGCCTCTTCAACCTCAGAAGCTGCAGTCACACAAAAATCAAGCCCTGACCCAGGTGCGCCGGGATGCAACTTCTCACACATCACAAAGAAAGACTCAATATATGGTAAAATATTTTGACTGCCAGCTGGAAGAGGAGGCATGGCCCCTGATGGTTTAGATGCTGAAATAGTAGATGAGTGTAGAAAATCACTTGCTGAATCTGAGTAGCTCTCCATTCTGCTAATGCAAATACTCAGCTCCACCCACAAAGGTTCTAAAGCTGCATTGATGTCCCTTACAAGAGAAACAGTATTTGAGTGCTTTTCTGGAATCTGACGATCCTTGTCAGTAAGTGTAGAAACAAGAGAGCTTAATGCTTGCAAAACCCTTAGAATCGCAGCTCCATCAGAAGAGGTACTACTGAGGAGGGCTTTCTCTACTTCTCCAAAAATTCGCAACTCATCCATGGCAGACTTAAGAAGACTTTGCACAGAATTGGCCAATTCAGTGATAAAAAGATGGCAGTGGACAGGTGCAATAGCCACCAACTTTTTCAGTACCTCTGCCACAAGAGTGTAAGCATTATCTGACAAACTGGAGGAACCCGAGAAGTTAGCAGAAGGATATTACAACGGGGAAAGAAAAGGAATAAGGCAAGAAGAATAAGTGTATTCCACTATTTATATAAAATGTCAACACAGTATAATTAAGAGTGTAGGCAAAGTTCACATCTTGCATCATTTATGATGTTTGGGGGGCTGTGGGTGTGGAAGGGAAGGGAACACTGGAGAAGTTGATGTGGGATTAAGCATAGGATTAGGCCAGGATCTATTTTGCACCATCTTTGACCAGTAACAGAATGAAAACAGAGCAAAACACCAATAGACAATATAATTCAATAAAATTAATAACACCAACTGAGCCAACTCTATGAAGAATTTTCCTTGCTTGTCCTAACCAAATCAGAAGTCAAACAGCATAGGGGGGCATAAAATGATGATTTTGCACTGCCTTAGTATATTGCAATAATCACAGTAAAAGAAAAAGATACTAATTTCCCCTGAATTCTTGGGAGCATCTGTAAATTCCTCATTCTAGATATTGACAGCTTAATACACAAAGCTAAATTCACAAGGAAACACATTATTTCCTTCCTGCAGGTGTCCATTTAGAACATACAATTTTCTGCAGAGATCTCAGAGAACCAATAGTTCTCCATACCAAATATTTGGAAAACTTCTGGCAAATAATGTCCAGACACTCCACAACCATACAATAACCTTGAAAGACAGAATAAAAAACTCATCTAGTAGATTGTAGAACATATGAGTTAAGATAGCTGTAGAAGGATACAAAACATACCCTTCTTTTGCAAGCAACGAGCACAAAAGACAAAGCTCTGCTTGTGGTAGATTATTCAGAACATTGAGACTGCCAGTTTCATTTTCATTTTCTACACCTGAGGAAGAGATTTTTGATGAATCATCTACCTCAGACGTGGTGGTTGCAGTGGTAGTATTCATCTCAGCATCCTGTGCAGAAATCTGAGGACCAGTTTGTCGTTGATGAGGCACAGATGATTCAGGCTCATCAGATGAATTTGATTTGCTTTCAGCAATAATGACATCTAATAAATTCAGCAGCTGAAGTAACAAGAAACTGCATTAGGAATAATGAAACGAACCAAATAATTTGAAAGCAAAACAGATTATATGATCAGGAGAAAACTACTACCTGCTCAAGATGGGCTATACTTCTTAAGTAAAGGGGCTGATTTAAAAGAGATAAAAGCAAAGCCAATGAGACATTTCCTTGTGATTGATTCTTTTCTAATTCATCCTCTTGACTAACCGCAATAGCTTTTCCCCTCTGGTCAGGACTTATCAGATTATGTTGCAGTACTTGATGAGGTAATCTGAATTCAAGCAGAATCTTTGCAACAAATGGATGATTTTTAGCCAAATATGTGAGAGTTTCAAGTACACGTCGAGAAACCAAAGGTGGAACACCTACAATGATACAAAATCGAACACAACGTAACCACAGGATCCAGGAAGCATCACCACCACCACCCCCCAACAAAAAAGTAAAAATAAAATTAGTGCTATGCTTCTTGTGCTGAATTCTAAATATTGAAATTCATTTTGAAGTTTAAGTTGATCATTCTTAAAAAACAATTGCAGAGCAATAGTACTTGGCTTACCATCAACATACTGAGGGCGAGAATAAGTCACATGACTCTGGCAAGCATAAAGTCTGTAAAGGGGCTCAGGAGAATTCTGAAAATTGGAGGGCTTTCGTATGTCAAGCATTAACAAATCCATGAGAATTTTGACCAGAGAAATTCTGGTGTCAGCATGAGCACAAAGATTCAATAGAAGCCTCTGCAGCTGGCCTTTATAAAGTGGCTACAAGAAAATTAAATCAATTTATAAATATTATGCAGAAGGCCTCAGAAAGGAAAAAGCATAATATGTTAAGTGATTACTTGAACTACACGAAGCAAGCGGATCATCGCTTTCAGATCTTCTGTATCAACTAAGGGCGACCCATCGGCCTCAACTGGCTTATTTCCTGTTGATCTACGGGCGAGTATTCCACTAGCTCTATCTATACCTTCCCCTCGTCTAGAAGATTCACCCCTGCGATTTCTAGGATAAATCCCAAAGAGTGTTCGATTATATCTACGGGCAAACCTTTCACGCAACATATTTGCTTCCGCAACAAGAGCAGGAGTCAAATTAGCAAGAATTGCATCAGAGGATGTCAAAAGAACCTGATCATTAAGTAAAGACAAATTATAGGGGAAAATCTTCCGGACCATATATTAAGCACCACAAAAATCCAGATCTCAAATTTACCTCTTCTCTTAACTCTGAAGGAAATGTTGCAATTATTGAGACAGTGTCCATTTCAACAGGTTGCCCTTCTAATTCTTGTGATTGGTGAAGCCTTTGGGCTCTCTGCTGTGCCAGGACTTCTTCTCGGATATCTGGGGGAAGTGCAGCAAGAAATTCAGGATCTATGTCACCAGTACTCTGTGGCTCAGCATTTTGAGACTGGGGAGCTTGACTCTGCTGGTTTGAAAGCACTTCAGCCCGCAACTCCTCAGGAAGCGCATCAAGAAATGCAGGATCTATGGATCCTGAGTCAACACCAGAACGACGTGGCTGCTCACCAGCTGCAGCACCTTGCTCTGATTCTTGACTGGGATTCTCAGAAACCTCAGTCACACTATGAAGGGGAGGCTCTCTCCCACTTAGTGGTGTTGCATTGCCAACGGAGATGTTAGTTCTCCTTGTACGAGCATCTCCAGCACCTTGTCTGTCAACATCATCATGGCCATCAGCACTCCCAATCTCAACATCCAAACTTCTTAAACTCTCCCCTAGAGTCGCACCACTGCCACTACTCTCTTGACTCACAGCTTCAACATCTCGCACAACAGTATCACTATGCTCAAACTGCATCCCAACAGCCTGAGGCTGTTCACCTGATATATCTGACCCCTGTACCGATTCATTAATACCAGGGCCATTATCAGGAGCTGCTGCGTTATCTAAGTGTGCAGAGGAGGAAGGAGGTATGTTCCTATCTAAATTGCTATTGTTTTCAACAGGAGTTTCAGTTGTCATTGCAGCTGATCCAGAGGAATGATTGATCCCATCTTTATCTTGAGATGTCACCATGTTCTGGTCTGTAGTTCTCTCAGGCGTCGGACGCCTCAAGTGAGAAATTAGCAATTCTTCAAGACCCTGTGGAATTGCAGATGAGCTTGATCCACCACTCTGCTGGTTATCATTAACCCACAGATTGAATCTATGCCCATGGCGTCCATTTCGTAGAGACCGGAAGAAGGATTCCAAGCGAGATGATGATCCTTCAGTGTTTCTATCAGCAGAAGCATCACGTGCATTTCCTAGGAAAGCAGAAAGGAGAAACAATATTATATCCAGAAGAAAATTCAATGAAGAAGAGACCGCACATACACAGAGGAAAAGAGACAAGTTTGTATAACAAATAATCCACAAAAGTAAAATGGTACCATTGAACAGTATCTAGATGGAAGCAATACCTGATTGTCCTGGAGAACCTGTTTGTAATGAGGAAGATGATTCCACCAGGAGTGGATGTTGGGCAGGGGCTGTACTGTCACCACTTCTGCCCAACAGATTGTAGATAGAAGTAGTACGTCCTTGACGTCTGGTGGAGAAAACATCAACAGGCATTACATGCAAAGTTTCACTGGATAAGCTATGTTCTCTTCCAAAAACTTCAATATGATCAAAGATACCATTCGTTCCATCTCCTAGTCTCAGTATAACACCATCCTCATCATCTTCATCATCTTCCTCCTCTTCTTCCATTACATCCTCATCAAAATCATCTTCATCAATTTCATGGTCATCTTGATCTGTATCATGATGTGGTAAGTGATGCACTTCATCATCTTCAAGAACATGATGTTCCTCATCATCCCCATCTTCATCAACTTCTTCTCCTTCATCTCCAGACATCTCATCATCCTCATCATCTTCATCATCATCATCATCGTCTTCTTCATCAATATTTCCTTCTCCATCAGGCTGAATCTCAAATCTTATGGCTACTGATTCCAGGCCATTGTCCCCACCACTGATGTCCTCAGGAGTTTCACGCATATAGTCATCACCCTGAGGAGCAAAGCCTCCATCCATATCCTGGTCATGTTCCATGTCATCCGTGACAGCCTCAGACCCACCATAATTCTGGTTTGCTCCAAAAGACTCAATGTTGTTGGTGGCCGATGAATTTTCATTAGCTTGGGACATAGTCTCTATGGAATTTGACACATTATTAGCATTACTTGTTCCTCTGGACTCTCTCTGCGCAGGTTTCGCCGATTGCTCAGATCTCCCTGCATTAGCTTCAGCAGAATGCACATGTTCCTTTGTCACCAATTCCAGAACTTTCACAAGCCCTGTAACCACTTTTGGTGAATCAGGATTGTCCAGGTCTAGAACACGAAGAACTCGAGTAAGCGATTGAATCAGACCAACATCAACAAATGTTACTGAGGCCTCAGCTGAAATGTATGACCCTGTCGGGTTCCTTGCAGCCAGTACATCATTTAGTAGATCAATGAATGCTTGAATATCTATTCCTGGGGGCCTAAATCCTTCAGATGTACCAACAAAATCATTGAAAACAAAACTTATCTCTGAGAAGATCCTCTTCCTTGCCTCTGTAGAGCGAACACAAGATGCTACTAGAAACTGATTGGCTCTGCTTGCTAGTTTATGCCTCCAATCTACATCCATCTTCTTTTCTTTTTTGGAATATTTAGAGTATGGTAAAAACTTGTGGAGGGCATGGTGGAAAATTCCAGCACTGCAATGACCATTAGAAGGCCGTTGAGCACCATGGCAACTGCTAATCTCAGCATCCCTCCGGAGCAGAATGTGGACAGACGAACCATACATCAAAAGAATTTCTGTCAGAAGCTTCAGAATAAATACAATCTTTGCCATAGATGCTGAAGACTCCTGGCTACTGGCTTCATTTTCCTCAGAGGTAGAGATAACAGCTTTTCCTTTCCCTTTTGACGAAGAAATATCAATGTCCATGTCTACCGATGATGGGTTATCCCTTGTCCCAGATTCACCTCTCACTGGAGGCTCAAAACTAGCAACTGAATCCAGTAGAAGTTCAATTACATTCACAAAACTATGGGGAGGCTTTCTGTGAACTTTAACATTCTTTGAACATGTGTCAACAACCTTCCCATGCCCACTCGCAGGGTTTAATGAGCTGACATGACCTGAACCAACCTTTACATCAGTGCTCTGTACTTTATCCTTATCATCTAATCTTTCCTTCTCCTTTTCTCTCTCTTTACTCTTATCCTTATCACGATCTTTCAGTAAAACAATATATGGCCTTTCACCCACCATCTCAATTTGGCAAACAGATTGAGCAGCCTTCATGAAAATCACTGGGTCACGTTGAATGACAGAAGTTAAATTTGACAGGAAATTTCGCGGTGTAAGCCTCCCACTGGACTGCCGGTTAGCTAAAGCAGCAACACTGAGCCGAATTTCAGATTCCATTGCTTGCTGAAGGGTTTGTGGATCTTCAAGGATGTGGCGAATAATAGTAGCGGCTACATTGTCAAACCCCACAAATAGGCTAGCCGTCGGCAAGGAAAGGAGAGAATGCAAACCCCCAGAATCAAGAAAAGTAACAGCTATAGAGTGAGTTCTTGTCAGAGTAGAACAAAGCTGAAGAACAGCATGCATAGTTTCAGAAGGAAGTTGTCTCTTAATACAACTGCAAGCAACTTCAACAAGTCGTTTTTGCTCCAGCAAATCCAAGTGTTTTGAAGACAACCCCAATGTTGCCTGCAACTTGCTTTGTCTGTCTTCATCAATCACAAGAGGTGCCTGATTGCCAACATCATCCTTCTTTATCAGTTCTGAAACGTCAATATTTAATTTGCTATCCACTTGAGCAAGGCGGTCAATTACAACAAAAGCTGCAGTCACCCATCTAGGAACTTCAGCTACACCTTGGTCAAATGAAGCAGAATTCCAGTGGGAAAGGAGATCTGATGCAACCTTGACTAAGCCATTCTTGGCAGCAATTTCTCGTGCTGCTGCATCTTCATTTAGAATCAGAGCAAGAACATGAAAAAGAGAGTAGAGAGTATTGTTGTTCCCACTATCAGAGGCACTACTGCAAATCTTCACTTGATCAAGAATGAAAGTAATAACCTGGGATCTGTGTTGACCATCATTCTGGGAGCATATCATCACAAGGAGTCCCCTAACTGGAAAAGCCAGAGAATCTTTCATTTGAAGAAGCCTTCTACAGGTAGATAACAAGTCATCAATAGGAGGAAGTTGCACCACTTCCTCCTCAATAGCCTGATTAGATTCAGTAGCAGCATCCACATTTGTGTCTGATCCAGAATTCCCAAGGGACATAGCTAGTGCACGGGCAAGTTCATCATCTTCTTGAGTTTCCTCTGGATGTGAAAATAACCATTCCATTGCCAGCTCCACACTGTTAGAACCTACCTGCCTCAAAGCCTCTTCAGCTCGAGATCTCGAAAAGCCCATTTCCACAATCGTTGAGATAGTTGATTCATTAGGGGGTGGCCCAGAAACACGAGTCATGTTACTATTAACACTTTTTACTTCAACGCCTGAGTAGACATGTCTGATGATGTTAATGACAGTTGCAATGAAATCATAATTGCACTCTGTAAATTGTGGATGAGCCCAAACAGGAAGAATGGCTTTCAGTATCATGGATTGAAGGGCCTTTACAAATGACTCAGCATCTCGAGGAAATGGAACATCACCACTTATCAAAGGCTGAGTAAGCAAATGCTTTGTAAAAGGAGATAAAATAAATGATGAAGTCACAAGGTGATCCATGAGTTTACCATAGCTGGCCAAGGGGCCATATATCCATGACTGATCTATTTCTTCCACTCGATCCTGTCTCATGCTCCCTTCATCTGTATCCATAGGAGAAGCAGGAGCCCTATTAACAGCAAAGAGCAATTGACTGGTTGCTTCAAATGTGGTCAAGATAGATTGAATTGCCCCATGTCCGTACAAGCAATTCAGTAAAACAGGATTGCATGAATCAGGCTTTTCCAGTAGAGTGCCATCAATAAAATCAATCACCTTGCCAAGATAGCGACATTTCGTTGACACAGATGTTTCTGATCCAGGGTTCATATGGCCTCCAAAATTCATGTGGTCACTAGCTATTGCAGCAAAGGTAGAAGCAACTGATTTTGAAGATGGTGATACATTGAGCACCTCATCACGTCGACGAGATGGAAGAAGCATTATCTTTCCCAGCTCCTGAAACAAATGAGTGATATGGATTGATAATGACCCCACCATATCACAGCAGGAATGATAATAAGATCTCTGCTTTTCTTCATCTTTCTTTACACTGGACCCCATCCCATTAGAAGCAGCAGATTGCTGGGGTTGCTCTCTACCTCCTGATCGGAGATTTGATAGACCAGTAACAACCTGTCGTTGTTGAATACCAGATGCACGAGCAAGGTCACGATATAGGTTTAACATGTCAAAGAACTGTGATTCAACACTCCAACCAGACATCCTCCTCCTAAGCAGAGGGTCAAGAAATTGTCTAAATGAGTTAAACCTTTGCTCTTCATTATCAAATGTATCCAGCTCCAACTGTCTCGAGTCGTCAGCAAACCCTGAACCATCATCTTCCATTTCAATCTTAGAATCTTCAAATAGAGCAATCTGCCATAGGATTTCACGATGAATACGGCCAATGTCTTCCAGTATATCCTTGCTCTCATTTCCAAATTCTGTAAGCAATGCAGTTAGCCAGCGACTGTCTTTGGAGGCAGCTAGAAAGAGAAGGAACTCAATGATGAAGAGTGATGAAAAAATTCCACTATCTGGTGTCAGCCTTGGGTCCAGTAGAAAGGAGCCTGAGGTGGCAACAAATCCAGTCAAAGCTTTTTTCAAGTTATCCCTGAGAGAAGAACAGAATGCACGCGCTAAAGGAGTTGAATGATGTTGAGTAAAACTCTTGAAAACCAAAGTGCTGTGCAAGGCTATAGACATCCCTTCAGATGACTGAGCAATACTTGGCCTTAACAGCAGTTTCAATAAAGCTTCAATTCCTGACTTCTCCACAAACAACCGGCAAGTTTCAGAATTTTCCATTGTCCTGTGAACAAGTACCATCACATGGAAGGTGATTAATTGGATGAATTGCTCATCAGTGATTCCATCAGCAGTTGAACCACCGGCCTCAGCCAGGCTGCAAGCACCAATGTTTTCCTTGTCTTCACCATCTGTTTCCATGGCATTACTCCCATTAGATTTCCCTAATGGCTCTGCTGGCTTAGCATCCTCTAAAGATGCTATCTTATTTATAATTTCGACAATTAGCTCAACACCAGTACCTCTTAGTGATGAAACATGGCGCAAAAGCTCTTCCACTGCATTTGCCAAAGCAACAATACCCTCATTCATAGCCAACACATACTTTTTATCAGAAAATATATCAACAAGGAATCGCAGTGCAGAAGTTTCTCTCACGGCCTCAAGACCCTTGGCATTAAGACAAATTGCACCAAGACCATTAGGAACAGAAGTAAGAGCCTTTGACGAAGGAATTATACCAGCAACCACTGATGACAGAAAAGCATTAGGTAGACCCAAATCATGCAAAGCAGGATAACATGTAGGGTCTTTATGAATTATTTCACTCATAACTGTCACACTAGAAGAATAAATATCACCTCCGAACTTTTCCACATTACCAAAAATGAGCGACAATGTAGCAGGTAAAGAGACATCATAGGAATTCTGTGATCTGGCTGAATTTGCTGGCGCATAAGTAGCAGAACCAAGTGCCTTTAATAGAGCCCTGATAAGTCTTTTCTGAGTGTGTATATGATCATTGTTATAGATAGAGCATTCACCAACAGCCATTGAATTCTCATCCACCCCAGTCAAGTCAATCACTCTATGTACTTCTATCTCCAACCTATGAGCTAAAATCTCAACTCCGCCCAAATCCTTAAAAAGTGTAACTGCTGCATTGCTGTAGTCCATGAGCTTCTGTACAGTTTTCACGGCTAAACATACAAGATGCAGGTGTGCAGGTTCAGAATCCTCCAAAAGTGGTAAAAAGGCAGGTACCATACCTGAACCTCTGACTATGCTCCCAGAACTTGATGAAGATATGACGTGAAGCAAGTAGAATTGGACAACAGCTTCAACAAAGGCAACAGAAGACGGATCACTAGAATTACTCAACGATAAAATTGCTCTTTGCAACACATTTAAGAGAATCATGCGATTAGCCCCTGCAAAACTGATGCTTGATCCGCTCAAAATCCTAGCCCGTTCATGAGATGATGCATATGCAGCTAACTGTGCTCCTAAGGCATTCATCGCAAGAGTTCTGATAGCTCCAGAGATGTTCTCTTCAGACCTAACAATCCTGATTAATTCATTTGTGTATTCTGGCTCATTTGCGAAAAAAGAAACAAGCTCATCATGAGAATCACTAGATTGGACAAGCACAATGAAGGAAAGAAGACAAATCTTGCTGTACAGCCTGCATATTCTAGGAGAACGGAATGCATGGGCATATCTGATCCTGGTTAGTAATGAGAGTCTGTGCTCAGAAGGTACATTATACTGCTCAATACAGAACTTCATAAGCAAGAGATCATCTTCTTTCCGTAAATGGAGATCTGGAATGTGAATCACACTTGTGCTGGAAGATGCAGAGGATTGACCAACTTGATCACTGCTTCGAGAACTGGCACCATGCAAGTCATAATAAAGAGTTGACCCCAAAAGATACTGTGCTTTGTCAGAATCATTTTGTACATCTGAAGGAAACAAACACAGCCCTTCATCTGGAGTTCTCTCGTTGACTGTAACACATGAATACAAACCCAGGCCCTCTTCCTTGCTTCCCCATCCCTGTGCAAGTGAGAGGAGGCAACTGTTCACAGACCCACATCCAACTAACTTCCCAGTTGCATGTAGCTTGGATGGATTTATTTTTACTAATGCGGAAAGAGTCTCTAAGGTAGCTATAAGAATTTCAGGATCAGTTGATGCAAGCAAAAGCCTGAAATGCTGAAGACAAAGAACAAAGAAGATGCATTAACTAAGAGCACGTACATAATAAATGCAAACAAGGGGAGCTAGTCCCTTTCTTGCCAGCAATACATAGTACAATTGTGTTTCATTTAAACCTTGAAGGCCTCAGCTTACCTCCAAGCCACTAAAAGAACTCTTATTATGGCAATTTTCCAAAATGATTTGCATCACCCGCAAAATCTGTAGAACTTCTTGTTTTGGAAATGGACTAACATCTAAAATATTATCAGATAAGAGGAGGTCGTTCCTAGAAGATATGTAAGTTTTGAAATATGTATCAAAGTGAAGAAACAATGGCCTCCAATGATGAAAATTTCCCTGAAAAAGAAGCAAATGCTGTATTAGAAGGCAAGAGCCAGGCCAAAAGAAACAGAAATGGCGTAGATTTAACTGGCAGTTACCTTGCCATACTCCCAACGAAAACCAGAAAGTGGTATGGCTATATCTTGTAATGGACACTGGATAACCTTGTCAATAAATGCCTTCACTCTAGGGGGCTGTATGCAAATAAAAGGACAGGCTCCATATGAATAAGGAAATATTATTAACAAAAAACACTAAAAATCTCCAACAAGCTGATAGTTCAGACACAAAACATCAGCTTCTCTCACAAAAACCTTTGAGATTCTCATAAAAGACAGGACAGCAAAAAAATAAGTAACCCCGTATTATATGGAAATCATAACATCCCACATTAAAAAAAAAGGGAGCTGGCCCCTTCAATTATAAACTTATAAATAGTACCCCAAGCCCACCAAAAAAAAATTATAGTCCCTAAGTTAACAATCAGGTGCAGGATAGTGCATAATCATATGTAAAGTAGAAAGAATCTGATAAAGTCCAATTGGATTGTGAAATGCAGCCAGGAAAAGGATAAGCACCAACCTCGCATCCACCATGTAAGCTTACCATAAAGCAGTAATAAATTATAAGTACCTCAAATATCTTCATGTTATGAATCTTGTAGATATTTAGGTAACATGCTTAAGTTATGGAAAGATGCTCTAAGCAAAGCATATAAATACATTAAACATGAGCTAACTAGAGCTGCAGAAATTCAAAGGAACTTTAAAAATTTTAGAGTGGTTACAAAATGAAGCTTGTTTGGAGGAGCATATTTTGGAACATGAGCTGTTACTCAAATATGATGAACAATTGGATTTCGCAAGACCATGATAAGGTCAAAGGATCTCAATGCATATACATAGCCTATTGGTGTATTCCTTGTGTAGGAAAATACACGAACAATATTCTGACTGCCCTATTACAAAAAAAATTACAATCTAACTCATAGTAATGAAAGTGCAAATGTATACATAGATTCATCTGATTATGAGGATTAATATAACGTCAGTGTGCTCAAGAAGAGGCAGCAAATCCATAAAGTGCAGAAGGATACTTCTCAAACCACTTCAATGCTTTCTAAACTACCAGACTGAGATGTGTTAGTCAAGCTATACCAGAGGCGAACCATGTTGTACTTAATTAAGTTAGCTAAAGGCAAAGCATTCGGGAGATGATATAATAAGTCACATGTCTCCAGGTAAGTTACCCTCCCTCCAAAATAAAAAAGAAAAGAAAACCCAGCTTGCATTAGCTAATCCTAAAAAGCTCTTCCATTACCTATTCCTGAGAAGAAAAAAATTGAAACTATATATATAGACAATCTTTCCATCATCTAGATCTACGCAATAACTACCACTAACCGTGATAGGATGAATTTTCTGAATATTTTGAACAACCACATTCAATTAGTGGGCAATTTAATTATAGGAAGAAAGTCATACCAAGCAAAGGAATAACGTTAATCAAGTTTAAACCCCCACTATCATCGATCCAACTCACTGAATAAGTAGTTAACAACAAAACTAATTGCTCAGATACCACCTATGCAGATGTCATTCAGTTCAAGAAGAGCATTTCTTAATGTATGAAATTTCAATGCTTATGTTTATATATGGCTCTTCCGCAATTAGCCAATTACAAAGAAACAAACTGGCACAACCAATAAAAGGAAGCTCACCCCTTAAACACTCTACAGAAATACCAACTCATTTAAACCAAAAAGGAAAACATAAATCAAATTATAAAAGAAAATTGACACTGATAAAAGCAAATGTATAACAACATACCGATTCAGAGTCCAGTTTAATAGAAGGGCTAATGGTTCCTTCCGTAGAAAGAAGTTGCCGTAGCGTCGATGGCAAGCTCGATCTTAGGCTCGCCATATCGAACCTCTACTTACTTACTCCTGTTTACTGTACATAACCAAAAAAAAAAAAAAAATCACCATTGAAAACTTCAACTCTCAACCAAATAAACCCACTCACTAATTTTACCTTTAATCAAAAAGAAAAAAAAAAAAAACAAACAAACCAACCTTCAATCAATCATATGACTAAAATCCATATATCAAATAAGATAAATACTTAACACACAGATAAATAATATTCATATACACACAAACACACAGACGGAAAAAAAAAAAAAAAAAAAAAGGTGTGTGCATCCATCTATATTTCTCTGACCTTGACAACGGAAGATGCTGGAGACATCCAAAGGTTAAGACTGTACAGAGAGATTGTGAACAAGGGTTAAGAAGCGACGAGAAGCCGGGTTGGAAAAGGGGGAAATGAGAAAATTAGGGAAAAAAGAGGTGTAAGATGGAGAATTTATAATAACCCTGGAATTGAAGAGGTCCGAGGGGTTTTATATTTGCAGTGTTACGAGAGAAGGGAAGAGAGAGAGAGAGTGTGTGTGTTTGTGTATCTTATAGTCGGTTTTGCTGCTTTAGCCCTTCGACTCTAAGGATATTCTTTTTTTCTTAGATCTCCTCAACTTAATTCTTTTTTTACAAAGCATAGTATCCCTTAAAACATTCTATTAAACATTGTTTAGTTAATTCAAAAACTAATTAATATTTATATTTTTTTACTAAAATAATTTTAAAATTATAAGGCAAATATTATTTTTTTTAAAAAAAAAATTAATGTCATTATAATTTTTACTTTAAAAAATTTATAAATATTAAATTATATTAAATTTTAAATTAATTAAATTGATAATTAATTTTATTACCATCATCGTGATGGTCTAATGGGTTAGATCTCTAACCTCCACTAAATGGTCACGGGTTCGAAACTCACAAAGGACGTAGAACTCGCGCCTTATATAGGCAGTGTATTCTGGGATGTCAGTGGCCGGCTCGAAATGTTTAGCTTCATGGGTTAGCGTTCGGACCACTGGTGCATCCAGTGACGGCTGTGGTGACTTGATTCAAGCATCAGGCTACTTGACCCGGCGGCTGAAACATTCCACCACAGGGAGGATCCCTTAGCTGGGGTGGTCACGTCGGGCTCTGCCCGTCCTCTCCTTTTAATTACCATAAATAAAAAAAAAAAAAAAAAAAAAAATTGTATCTTATTTTTATTGATGTCTTAAATAATATCTCATATCTTATCTTAGGAGATTCAACATCCTTTCTAGCTATTCCTTTTTCTTCTTTTTTTTTTGTGGTTTTTTCACCTTTATTATCTTGAACTCATAGCTTATATGATCATAAGTGAAATTACTACCAATTGAACTATGTTTTCTTGATTTTATCCAATTATTCCTAATATTTTTTATTGTCATACTATTTAAAAATATATACAAAAATTCATATTTTTGTTTAAAAAATTAAGGTTATTTTTGGATTAAAATTATTTTTCAAAACTTCACTCAAACTCAAAAAAAAAAAATGAGTTGTCCTTGTTTAGACACCACATGACATGACATTGTTCATGTATGGTGAGTTAGCAAAAAAATAAATAAATAATTCACTCATTTACTATAAATATTCAATATATACATATAAATATATATAATTCAAATAATAATATCATCATTATATTAATAAAATATATTATTTTTATTCCCACTTACTAGCCAACTTCTTAACTTGTCCCATCTTACTCATTGTTTTTTTTGTAATTCATTCAACTCTTTTTGAAAAAAAATGAGCAATCTCAAAAAAAAAAAAAAAAAATTCAAATCCAAAAATACTTTAATATTAATTAAATATACCTATGAAAATCATAAATACAGTATCTAATCTAATAGTTTTTTTTTTTTTTTTGATAATTGTATCTAATCTAATAGTTTTTAAAATTAGATATAGAAAACTTAATGTAATGTAATATATTAATAGTGGCGTTGACGTTCTTCAACAAATTTTTTTTTTTTTTTCTATTGAATAAGTAAGAGATATTGAATTTTTTAGTTTTATTATTTATTTTGCATTTTTACAATTTCTTGAAAACAGGATACTTTTGTTTTGTTTTGTTTTTTGTTTTTTTTTTAATTATAATTTTGTTTTTTTAAAAAAAAAATTGAGAATTTTCATATTATTATATTTTAATTTATAATTTAATTTGTATAAATTGTTAATTATGAACATAGATAAATTATTTTTAATATTATGGTAATAAATTATGTCAAGAGTCATTTAAATATAAATAATAGTTTTAAAAAAATTAAATTATTTAAAAATAAAAAATAAAATTTTGGGTAAGATATATAGAATTGGACTTGATATCCTACAAGTCAAGTATAGATAAAAAATTTTAAATTTGTTAGGTATTAAATAGATTTTTGGTCTAAAAATATTTTTTCAGTTCTAAATACATAACTAATTAGTTTCTATCGGACTCATTAGAAAGATCTAAGTATTAAAAAGAAAATATGAAAAAAAAAAAAAAAAATAGATCCTTATTTCCTAATGGGTCAAAAAAATAAAATCAAATTGTTCTTAATTTAATAAATAAAAAAAAATAAAGGGAATATAAAGTAAAAATCTTAAGGTTATGAATATAAAAATAATATTTATTATATTATTATTATTACAATAAGTCAAGTGATACATATTTATAATTACTATAAAAAGGCTGATATTTGGTATAATTTTATTAATGTAATAGGAAATGGTAATAGGAAATATCTGATATTTATTATACTATATTTTAATAATTGAATTATAACAAAAATTTGTCAAATTTAAGGTGTGTTTGAATTAATGTTTTTTTTTTATGAAAAAAGGTGATTTTATTTAAATACATAGAAATACAAAATAATGTTGTCTATAATTTTATTAAAAATGAATTTTATGTTGAAAATGGGTTTATTATATAAATGTTGTATGATTAATGATTACTTTTGTAAGCGAATATATATATATATATATATATATATATATGTGTGTGTATATTTTTATAATAATGTGTAATATTATTTTATAATATTAGAAATAATATTTAATTAAATTGGAACCATTAATGTAATTTGAGAGACACAAATGAAAAAAATATATATATATATATATTCAAATGTACCTAATAATTAAAAAACAAAAATTTCTCACTCAATTCAAATTAAATGGTAATCCAAACATAGCCTTACTCATCATTCACCTTTTTATTATTAATGGTAACATAGGGTGTGTTGTTTCGGAATAAAATAAACATTCTATAAAATATTTTCCCTATATTTTTCAAATAAATTTATGAATTATTATGCCTTCAATATGATTTATCAATATCTAATAAATAGTATTTTAACTTTTTTTTTTTTTTTTTTTTTTTTGCTAAGTAAATAGTATTTTAACTTACAAAGTGAGTTTTATTTACTTTTGAGTGAATAATTTTATATTGTATTTCTATATTAAACATTAATATACTCTTTTATTGACAATTGTATTTTCACTATTTTAAAAATTCATAGGAGTGTTTGTTGTTTAGAACTTTTATTTAAATTTGTATTTAATAAACATTTTTTTTTTTTTACATAAAAATTATCTTTTTAATTTGAAAAAATATTGAATTTAGTTATTAAAATTTTTTCAACTAGCACATTAAATTTTCTAATTTTAATTTTTAGATTACTTAAATATTTTACGAACTATAAAAATAAGTCTTTTAGCAAAAATATTCATAATTTAATATGCTAAAATTTATTTTCTCATTTCAATTAATTTTACTCATGCAAAATAAAATATTTATGTCATTAATTATTATTAAATTATTTAAAAAAAAACAACAAAAGGAATAAGTATGTTTATTGTTTATGTTGGCTTTTTTTTTTTAATGTAATTTAATAATTGATTATATGAAATTTTTATTTTGAACTTACAAATTTAATTGAAATTAAATGCCAATGTTGAAATATTTAGAACTGAAGGACCTATTATTATATGGTGGAAAATTTAGTGAGCTAAAAATCAAAATTAAAGTTAAGAAGATGCCAATTTGATGACTTAATTCAACATTTTTGCGCCATCAGTTGAGAGCAAAAAGATGTTACGGTTATTGAGGAAAATTGGGAACTGTTGAAGAAAAAAAAATAAAAATAAAAATCGATCAATTGAAATTGCAATATGGAAACCATCAAATTTGAAGGAAAGACTAATTAACCTATTGTGGAAGATTCAATAAGCAAAAAAGATAGGGATAGAGAGTACAGAAGTGGTAGCTGCTGGCAGATTCAAGTCTGGAAATCAAGTTTTGTGGCAATGGTGCTCTGTAAATTTTTTTTTTTTTTTTTTTTAGATCAGTTATAATAAACACGCCGCAGTCATGCTAAGACGTTGTGATGCTTCCGGCCGGCCGATGATCCATTTCAGAATTCTTGTTTTAGATTTCGTTAACTCTTCTAAAATGTGTGGGAATCGCTCGCTTTGCCCTGAGATGATAGGAAGGAGACGAGAACGGAGCACGCGATTTCCATGGATATTCTCGAGTTGAAGAAAGAGGATGAAGGAATCTGTGTTTTTGAGAGTGAGCAGTGAATAGAAGACTGAGGAAGAGGTTGAAGACCTTAAATGGCATCTTACTGAGAGAACCAGCGACGAGTTCTACAGGCAATTTAGGTTTTGCTTGCAAATGTTGATGCCCAGGAAGGCTCCCTTACTCTTGAATTCGGTCCGGCGAGGGAAGACATCCAAGACTGCAGAATTATTTACTTTATCAAGTATATTTTTGAATATACTATTTTTTTAAAAAAATAGACCTTTTTTTTTTGAAAAAAAAAAAGTGAATTTCAACTTTTATTAGTAAAAATAACGAATTATATACCGTAAAAAAAAAAAAAAACGAATTATATAAATAAATGAATAAACATGTGAAGAAAGTACCAATTTAATAAATTTAGAGGAGACAAAATATTCAATATAAAAACTTAGGTGAATAAAAATAAATTAAAATAACAATAAAAATAGACAAACAAATAAATGACAACAAAATTAACTTATCTATAATTATAGTAATCTAATTTTTAATCACAGAACTTCATCTTCAAAGAGGATTCGAATTTATCTTCTTATTTTGCGAACAAACTAAAAGATCTTAGTTGAATAAGAAATTTCAAAGGGGTTAGATCTGAACTGAGTATAAAAAAATATTTTTCTAAAAAAAGAAAACAGATTTGATATAAAAATATATAGGAAAATCTGTACTTATGAACTAAAAAAGTGACAAAAATACTAAAAAAAATAGGAGTAATAACTAAAAGTGAAGGAGTAGAAAAATGGTTTTTGGACCAAGGAGAAATTCCAGTTGGAGCTAAAATTCTCTCTTGGTCGAAGAGAACTCAAGAAGGAGAAGAAAGGTGTGACAC
>JAXGGT010000004.1:7309732-7323599 GCA_035583425.1 Marsdenia floribunda | reverse complement strand
GTAAAGAAAAAAGGATAACGAATATAGTGAAATTAAGAATGTTATTTTAATCTTAAATATTTTAAAGAAAAAAAAAAGAAAACAAAATTTATCACGATATGACTCCTCTTAATATAATTTTGTTATATTAAGTTTATTATATATATATATATATATATGTATGTATATATGTATTTTCATCCAGATCTCAATATTGCCTTGTTTGCTGATAATTGGTAATGGAAATCTCTTCAAGGTAGATTTTGGCGATCTTTATTTCAATTGACATTGCAGCTTGTGGCTGCGTTCTACGTGAAGTCGTAGGTAGAACATGCATTATAAATGTAAGTCGTAGCTGCAAGCTGTGTTCTCTATGTCGTACTTCGACCCTGCGTTTTAAGGTTACATCACAGCCTCCACATGCGATGAGGCCATATTTGCATACGGTTTTACAGCCAGGGCCATTGCACGGTACATTTGTGTAATTAGGGCCAAACTTGGGTTAAACCTTAAATAAAAATATTTTTTTTTATTATCTAAAAATCATAAATTCCAACAATGTGAAGGCGTAAAACCTTAAAAAAAAAAGAAAAAAAGAAAAAAAAAGAAATTGTTTATGAATGTTTGTCGTGCAGCAAAAGTACTGTGTCAATGATTCTTAAGAGGTAAATGTGTCTTATCCGTGCCGATGATGGTGATAACAGCTGGAAAACTAGACACGTCATGAGAAATGGCAGCAACGTGGCAAACCGTACTGCTCTTTCATGTCAAGTCTCTCTACTCTAAGCTGAAAAAGGGAAAATGGTGGAAGAGGAAAAAAAACAATCCATCGTTTTTAGTGTGGAAACGAGAGGAAAACTGTTTCTCATATATATGTAAAAGGATCGGAACGGAGAATTTTCACGGCGTTTATGGAAGAAGAAGATAAATCAAGGAGGCATCAAGTCTCAACTGCTTCTGGAATCAAGAGAGAATGCTTATCCTTCGTCGCCTCGTTACAGGAATGCTTCCGCTTTTGCAAAGCTACTCTCATCGGTCAGGTTAGTTTTCGTCATCGTCGGCGGCGACTTCTTAATTTTACGATATGCCGTTAGACTATCTTTAATTTGATGCCGATGGATATGGATTAAAATTTTGTGCGTGTGCAGGTGAAGAAATGGACGGCGAAAAACGAGAAGGAAGCAACTGAAGCTGATCTCATGGCTTCAAAGATGCAGGTCGATGCCGCTGACGAAGCTGAGGAGGCCAAGAAGCGATTCGATAAATCCTATTAATTTTTTGCAAAGCTTATATATATATGTTTGTGTTTGTATGTATATATATATATGTATGTATATTGTTGTTGCTGAAAGGGGAAATGCTACATATATGCTGTTGATATGGATATGATGCTTCAATTTTTAGAGATTCCATTGTTGTGATTATTGTTTTCTTTGAGCTGGAAATAATCTTTCATACATTATTGAAAGTGCAATAAGTATTGCAAATTTAAGATAATTAAATGGTTAAACTAATGAACTTTTTATTTATTTATTTTTTGGGTAATACACGTAATTCAACTTAAAATAATAATAATAATAATACACGTAATGTAGCCGACGAAACGTAGGATTTGGGCGAACTAATGTCTGAACTTCAAACTTTGTTGGATATAATTATATAAAGACAACAATAAGCTGTTTCTTAGCAAAACATGTTCTTGGATTTTGTCCATGTATTTTTCTATATATATATTATATGATGGTGCGTGTGGAGTAACTAGTTGCTTGGAGGTGCTTCAAGGCGTAAGTAGTCATACATAATGCCATGAAGAGCACTAGTGTTCCTTGCCTGTAAAAGATATATGATATTGTCCCCTGGTTTCAGAAGGGAACCCTTTACATCTATATTGAACAGCCAATATAGCCCATGAACCCCATGCCTGGCAATTGTATTGTCACTCCCTATTATTCCCGTGGTGAAGTGGGGTGGAGTTGCTTCTTCATCATTAACCCTCACCTATGAGAAATCAAGAACCCTATGTCATTAATTAGATTTCAAAATTTTCAAAGTAAAAAATTGATTGTTATCATGATGACCATGTTAATGTTGTATCAGTTACAATACTTTAGTCTCATGTTGATTAAGACCATTAAATATACCTGCAGATCGGACATTGAAGCAGAGGATAGAGCTATACGCAGCTTATAGGTTCCATTGTGATTGACATTGTCAATCTTGAATTTGATTTGCCAAGTTGCTGTTTTAAACGTGTTATCACCTATTCTTCTGCAATGCAAGGGAAAGTAGTACAGTGGATGAGGATGCAGTGTTTCTACAGAACCCTTAATGAAAATGTTTAGTCATGATTGCAACCTGTTTACATGTGCATAAAACCAGTCTCTGTGACAGTTACTTGTGCCAATTGTGTATACCAAGTCCTCATCTTTGTATAGTTCTGCATATCTCTCCCATAGTCCATATTGTCTAAACCTGAGAAAAAGAAAGGGTTACCATATTGTTAGGTCCCTAGGATCTGTGATGGAATATAAGATGGGTTATTTTGCTATCCTTATCTTATTTAGACAGAATGCATACGGACATCATAGAGTAAAAAGACCAATTACCTGTCAGCTGGAAGATTTTTGTAAAGTTTGTTTATATACACAGGATTGGGATCAGGGATGTAGAATTCTGCTGCGGAACGATCAGGGTATCCTATTTCCCACAGTGTAGGACCATCTCTTGGAGGCTTGAATACAAGATTGCCGAGTTCTATAACGCAGCCTGCATTTTTTGTTTTTGTTTTTGGAGTTTGTTAATTTCTCAATTCTAAATGAAACATTTGAATCATTCCCTTAATTATATTATTTTATGACCTGAAGTTATGGTAATGATGGATTCATTTCGATAATCGCCAATGAAACCTGGTACCCAAGCATAAACATTAAAAGTACCAGGACAAATGTTACTGATTGAGAAACTGCCTTGACTGTCTGTTTTAGTCCAGAATTGGTATCCCTGATAAGTAGATAAAAACCAGAGTTAATTTCTTGAAACTTTGGAACATTCACATAATTGTTATTATGGTACTTCTGTTTCAAGAAGGAAAGAAACTTTACCTTGTTTTCTCTTTGGAATGATCCAAACTCTCCTGGAGGAGCCAGACCGATATATGCACCTTCTGCTGATATATCTTCCTCATTCACATACCTGCAGCAGCCAAAGGTAGTCTTGAGCTATGATCTAATAGAACACTGTTATAAAAACTAGTCACTGAAGTTTCTGAGATACCTGTCTTGCACTATTAATCTGCCATTTACAGTACCGCGCTGATCGGCCTGTGGAAAATCTTCTGAAGCTGGGAAACTATAGGGCCAGCTCTGAACTTCCTGAACCATCTGTCTCAATATGACAAAAACAATTTTTGTGTTTTTTCTGTCTTGAGTTGCACTGTGGAAGAATTGTAATTGAGGGAGTCTTATGATTTAACCTGTTCTTTGGCATCATCCCAGAGTAGAGAGGCTGCATTAGTCTTATCCGAAGTAGAATTCGTATAGATGAAAACAGGTCCAAACACTTTCTTCCATGGCTCTCCTGCTCCAAATTTTATGACCAAATCTTCTCCTCCATAATGAGTACTAACAAACATCTGGAAGAAAAAAAAAGATCATTTCTTGGCAAGGAATTGGTACATACTTGAAAAAGGAATCTTTATCGTGCTACTGTTCGACTCACAGCTAAAGTGGTTGGATTGACATGAGAGGTAAGGTCCTGCTTGATTGGTCCTCCAGTCCTGAACTCATTGCTGGGAGAGATCTGCCAGAACCCTACTGGTGGTTCAAAGCAGATAAAACCATGAACCTTATTGTCTTTGTTTTCACATGAATATTGGTACTTGTCATCAACCTGCTCAACAAGGAACACAGACAACAACAAAAATGAAAATGTGAGTTCCAATCCAAATTCTGAGAACATGGATGGAACAGCAAGACCGCAAGTAAGTACATACTTCTCCTTTAAATTCTGGTTCCACGGGATCAACAAGTAGCACCGCTTCTGGAAAAGCCAATTCTTTTCCCCTTGGTGGTAATCTGTCTTCTGGGAGAGGGATTTTCCTTTGTCTTTCATCTGATAAGGCCAGGTAACGAAATCTAATTCCATGTGAAAAACAAGGTAAGATGCTTCCATTCAATTTCATATCCCCTCAGTGTGTATATATATATATTACAGATGGGTAGAGAATTAGAATTCTACTTTTCAATTGCAAGCATGAAAGCTATCCTTGTTTCATTGAGGTTGAATGCAGGCATGTCCTCACTGTGTTCATAGATTGCATAGGAGTAGAAGCCCGAGCAACCACGAAGAACTACAAACCTGAAAAAAGGAATCAAGAGAGCGTGATAAACATTCATACTTCTTTGTTAACTTAGAAGTACTCTGATCTACATGTGTGTCAAAAATGTACCTATAACTTACCTTTTATCAATGCTCAAAGGGGCATGTTCACCTTGAAGTGAAGGACTCCATATTCTGGTGAATGAAACCTCTATTTGATCTTCATTTTCAACTATGACTTTGAAACTTGTTCCATCGATTCTGCATAATAATTGAGTCAGGATCTCATGGTTATGGCGGCACCACCTTGGAGCCTGGAGGAGGTGCACATAAACAAGTAGAAAAATTCTTATACCTATCAAATTTCCCTCTTGTTCCGGAACTACCAGCTTCACTCCAATTTAGGTCCCAGAACCTGCAAATCAATACATCCATACTTAAATCCAACAAAAAAACAACAACAATAATAAAAAAAGAAACAGAAACAGAAGATTAATGATGATTTTCTTTCCTCATTATTAAATTAACCTACAAGAACATGGCCAAAACATATTTGGAGGCAGATAAAAGTTGTGTATAACATAACATAACATAACGAACCCTCCATTCAAGGCTGGATTATTAAGCTCAACCAAATTGTCAATGCCGCCATATTTGATGCCTGTGATTAGCCCTTCTGGCTTAGTTAAAGTAAGTTGGAGCAGACCATTGTCAATCAACACCTGCATGCATGAAAGAAAACCATTCAGTTTCAACTCTAAAATTTGTTTTAAAAAAAAAAACCTTTTTCCATTTTGATTCACTGAATTGACATTACTTGCTTATCTTGAACGGTAAGTTGCAGTGCTGCTGCCATAGATATGTATATGTATATATATATATATACACACTTTCCCTTGTTTTGTAATAATGAATTGAATGGTTTGTCACAAGAGTACCACACATATATATACATATATATAAGAAGGAGGAAAACTTTGAACTTTTTCTTTCTTTCTATCATTTTTTTTCCTTTTTTTCCCCTTTAATCAGACTACCTTAAAGTAGAAACATGAGATATGGATGATATCTTTACTTTTCTTAAATTTCAAACATGGTATCTCTTTAGAACAAAGGAACCTCCATTTCTCTGAGGAAATAGTCAGTTTTTTGGTTGACGTGCAAACACCATGCTATTTTAACCAACATCAAGCATTAAAGTATGGTGTAGTAGAGTAGGATGTTGGAGCTTAATTTAATTAATTTTAAAATAATAGATTTAATTGATATTTTGAATTTGTTTAATTTCATTGTAGTTATTATAAGTAATATAATTTTTGTTATATTCACAAATATTATTTGAGTTAGATCCAATAGCATTTCCAACTTAAAAATATTTAAATTTGTTTTTTGTTTTTTTTTTTAATTTTTTAGTTTTAAATAAAAAATGCCTATTAATCAAAGATAACCAAGTTCCAACAAATTTTGTTGATGTGATGCTACAGTATTAGGAAGCATATATGCACATATATATAGATATATATTATTTAGGGAACTTTCTTGAAGTCTTTGTTGTTTTCGAAAAGGACAAATTATGCATATGTTTCTAATAATATTCTGAGCATTAAAATAAAGCTCTTGAAATCCCAACATTTCTGTTGATGACATCTTGATTTCTTTAATGTACTAAATATTAATTGTACAAAGAAGTTGGAAACGAGGAAGTTGCCCAGAGCCATTTGTAGTAGACAAGACATTCTAGGATACGAGAATGAAAAGTTCTATGTTTGCAAGTCTCTGGTTATCCAGGACAGTGGTAACCAAGCCATTTTCTTTTCTCTGTTTCCATGATTTCAACCACGGCAATGAAAATTTTTTTGGGACTCTTACGGTTTGCATTTCTTGATTTTTACTACAATCCTCAAACCAAGCTTCTTGAAAAATATTTGAGGGGACGAACTTTTCATGATCCTAATGGAAGTTCCTCAGGATTCAAGAGAGGTAGTTGTTTTGGGGGGACCTTCCAGACGAATATAATCATACATAATCCCCTGAAATGGGCTGCTGCTTTCTGGTTGTGTCAAAAATATTGTATTGTCCCCTTGTATGAGTTTTGAACCTGGCAAATCAATGTTGAACAACCAATATAAACCATGAATCCCATGCCTAGCAATAGCATTATCACCTCCAATGACTCCACTTGCAAACAAAGGAGGATCAGCTGCAGCATCGTTGACTCGAACCTTAAACAAAACCTCAAATCTTTCAGAATCTCAATAAGTTTTTGCTTAAGAGAAACAGAAATGAATGTACAGAACAAAAAAGACCTGCAAGTCAGAATGGTGAGCAGATGCAAGTGCTATTCTCAACTTATAGGACTTTTCTTGATCAATTGTATCAATCTTGAACTTTATTTGCCATGTTGTACCAGTATATTTGTTCTCATCTATTTTCCTGCACAGGTTTAAACAGGAAAATGCAGTTTAAGATTTCGAGTATGAGCACAGTTGGCTATTCTTTTCTGGAATTACTAGGTTTCTTCGAATCAAATGGCTGAAGTTACCTGGTAACCTGAGCGTAGAACCAATCATTTTTGTAGTCACTGGTACCAACTGTATAGACCAAGTCTTCAGTAGGGTATAATTCAGTGTATCTTTCCCAGATTCCATACTGTCTAAACCTGTAAAACCACAGAAAAGAAAAAGAAAACAGCGCAGACAATCATTGAGAGAATATATGGACTAAATGTTCACATGGTATATGGTTCTCTGAAGTGTCAACAGCCGGATATCAGAATCTTGAGCTGGCTTTAATTGCTTAGGGAGAATCACCTGTCTTGATCAACATATAGATTGTTGAAATATTTGGGATCAGGAACAAAAAATTCAGCAGCTGAACGATCAGGGATGCCGATTTCCCACAATGTAGGACCATCTCTTGGAGGCTCAAAGACAAGATCCCCAACCTCAATATCAGAACCTGCTTTACAACTCACGCTTGTATATGATTACAACAATTGTGTCCAAGGAAATGAAGATTTTAATTGGAATTATGGGAATATATTTGACTATTGGAACCTCACCAGAATTTACAGTGATTGAAGAATCATATTTATAGTCTCCAATAAATCCAGGCACCCAAGCATAAAGGTTGTAGTTGCCAGGTCTGACATTGTTAATAACAAAGTTGCCATTTTCATCTGCTGTGGTCCAGAATTGGTAGCCCTGGTAGAAATAACAAACGTGTTAAAGATATAGCCCCGAAGTAACATTATTTCTGCCAAAGAGACTATCATTACCTTGCACTCTCTTTGCCAGGATCCCTCATTTCCTGGGGGTGCCAAACCCACATATGCAGCTGCTGCTGGTGCATTTTCTTTATTAATGTACCTAATGGTAGTAAATTACACATATTCACTTGTAAGTACGCTTGGTTTTGTTGAGACAGATTTATGATCCATGGAATCTCAGGAAAATAAAGTGGTGGTAAGGAAAAGATTGGTACCTGTCTTGGATAAAGAATTTACCCCTTACTTTGCCTCTCTGGTCTGACTTTGGAAAATCAGGGGAAGCAGGAAATGCATAAGGCCAGGATTGGATTTCTTTATTCATCTGGATAAGAAAATTTGGACATATTATAATAATGTGAACTGATCTAGTCAATTTCTCTTACACAAACAGCTTCTTTTTTTCAATTCCCGGACCTGTTCTTTGGCATTTTCCCAAAGAGAATCTGCGGTTGCTGCTTCTGGTTCAGAATTAAGATAGATACAAACTGGTCCAAGAACTTTCTTCCATTCCTCTCCAGTTTCAAATTTCACTAGAAGATCCTCCCCAGCATAATGCGAAGTTATAAATATCTGATGTGAGAATACACATCTAGAATTAAAATTTTGCAGCAAAAACAAAGAATTATACAAAATTCCAGTGCCCTATTAGAACAAAGAGGGGGGGTATTACATCTGTATGAAAATATCAATGCTTTAGGGTTGAAGAGTTACTACATGAGCATATTATCATGATGGTTAGGTTCTTACCGCAAGAGTAGTGGGATTCACATGGGAGGTGAGATCTTGTTTCAAAGGTCCACCAGTTCGAAATTCATTGCTGGGAGTAATTTGCCAGAAACCTACTGGTGGATCAAAACAAATCCATCCATGGACCTGATTATCTTTGTTCTCACATGAGTATTGATACTTATCATCAACCTGCACAAACAATAGACACCGTTGACAAACCTTCTTGGAGAAAGGAGCATGATCAATCAACCCCAAATAAATATACCTCTCCTTTGAACTGTGCCTCTATTGGATTTACAAGGAGGACAGCTTCTGGATAGGCCAACTGTTGACCTCTTTCTGGTAGCCTGTCTTCTGCTTGGGGCATAAATCTTTGCCTAGTGTCTGATACAGCCATGTAGTGAAACCTAATGGAAACAATGCTCTGTAGTCAAATACTTGGTCTCAATTAATCCCTGAACTTATATTAATTCATTAATAAACATAACTTGGTAGACCTACTTTCATGGTAGTCTAAGCAATGTATATTGTCTATGTGAAAAAAAAAAAAAAATCCTTAACAGCAGTAAGACAGATGGAGGAGAATCCTTACTTATCGGTGTTGAGCATGAAAGCAATCCTTGTTGTATTAAGATTGAAACCAGGCATATCCTTCAAGTGCTCAAAAATGGCATACGAATAGAATCCAGAAAAGCCACGAAGTACGATGAATCTGTAATCATCATCATCATCTTCTCTTCATTAACAATCATTGCAGTCAATTATCTAACAGTCACTTTTCAAGAATATGTTACACATTATCATAGACTATTCTTTTTTTTTGGGCGAAGATTAAGGAGAATGTTACACAGGATTGTAATCAAATCAATTATCATATGTAACAATAAGGGATATTAAGTTTATACAGCAGCAGACCTTCTATCTATAGACAAAGGAGCCTGTTTACCCTCCACCGATGAACTCCAGGTTCTTGTGAATGATAGCTCAACCTGCTCCTCATTTTCCACCATAACCTTTAAACTTGTCCCTTCTATTCTGAACAATGAAAACAAGATTTTCATTTTTGCTTGTAAAAATCCAAATGGCAACAGACATGTCAAGAGAAAAACACACACAACAAGTTTTGATAAAGTGAAAAAAAAATAGTTTCCTTCTAAACGGTAGAAATAGAGAACAGCAAGGTATAGGGCATACCTATCAAATTTTCCCCTCGTCTTTGAACTTCCTGCTTCACTCCAGTTAAGGTCCCAAAATCTACTATATCGTTCAACAAAAAAGGGGAAAAAGAAACAGTCCGGTTTCATCAGAATCCCATATGAATTTTAAGAAATTACGTATAAAAAGAAGAAGGGAACAGAAAAGCATACCCTCCATTCAAATCTCGGTTATGAAGTTCGAGCAAATTATCAATTCCACCAAACTTTATTCCCCTCAGAAGTCCCCCTGGATTTGTCAATGTGATCTGAACAATCCCATTATCTATATTTACCTGAACAAAATGTAATTTTGAGAGAAATCCCACATTAAAAACAGCTTTGAAAAAAAAAAAAAAAAAATGAAAAACTCAAGTGAGAGAATTCCTTTACATGATCTTCTTCAACTTGCAAGTGCACTGCTGAGGCCGCCATGGACATGGACATATGAATTTTGTAACTTCTCCGAAAAATTCACCACAAGTATTTGAATTTCGTTTTCGATCTGAAACCAAAGGAAATAATATTGCAATATATAACAAAAGAGCTTCAAAAAGGAAGAAGAAAGAAAAGACAAAAGACAAAAAAAAAAAAAAAAAAAAAAAAGGTAGTCTGGAAAGTTTATTTCTTTAGCAAATCCGGAAGGTAAAGATAAGGAATTGAAGTGACATTGTTAACGCACCTCTGCATAGCAGTTTCCATTTTTTTTTTTTCTTCTTCTTCATGCAAACTTTACCTAAAAAGAAAACACATACATCATCTATAGCTTACTAATTAAAGCAAATTAATCAATTATACTCTCACGTAATAATAATACGATTTTAGTTCTACTATTTCTCACGTGAAATATTAATTAAGACATAAATTTTCTGTTTTTGTTTTTTTTTTTCCCCCCTTCTAATTTAAGATGTTCCCTATAAATCGTAGGGCACGCATGCATATATGGAATCAAGCTTGTTCCGACATCATTATTGGTTATTCCCTTGACCTTTTCTTTCTCTGATTTTCTGAGAGATCATCACAGGTTGAAGATTTCAAGATTAATTTGCTTTTCCTTCTCTTCCTTAATTATTCTTTATAGAAGAAAGTTAATGATATTTTAGTATTTTTTTTTTAACGCAGTGCATAGATTTGTAATTTTTTTTAAATTATATTTATATTTATTTTTAAAATTTTAAATGATTGTGTATGTAAATGTGATTTTAAATTCACGATTTCATTTAAGTTAGAAGTTTCAAAAATTTTTAATTTTTTTAATTAAATAATACATATATCGACTTTTGTATTTTTTTCCCTTGGATTTAATATTTCTTATGCATTATAGTACTTCTTTTAATATTTTTGTCACATTAATTAATTACATCTCAATATCCCATGTTCGAGACTCAATTTTAATTTAATTTATCTGTCTTTTAAAATATAATACTATATATTTTAGTTGAATATAGATTCAAAATTATGGATTATCAGTTCAACTTGTATATAAACTTAATAATTATTTGTATTTAAATTTATTATATTATATTATATTCATGTGATTAAGTATCGTAATGTCATTTTCAAATATATATATATATATATATATATATATTAATGTCTAACAAGACGATGTAATTTAATTAGTAGCAACTTAATTCGTATATACAATAATAATACAAGAGAGGCAAACTTTTGCTTAAAAGAATAAAGCATCTCTTTTGAGAAAATCCCACAATCCTAAACTGGAAACACAACTTTACTCGTTTGAGTCATTGAAGGTGAGTAGAATATTTCATTCGCTTTTAAGTTTACCTTAAAGACAAGGGACTATTCAGAGGACTAGAGGATCATCCGATTATATCATTCGTTACACGTTATTAACGACAACAATACCTCAAAAGTTAAAGTATAAAAAAATAGTGAATATCAAAGTGTGTATATATATATATATATATATATGTATGTATGTATGTATGTATATTATTTTGTGAAAATGGTCCAGTAATACAATATGACAATGATGATGGTCGAATTTATTGAAGCCCTAATTAAGGAGGAGGAGCTTCCAGACGAATATAGTCATACATGATTCCTTGAAGAGGGGAAGTAGCATTTGCCTGAGTCAAATAAATGGTGTTAATCTCCCCTGGAAGAAGTAATTTGCTTTGTATGTCCACATTGAACAGCCAATAGAGGCCGTGAATTCCATGTCTTGCAATTGCATTATCTTTCCCTATCAATCCAGTTGAAAACACAGGTGCTTTTGTCGTATTATTATCATTTACCCTAATCTCCAATATGGCTTGGTTTGCAGATGCCAGAGCCAATCTCAGTTTGTACCTGCTATCATCAGTGCTATTCTTGATTTCTTCAACCTTGAACTTTATCTGCCATGTTGTTGCCTGATATGTGTTGTCTGCCATTTTCCTGCAGATTAATGTATAAAAATTTCATATTTCATCAGATTCCGATATTCTCCAAATATATATATACACTATATGTATAAGATGCATGGGTCAAAGTACTCATGTCAATTTGAGTTATCTTTTTTGTGATTAGCACATGCTATATATTCTATACCTGGGGATATGAGCAAAGAACCAATCTTTCTTATAGTCACTCTCATCAATTGTGTACACCAAATCATCTTGTGGGTACAACTCTGCATATCTCTCCCACAGCCCATACTGTCTGAACCTGAAAATTGGGCATGGTGAAATGATCAAGATATATATGCAATATATGCATATATATATATATATAGTTTTCCCCTTTTTTTTGTGTGTTTCTGTGTGTAAAATCAGGTAGGACAAACACTGAACAATTTCTAACACTGGGTGTGTTGTGTGTGTGTATATATATATATGTATATGTATATATATCTTGGATGTCATGTCCTAAAATATAACCTGTCGGGGTGATTAATGAAAAGTTTGTTGATGTATTTGGGATTAGGATCAGGAATGTAAAATTCAGTTGCAGAACGATCTGGGATGCCAATCTCCCACAGTGTTGGTCCCTCTCTTGGGGGCTCAAATTCAAGATTTCCCATCTCAATTTCACTTCCTGATAATAGTTAAATATATATATATATATATAAATTACACGTAGCAAATTATCATTTCATGCAAAAGAAAATATTTAGGAAAATAAGAAATATGAAAAATTTTCGGACATTTAATTAATTAAGGATCCATGGGAAGAACACCTGAGGTTACAGAGATGGTAAGTTCACTCTTGTAGTCTCCAATGATCCCAGGAATCCATGCATGAAGATTATAGTCTCCATTACGTACGTTGTTGATGGAGAAATAACCATCCACATCTACCCTTGTCCAAAATTGGTAATTCTGTTCAAAAACAATTATTAAGTAGATAATGCCGTAACATTAAGTGTTAAAGGTAGTTAGTTGACGAAATTTCTTTAAAATAGGACATTGGTGACTAAAAAAAATAGGTAAAGGACCTAAGTAGAAAAAAAAAAAAAAAAAAAAAATTATGTAGTTAGGGACCAAATATATATATATATATATATATTATAGTAGAATATTTTTGAAAATTAAACAATTTCTTTCACTTTTCTTCTATAACTATTTTATGTTTCCAAATTAGACCTATATTTTTATTTTCATAATATTAGATCCCATAATTATATTCACGACTACTTGACTTGGTTTTTCTGGTCATTTGTTTACAAATAATTTGGATATTTTGGTCGCGTGGATATAATTTCTCGAGAGTATAATAGAATAACTTGATATTATATGATTACGTGATGAATATATGACTAAAATAACCGAATTATTTGAAAAAAAAAAATTGATAGAAGGACCAAGTCAACCGATAATCATAAGTATGTGAAAGATTTAGTATTATAAAAATAAAAATATAGAATAAAATGTATAATTAATGAATGCAAAATAATACTCATAAGACGAATGCGAAGAATATTATAATATTGTATAATATTATATGACCTTAACTTCTCTTTGCCAGGAACCAACATCTCCAGGAGAAGCCAAGCCCACATAAGCACCACTTGCTACTTTAAAATCAGGAGATATGAACCTGATTAAACATATAGTAACTAACATTAGGTTTGTCAATGGGTCCAAAATACTTGGACCCGATCATAAAAATACTAGGTACGGGTCTAACTTTTTCATACCCGTACCTGGATCCTATCCGTACCAAAAAATTAAATATTAATTAGGTTCGGGTACAAAACTATAAATACCGTACCCGATAAATATCCGATCCAAAAATTTTTAAAATTAAATATATTATAATAATTATGGTGTTAAAGTATTTGAAAGAGGTTTTTAATTAAATTAATAAAAATATATTGAGTTTTTATATATATTTTATCATTTATTTTATATTATTTTTTTCAATTTTAACT
>JAXGGT010000004.1:7291150-7309632 GCA_035583425.1 Marsdenia floribunda | reverse complement strand
AATATTCAATTTAAAATAATTAAATTATTTTTTAAAAGAAAAAATAAAATTTTGGGTAGGGTATACTTGGTTCGGACCCGAGATCCGATAGGGAGTATGGGTATAAATTTTTTGGACCCAACGGGTATTGGGTAGGATACGGGTTCAAAAATATATTCTCGGTCCGAGTACGGAACTAGTAGTTCTGGACCCGTTGACAGGCCTAGTTAACATGCATGATCCCACGTTAATTAATTAATTAGGCATATATATTATTGTTAATTTTTTTCTTTTAAAAAAAAAAAAAATTAATTAAAAATAAAGAAAGTATAATTACTTGTCTCGAACTAATAATCTTCCCTTAACTTTACCACGCTCGTCTGAAGTAGGAAAATCATCTGATGCAGGAAAATTGTAAGGCCAGCTTTCTACCTCCACCATCATCTGTTCAAATATATATTAAATATCTCAATTAGTATCATTCTTTTAATTTAATTAGCCAAAAATATTTTTAAAATATTTATTATTATTATTATTATTTTTTAATTTCGACTCTAAAAATTTAAACTAATAAAGAGTTTGGGATATAATTTTTGAGAATACTTATATAATTTAACACAGAAAAGGAAGTGATCAAGAATAATAACCTGCTCCTTGGCATCCTCCCAAAGCAAAAGAGGGTTCTCTGCTTGGGTAACAAAATTTAAATACATAAAAACTGGTCCAAAAACTTTCTTCCATGGCTCACCTTCTCCAAATTTAGGCACCAAATCCTCTCCTCCATAGTGAGCACTAAGGAACATCTGAATAAATCATATATATATATCCATCTTTAAATTAAATTAATTTGGTCAGATATAATTCGATTGGTAATAACATAACCTATGAACATAGCTAGATCCTTGTGAAGAAAAAGAAGGAGAAGAAGAAGAGGAGATGGATGGGAAAACTGACGGCAAGGTTGGTTGGACCGACATGGGAAGTAAGGTTTTGTTTAAGGGGTCCGCCAGATCTGAACTCATTACTCGGAGTGATCTGCCAGAAGCCAACCGGCGGATCCATGCAAATCCATCCATGAACTTTTAGGTCTTTATCCTCACTTGAGTATTGATACTTGTCATCTACCTGTTTAATAATTAACCATGAATTAATAAATTCTCACAACCCTCGACAGGAAATGTATATAACCTGCAGACATCCTTTGCATATATATGTATATATATATATATAGAGAGAGAGAGAGAGAGAAAGAAGTAATAATTAGGAAGAAGCACCTCTCCTTGAAATTCAGGCTCAATGGGATTAACAAGTAGGACTGCTTCAGGGTAGGCAAGGGGTTGTCCTCTTCCAGGGAGCCTGTCGTCAGGCAAAGGCATGAATCTTTGCCTGTTATCTGACATGGCCATGTAATGAAACCTATGTGTGTATATATATATATATATATATATTTGTTACAAAAATTCCATCATAATTATAAATTAATTAAGACGAGAAAATTAAGATTATTATTATTTGATCAAATTCTTTAGTTAATTACTTGTCTTTCCTGAGCTTGAATGCGATCCTCGTTTCGTCCAGGTTGAAACCGGGCCATTCTTCTAAATGTTCATATATACCATAGGAGTAGAAGCCAGAAGAACCACGCAGCATTATAAACCTATAATTTATGAAAGAATATTATATATAAATATAAATTAATATGGAATTTTTGAATTCCATATTAATTAATTATTTCTTTTAATTAATTATTTTATTGCCATTTATATATCATCTAATCTAATATAATTTGGACGTAAAAGGAAAAAAATAAAAATAAAAATAAAAAAGTGATCAGTTTCAAGAACCTTTTGTCTATATTTAGAGGTGCAAGCTTGCCTTGTACAGATGTATCCCATGTTCTTGAAAATGAGAGCTCTACTTGTTCCTCAGTCTCCATGATAACCTTAAAACTCGTGGCTTTGATCCTGCATTATTAGGGTTTTGAAAAAAATGATTCGGTATTGTTATTTTCATTCTTGCCCCTCTACCTAGTATCCAATTGTCATTTTAGACATCATATATAACCTATATATAGTCGAGTATCAATTTTTTTTTTTTTTTTCCGATATAAAATTTCTCAATATCTATTCTTATATACACAAGTCTTGAACTTAAATTTAAATCTTTTTATATATATATATATATATAGAACAAGATTAATTAATTAATGATATGTATACACCTCTCAAATGTGCCTGTGGTACCAGTACTGCCTGGTGGACTCCAAACAAGGTCCCAATAACCTCTGTTTTCTTCTTCATTCAGAATTTCAAGCAGGTTATCAATGCCATTATAACTTACACCAGTAACATCGCCTTCTGGATTTGATATTGTAACTTGAAGAATACCATTGTCCAATACCACCTGCAAATTAAGCATCAACACACACACAGTGTATGTGTGATTATAGAATTAAACAAACTAAATAAAGAAGAAAAATATTATATAATAAGGGCTAGGAGAAAACTGCATGCATATGTGTATATATATATATGTATAGAATTAGATTACATGATGATTTCCAATGCTTAATTGCACTGCCAAATGATCAGGCATTCTTTCCTTTTTCCTCTGATTTTTCTGCAACTGCAACACGAGAAACAAGAATGAATAGATGTATATGTATATATATATATATGTTAGCCACCGGATTGATTCTTTCGGTCTCTCGGTGTTTAATTAAGGCTAAAATGATGACCTATAATTGGAAGCGCCCTTGGGATATCAGGGTAAAGGGAAAAGGCATTAATTCTATATATATATATGTGTGTGTCTTAACTTAATCGTCACCCAGTGTTTGGTGTACTGTAATGGATTGTATATAGCTTTTCGCTTTGTAAATGGTAAACAACCCTGAAGTGCTTACAAGCTAAGGGATTCTTGGTATACTATTTTTTGGGACAACTACTCCTACTTTTTACTTTTCAAGATAGGTTTATCAGACTCGTATCCCTATAGCTAGAGCTAGCCATGCCAGTTCATGCAAATGCTAGTGGTATTTATATATATAGATATTTAGATATGTGTGTGTGTATATATATGTATACAAGTAACAAAATATGGCCTGTACGTAATTGCTTCCATCATGTGTGTGTATTGTGAACAAATATTGATAATATGCAGCCAGTATTAATTATCATGGTGCATGAAGATTCTGCGAAGTTTCGTCGGAGGCCATGATCGCTGCCAAAAAAAAAAATCAAAACTCAGTATGATAAGTTATATACAAATTAATATAAATATATACATTGAGTTTTAGAATGACATGCATGGGCATGTAAAAGAATCACCAACTTATTCTCTATCTCGATATCTTTAGATGATTAATTCTACAACAATATTATGTAAAATGTTGATAAAGTTGATTTAGTGAATAAAAATTAAGAGTTATATATACATTTTATAATACTTCAATTTTTAAATGTCAATAAAAGTATTTCTTTAGTTAAAGTGGAAGACAAGGTTTAAGTTTTGCTTGAAAAAAAGTCTCACTCATATGGCCTTCGCGAACAAATGTTTATGACCTCGCGTATTGGTAATAACCATTACGTTATTTTATTTTATTAAATCCTTTTCCTATGATGATAAAGACACACGATAATATCTATTATTTTATTAAATCATAAGGACACATAACCCCACATCAAGATTTTATACAATTATTGCTCCTCTTTGACTCTATAAATATATTAAGGATACCTTCGACCAAATAAGTAAACTTTTAACCATTATTTGACTTTTACTGCTTTGGATTTTCAACTTAATTCTGATTTAAGTATTGAAAGAATCATCCAAGGAAAAACCCACCTTAACTTTGCTTTTGTGGGATTGACGACTCCGCCCCTAACAGTTGAAGATTTACCAGACCTGCTTCCCCCAATGCATGTTAAGCTCTACATCACGCATCATTTACAAGACACTTACTCATTTATGTCAATATAAAAAAATAATTTTTAAATACTTTTAGAGTTGGAATATACTCAACAAAAAGATGTTAGTCGATATATAATAATAAATTGATGAAAACATGCACAAACCCATGCATGTTTCAACCTGACATCTCAAATCATTGAAGATTTATCATCCATCCAAGTAACTAATTCGAATAAAATGGTTTCAGAAATTTGAGTTTTATTAATACATTCTTAAAATACGAATCAGAAAAAAAGGAAGAACATGCAAATTAAATGAGTGGTGGTTTCTTTCAGCACATTTTCAGGACATTTAATTTAATAAAAACTAATGGGGAGAGCGGGAGCGGGGGCGGGAGCTTCAAGACGGATGTAATCGTACATGATTCCCTGGAATGGACTTTGATTTCTTGGCTGAGTTAAATAAAAGGTATTGTCCCCTTTCACCAGTAGATTTCCTTGTATGTCCACACCGTACAGCCAATACAGTCCATGAATTCCATGCCTTGCTATTGAATTATCCCTTCCGATTAATCCCGTGGTGAACAGAGGTCGGTTCGTGTTTTGATTGTTGACTCGAACCTACAAAATTTGAATTGAATATAATTAGCTAGCGGCTGATGTAAATGCGACAGTTTTGCTAAGCTTCATCAGTGCAATGCAGTGCAATAGGAATGATACCTGCAATTCAGCAAGTGAAGCGGATGCAAGTGCAATACGCAACTTATAGACTCCGTCTGATTTAACATCTTCAAGTTTGAACTTGATCTGCCATGTCGTCCCTTGGTATGTATTATCCTCCTTTTTCCTGTAATCATGAAGTTTTCTTCAATTTTTTTTTTTCACAACAATTGTGACATGATAACAACCATTTAGAGAAAAGGAAAAAACCAATGAGCAAAAACAAATAGAATCTTAGAAAAAAAAATAGTCAATATGGTCTCTCTTTAGCATATTTTTGCCAATAAGGTCCCTTTACCGTTCAATTCAACGTCTTAATTAGTATTTTTGACCTTATGCACATTGAAGGACCTTATCGACAAAAAAAATAAAAGAGGGACCTTATTGATGAAAAAATGAAAGAAGGGACCTTATTGGAGAAAATATGCCTAAAGAGGGATCAAATCGGCTGATTTTCCTAAAATCTTTATGCAAGACAGCAGTATTCTGATTGAATTTTTTGGTCAGTGATTGTAGTTGGAAGCTTCTTTAGTTGGGGGCCTATTCGGTTAAGAAATATCTTTGCAGCTTAAGTTTAGAATTCAGAGATCAATCTTGTGCAACCTCTTGGTGTAAAGCATGACATTTGCAAAGGTACGCAAACAACAAGGGAGGGTCACTAGAATCACCTTGGAACCTGAGCAAAAAACCAATCTTTACGATAATCACTCTCTCCAATTTTATATACCAAGTCTCCATCCTTATATATTTCAGCATACCTCTCCCACAGTCCGTACTGCCTGTAACTGTATCAAGAAAAAATTTCGATAATCATCAGAACTCAGAAGGTGTGAGAGACTTTTAACTCTTGAAAGGTTAGTGTTTCAATACTCTCATTTTGGTGTAAGAAAACTAACTTCAGCCTAAACTAATCAAGGAAATCCATATGAATGTCGATACAAACTACTAACCTTTCAGGATGATTGACAAAAAGTTTGTTTATATACTTGGGGTTTGGTTCAGGAATGTAAAATTCTGCAGCAGAACGATCTGGGATGCCTATTTCCCACAATGTTGGGCCATCTCTTGGAGGCTGATATACAATCTCCCCAACATCCATACTACATCCTTTTGTTTTTTTTTTTTTTTTTTTTTTTTTTTTAACATAGTAACTAAAATCAATCACATTCATTTCAATGAAAAGATGATGTAAGGGTGATTATATCAAATATAAAAAAGGAAATTTCAACAAATAGGACCTGGTGTTATGGTAATGAGAGCTTCATTCCTATAGTCTCCCACAAATCCAGGAGCCCATGCATAGAGATAGTAGTCACCAGTGCGAACATTGTTGATTGAAAAATAACCCTGCTCATCTGCTTTGGTCCAAAACTGATAATCCTGACAGAAACAGGAGATGTAATCAAAGATCCAAGTCTGTAGTTGGCTTCATTAATTGTAAGAAATCTGAAAGTAATATACACCTAAAAAACTAACCTTACACTCTCTTTGCCAGGATCCAACGTCCCCAGGTGGCGCCAACCCAACATAGGCACCATTTGCTGGCATATAGTCACTAGAAATGAACCTAAGGCCAGGGAAGTACAAAATGCTTTAGTAATTTATTCAATCTGGAGGAAGGAAGAGAAAACTTTCAAGATTTTATAAAAAGTGTTTGCAAGTCTCGTGTAGTCATTTTCACCTATCTTGCACCAGCAATTGACCACTGACATTCCCCCGTTGATCAGATGATGGGAAATCTTCTGAGGCTGGAAAACTGTAAGGCCAGCTTTGAACTTCAACCAACATCTGAAAAGGAAAAATTTACTCCTATTCCTCAATATGATTGCTTGCACTCTAATGTTAAAAGTGTTCAAAATATTGGAATGATAACGTATCAAAAGAAGTTTTCACTGCACTAAACCTGATTCGTGGCATCCCTCCATAGTGTAAATGGATCCTCCCCAGCCACTACAGAATTGAGATATATGAAAACAGGGCCAAAAACCTTTTTCCATGGCTCACCCTGGTCAAATTTAGGCACTAGATCATCTCCAGCATAGTGGGCACTGAGAAACACCTGAAAACCGTGTAACTTTATCAAAAAATGTCGATCCATGTAAATGGAAAGATTCACAGCTTCTAGGTGTAAATAGACAAACTGATTGATAATTATGAAGCAGAAATATGTTCAATGCTAAATTTTAATTTTGGCAATCATGGTAACTACTACATACGGCGAGGGTTGTGGGGCCCACGTGGGAGGAAAGATTCTGCTTCATTGGCCCGCCAGACCGGAACTCATCACTGGGTGTTATTTGCCAGAACCCAACAGGTGGATCTAGAGACATCCACCCATGTACTCTGAGATCTTTGTTATCACATGAGTACTGGTATTTGTCATCCACCTGCAAATTTGTGTATTAAATGTACCATTGTCAATGAATCAAAAATGTTCCACTCTGAAATTATTCATCTGATTTTGAGAAGACAATATTTCAGATACCAGCAATAAATAACTTCAGTACGTGTGTTTTGAGTAAAATGCAGCAGGAGAAGGAGAGGAGAAGCCAATGCAGGATAAATAGTTCATTTATATCTTTTTTGCTGGAAGGAAGGCAAAAAAGACTAGGAGGAGCACCATTCCCCTTCAACAAGATCATAGTTTCCCACACAAATTGGGGTGGTTGACAGAGATGATAAACTTAAGGTATTGACAAGGTTAATCTATCTTTTTATTTTCACAAACTACAAAATAGTGCTCCTTCTCTTCTCCTTTTATCCCGTCGATATCAAATAAAAGAGAAAAAAATACTTCTCCAACATGTAGTATTTGTCCCCCTCCCCTGGCTGCAACCAAACAATGCCTTAAGATCAATTAATGTTGAATTTTCTTATCATAAGGATAAGTTCCATTCAGAGAAACCTGCATTTGGCAATCTTAAATGAAGCAAATGAGAATACTAGTTACCTCTTCTTTGAACTGAGGCTCTATGGGATTTACAAGGAGGACTGCTTCTGGGTAGGCAAGTGCTTGGCCCCTTCCAGGTAATCTGTCATCTGGTAGAGGCATAAACCTTTGTCGATTCTCCGAGACAGCCATATAATGAAACCTGCATAATCCAAATCATCTTCAAGTCCTTTGGAAACTAAGTTTGATTTTTCAGAGAGTCTCTTACAAAAAATGTAATATCAATTTAATACGAATTAATAATGGCATGCAAGTGGAAGTGTGCTTCACTGTCTATGGGGCTTAAGACATATTCCTGACAGATTAATGATTAGAGACTATTGCCAGTCTACTCAACAAGCCTGATTTTTGTTAAATAATGTTTTATGACAGAAAATCTTGTAGCTAGCATATTACTGATGTTCTGCAAATCATGAAACTTGTTATGCCTAAGGGACTTCCTTTCCAATAAGTACACTGAAGAAGCTTAAAACAAAGTAGAAAAGAAGTGTTTTTACTTGTCTTTTCTGAGTTTGAATGCTATCCGGGTTTCACCAAGGCTGAAAGCAGGCCATTCTGTGGAACCAACGTGTTCATAAATTGCATAGGAGTAGAAACCAGAGCAACCACGGAGTAGAATGAACCTACAAACAATTGCCATTTTACTTAGGGAGAATGAAAAATTTATGAATTCCCACTTATAGATCCAGATAGATTGATGATGAAGAACCTTTTATCTATGTTTAGTGGAACCAGCTTGCCCTGAAGGGAGGGATCCCATGGTCTTGAGAATGATAACTCCACCTGTTCTTCAGTTTCCTTTATAACCTTAAAATCTGTTGCTTTGATCCTACATGGTACTCAATTCTTTGAATACATCGACATAGTTAAATAGCACAAAAGAGTCTAATTCAGTTAAAGAAATCAGAAGGAACTTACACTTCGAATACTCCAGCTCTCCCACTTCCATCTAATGCATTCCACACTACATCCCAGTACCTAGACATTATATTACAAGGAGATCGGTCATGGATTGATGTAAAACTGAAACTTCAAATTAATGTTGATTTCCTGAAGATTGGGATAAGCTACTGACAGTTCTTCATGCGGACAAGAGAAAAAACACTAACTTGCACTCACAAGAGAAAAGAAGTTTTAATTATCAATTACCCTCTATTAGATTCATCATTTAGGACTTCAAGCAAATTGTCAATGCCATTATAACGCACCCCAGTTACAATTCCCTGTGGTTTTGATAGTGTGACTTGAACTATGCCGTTATCCATCACCACCTGAGATAACAATGTCTTATTTATGTTGCATAACACAGAAAAACATGCATTAAATCTAACTAAAAATAAAGAGCTTTAGTTTGAACCAATACATTTACATTTTCTTCAAATGATCAAAATTCAGGAACAAATAAGAAAAGTGAAGAAAAACATATTTTTAGTTTTCTTGGTCATATGGTTATCTAGTATAGGAATCCATGGAATAATTCTGCTCCTTGGTATCATTTCAGAACTGTTTACATTCCACATAAACATGTGTATTGTTCCTCTAGACGCTGCATAGGTACTTCAATATTTAGTCAATTTATTACTATCTCATTCTAAGACAGAGAATGAAGTGCAGAAGAGATAATGCGAAAGGGACAGGAAAGTAAATAAATAAAGGACAAGGCAAAATTTAGGACAGTGCCATAAGCTTATCAAAGATAAGAATGAAGCCAAGACATTCTATTTTCAGATGATAATTTTAGTCCCAGTCTTGTGGCAGGGTGAAGTATGTGCCAATAGTTTTGAATGTCAAAGAAGGCTATGTGTAGGTAAGCTATCATATTCGCACATGTGAATTCAGAAATAACAGTTTTCATTAACATAGAGAAAAGGCATTTAGAACTTGGAAATGAGGTAAATGAAGGACCTTCCACTCTAAACTTTGCAGACAAAGAGATAAGAATTAAATAGAGTAAGTTTTTACATGGCGATCTTGAATAAGTAATTTCACCCCAATAGGAGACATTGATCCAAGGCCTCCTTCGTGTCTTGTGCTCCCTGTTCAAAGATAGATGAGGTCTAGATTACAAGAAAGCAGCGAAGATGTACGATTGGTATAACTTTCTTAACTACAAAAAAGCAACCCAAAATGAATTGTCTGGCTCTATCGTATTGTACCTCTCTACTGAATCAGAATACACGGATGAAAAAAAATGTAAAGACACAATTATTGTTTCTAAACTAGAGTTAAAGAGTTTGCTTTTCTTCAACCCAGTGGGAGAATTCTGGATTTATATAGCTTTAGCTTTATTAACCACATTACTTATGCACCACCATCAATTAGTTACCAGGTATAGCTTGCAAGAAATGCTACATAGAAAAGCCACAAGCAAAGGAATTGGATGGTGGATTGTGTTGAATAGATTTACTTTATGGAGTTGTTAAAGAAGTCAAAACTTTCATCTGCTTGACAATGGCTTGCTGTATGTTTATGACCTAAAAGATGTTCCAAATTATTAAATGAGAATTTGTTTACAACCATGGAACAAGTTCCTCCTGATTGCATATAATTGATGAATGTTAGGAATACTTCAAACCTAAATACTTTGTAGTACAATGGTCCAAATGCACACATCTCACATCCATCTACCCCCCCCCCCTCTTTTTTTCGTTTCTCTACTATATTAATTAACTTTATCTATTGACACCATTATCGATAATTGCTCCAGTATCTAAACTAAATATATAGACAGTGGATTTGGAAATTCAAAATCTGCTACTGATTCAATAAAATCAGACCAGGGGATGTAACAGAATTCTGTGTTGTCATCTCGGTCAAAGAAATAGAGGGAGAGGAAATAGGAAAATACCATCAACACAGTCAGTGTTAAACAAAGGAAATTCTGAGGAAAACATGGTCAAAGACAGGAGGATCACTGATAGTGTAGCATTGCAACTCAAGAAAAGTAATTTAAAGATTCATAAACACCAAGAATAACAACGACTGAGTCAAAATGTTGAAAATTCATGAACAAATAAATATATATATATATATATATTGTTTCATTAGATATATAATTAACACAAACATAATTCTTTCCTTCTACCTAAGTTCATAATCCATTTTCATATGTCCGTCCAATCCCACAGAATTTCAAACAAGTTTTCAATAGTCAAAACAGCAACACCTGCAGTGTTCAAATAAATATTTCTGCTTTTCAACTCCAAGAAATGTCCAAAGGGGAAAAGGGAGAGGAAAAAAAAAAAAAAATCCATAAATAATTCAGCAAGGATAACAATTATCCTTTGTCTTAACTTTCAAGGGATCAAATTAGATGGATGGAGTAAACATACCTCCATCACTGGCACACGTGCACAAGAATTTTGCGATAGTCTTCAAACCACCCATATCTTGATTTGTCTTTTAATTGTCGGCTACCAGAAATCATATTTATATCAAAAATATCGTCATCATGTGGCTATCATCACTCTTCTCCACTAACTAATTTCCCATTTTCCCTTAAGAATGCAAGAGACCTGAGACCTGAGACCTTCGCCTTCATCCCATCACATGGTACCAAGAAACTACCTCCAACTACTACTTCTACAACAAACCCCTCATGCACATCGCACCTGTGCTTTACTCCTCCTCCTGCTGATTCATTAACGTCGTATACAAACTCTTCCTTTCTACGTATGATGAGCAATAAGTTGGGTTTAAGATTCATTTTTTAACCTCGTTAAGAAATGTTCTTCACTTTACCAGTTCCAGAAAGAGGGGAAATGGTGGTTTCAGTTCAAGACTTCTGGGAATAGGTATGCTTCTAGAAAAAGGGTAGGTTTTTTTTTTTTGTTTTTTGTTTTTTGTTTTTGCCTTTTTGACCAAAGAAACAGGTCGTTAATTTCATTTTTTTTTCATTCTTTATTTTAAGTTGCGTAATTTTAAACTTATAACCTTTCACTATTTTTATTTTGTCTTTATAACCCTTCAAATTATAAATAAATCTACTACCAATTGCATACAAGAACCATAGATCATTTTTCTGTGTATAATTGTGAAAAGAATTAGCTTAAGCATAAATCCATCTTCCTACCATGAAAAGTGAACGTACATTCAGGGTTCACACGAGTCTCAGAATTTACCATTTACTTTTGGGCTTGAATGGACAACGACCATACTCATCTCAACCAGAACTAAAAAGTAATTATTTTACATCATGAACTTGTCTCATCTCAAACCAGTCTACACATGTTATAATTATATTTACTGGAAGAAAAAAAGAGAAAAAAAAAAAAAAAAAAACACAATGGTGAAAAACCCATTTGATATATAAATAAGTAATTGATAATGAACACAATGTGTTTTTCTCTCAAAAGTAAAACAGTTATGTAAATAATCTGCTGCTCCTGCTGCTGCTAAGATAACAAGATAGATATCTCAGGAACTGCAATAACATGTAAAAGATGCTCAGGTTGAATTTGTGTGTAAGAGCCGTCGACATGGTTGGTTACTTTTGAAAGCTAACGCATCTGACTTTGTTCTCCTTTCTTCTGAAAAAGAAGGGAACCTAACAGCACAGCAAAGCCAGTAACTGCAATTGTAAACAGAAGCCGCTTTCGTGAAAACTCATTTGGCCGTGGCCGTGGCTGTGGCTGCCTTCTTTGGGGATTACCATCTCCTTCAACTGCACTTGCACTTCTTCTGAATCAAGGAGAAAAGAAAATTAAGGGAACAAAAGAAAATATGATAGATTCATATAGCAAACATACATCTGTCTGTTACATTTTTCATTTTTTCTTTCTTTTTTTTTTTGTATTAAATAAATAAATAAATCTCATGGACAACTCACGAGAACAATAATCATTAAAGCTAACCAAATTAATTTTATTGTTTCTTTTACCTGGATGATTCTGCAATTGGAAATGGAGGAGGAGGACCAGTGCACACACTCTCGTGGCCATACTTTTCACGGAGTCTTACATATCTATTGCACATAGGACATAATTCTGTTCGATTTCCACATACTTCCTGAAAGTATTTAAAAATGCAAATTATAGCCAAAGCAACCAGACACACTGTGATAGCAATTCAGGTTCTTACCTGATGTTCAAGTAAATCAATTGCAGGCAATGGAAACTCGCAAAATTCACACGTCACAATCCTTTGAGGACAATTTTCACCTTCATGAACAGTCAAAACTTCACGGTCCATTGTCTCTTTGCAAAGGGAACAAGAAACCTGTTCAAAGACAAAACAGTAAGATATAGTATCATATCCTCTCAAGTCTGCCATGTTTTAACAAAAGCATAAAAAATACCCTATCAGAGGGTAAAACATTTCTTTCACAATCTTTTATCTTGATGTTCCTTAAGAGTATTACAAAATAAAATTCACAATGCAACATATCATACCAAGGACTGATCAAAGATGCATAAATATTTCCTCCCGAACCAAACATTAATAAGATCAAAACAGATGCAGGAAGGCAGTTACATCTAATTACTATACTTGAACAATTCGAAAGTCAGACAGTGATTCCCCAGCTATCTCCACCAAAGAAACACTCTTTACTGACTCCAATGATGAGCCAGTGAAAAGGTTAAACAACAGAAAATATATCTAAAAGGCCAAGCACACTTTCCAAGTGGGTTTCATAAACTTAATACTGAAAACTTTTCTTGTGTGAAAAGGAAAGCAGCAGTATCTAAGCTAGATTTTGCTAAGAGCCATGGTATTCAACACCATAAAAACATTTGGTAAAAAAGGAACTGTGGAAATTCTTGCTTTCATTTCTTAAAAGGATGCAGATTTGTTAAATATTTGGTTCAAATGCTTTATAAGAAAATGTAAAGGGTTTCAATGAAGAAGAGGAAAGGCAAAGAAGAAATTTCAGTTTTGATTCAGGCTTCCAAGTATACAAATTATGGAAATATGGAGAGATTGAGCAAATTACTTGTAAACAGTTAAAAATATACAAATTGAAACATTGCATGTGAAGTTGTGTAATATCAAAATCCAAATGGCTACAAGTGAACCTATGCAAGAGTAGATTTGTAACTTAACTGTTTATCATGCTAAACAGTGGTGTTCTGGAGGAATTATCGATACTAAAAAAAAAATTAAGAAAAGCAGGAGAAAAGAAACACATTGTCGGCCCCCATCCTCCCCAACAATGCACAAGAAGAGAGGGGAAAAAAGTACCACTACCGAATAAAAAAGAAAAAGGATCAACTCTTGATAAAAGAGCCATTCTCAAATTTCATTTGAAATCCTATTAAAAAGGCGTTCTTTGAGGGGTTGTGGGGGAAAGTTAAAAGAAACTTCTGCAAATAAGCATGTAGACTCCCTCAACATGACAAGAAAATAAAAAACAAGTAGTACAATATATAATAAATCACTTACTTAGGACACTGAAAAATGCTCTCCAATACAAATGTCAAAGTTGGTCATAATTGAATGACCAAGAAGTGAAATCACGACCATGCACGAGAAACCTTAAAACTTTTTCAAGATTTATTAACTAAAAATAAAGTGAAATGCCCATTACAGTCACATGAAGTCCTGAATATACATCGCATGAAAAAAGCAAACAGATGAAGCATTCTCACTTATTGAACAATGCTGGGCAACATACAAGATCCACATCACTTAAGTGAAGCAGAAAAACGTAGGAAACCATTATAACACCACAATCAGTAGAAAAAACAGGAATATCTAGGGAAGCTTTTGAAATTATTTTAATATTAAACCCTAGAAACAGGCAGAAAATGATTACTGACTGCTCCATAATATGCACACTGGCACTCAGTGCCTTAATGGAAATCTTGCCTTCATGTACTCCTCTGTATCATCACTACACTTCAGTTGACAAACTGAAGACCATGGTCCATCTTATGGTCAGTATTAGAAATGCCTAAAACACTGCTTATGGTAATCTAACACCTACATTAACAGATTATTGCATGTATTTATAAATATAATTTCTTTATTCAATTTCTCCAGTGGCCAATAAGGTCTTGCTTCAGTACTGAACAATTACGGTAATGGCACATAAATATTAGTCCTTCATCACTAAAATTATTTGTTCTCACTTCTTTATTTGCTTTGCTGAAAATATTTGTCTTCTTTCGATATAAAGAATTGATTTACAATTTTTTCCCAATTTTAGCACTATTTAAACCTCCTGTATTAATACTCTTATATTTTCAACCGCAGCAATACCAATATATATATATATATATATTTCAATAAAGACTGACAGAAGTTTTGACTAACTTTTTTCTCCCCTATTTTTACCATCTTTTTCTTTACAGAACACAATTAAGGAGGTTTCAAGTTTTTAAAATAGTAAAAAAAAAAAAACATGTAATTCCATAAATTCTTCATCTCTGTGGTATTAAAAAAAAAAAAAAAAGGAAGGGATATTGGAGACCGATGCATGAACTGGTCTCTTTTGACTTTGATGGTTATTCTTTAGGTTTTTCGTAGATAATATATCCAACTCTAAATTAAGCAAAAAATACAAGTAGACAAAATCTTATCATCCTCTTCAATCTTCCAATAGTCCTTTGACTTATGTCATCATCAATTTAATAGGAAGTACAACATAAAAATACTCTTCTCTAGCAGACAAAATGAACTCCAAAATATAACTTGACATAAAGACTTATAGCGGTATTCCATATATAAATTACCACATTACCATTCATAGGTTAGAGTTAGATATGTCAAACAAACAAATAAATAAAATAAGTTTCATAGGATGCCAAACAACTAGATGCTTCTCTCCAAATTCAGGACTAACATAACAAAAACTAGCACCTACATCTCTCTCATCTCTGACTACCAAATAACCTCAATAAAGTTTTTCTTTCTTTATAAAAAAATTAAAGACCTAATATTTTGGACATGTGATGCTGAAGCCATATCAGTAATTCATCAAATATCATATTTCCCATGTTCAAATCCATGAATAAGCAACAAACATATGGGTATTATGTAAATTTGTTCATTTATTCAGAATAGTGCATCATGCATACCATAAAAAAAATAAAATGGCGGAGCTTGAAACTTCATCTCAAATGCATAGAAAATATTAAATCTCAGAAGGAAAGTGAAAACTGTAAAAGTAATATAGATTTTATGTAGAAAAATATAATATAATTCAAATGCACATACCGGAGCATGAGTGCTCAAGAAATGTTCCTCCGCATGTTTTTTGGGAACCATATCTCCACAGATTTTACATTTTTCCAAGTTCTGAGAGTAGTGCGCGAAATGCAAATCAATGTTTAGAGATGGAATTTCTCTGTTACTGAATACCAAGAAGTCAATCATCAATAACATTTCTATGTGATAGCAAATATATGGGTTCAAAATATGACAGATACAGCTAAGTTGAGGAACATAATACATGACAGAAGTATAAAGGCTCAACAATCAAAGAGATAGCATAGTACAGGTAATCAACCATTTCTTAATACCAAATTCAATACAAAAAGTCCCGTGCACCTTTTCAAAGCTTATTAATAAGCATCACAAATAGATTAATCAACCAAACTGTTGAAAGGACTTGCGTTACATAATAAAGGACATATAAAGAGTTGATGGTTTTCATGTATTGATTATTTGAAAATTAGTTAACAACTAGTTACACTATGTATATGTGAGTAAGAAAAGCAAGTATCAAGAACCAAATGTGGCAGGAAGGCTCCAAATTTCAGGGCAAAATTATATTTATACCCGCAAGGTTCAGGGCCAGTAACATCTTGTACCCGGACTTTCAAATTTTTCATTCCTTCTCAAAGACCCGAATTCAAAATTAATAGTGGTTCCAGTAACAAGAAACCAGGATCAACTTAATCAATTGTACTGCAAATCATACATGAAAGACTCCTTGTTTGCAGTTAGGAACAAAACTATATTCAAAGTTAACAATCATTCCCGTAGTTATAAAATACACGAAACAATGAGCATGGTAGTTATATTGAGTAACAACTACTAAAAGAGATTGTCTTTTTAGGATTCACGTTAACTCTAGACAAAGGGTATTTGGGTCAGCATTATTTTTACTTCTAGCTTTCCCAACAAATATCAACGGAAGAATACAGATTATCATTTCCTGAGGAAGTTTCACATAATGCAGTGAAGTTTTACGAAAAATTTGACTGAGTAAAACATTATTAGTCATAATCTTCAACAAGAAGTAGCATAAGTTCCATTAATTTCCTAAGATTCATAATTTAGTAAAAGAAAAACAATCGAATTGACTAGATGTTATAAGAACAGTTAAATAGACATAAAGACAGGGAAAGCACAATAACTTCAGTCAAATTTGCCCTATACTTTTTCTAGCTCTTCCCATAGTATGTATAGTATCATAATTCAAAACAAACACTCCAATACAGCCAAACTGATCGATTTCTGTATCTCATAGATTTTAAATTCGCAAGTAATAGAAATCCCGAAGTCAGAATTATGCATCAATAACTTCGTGATCACCCAAATCAGCATATATAAAACTCAAAAAGCAAACATGTACATATATATAGAGAGAGAACAAATTCCCCACCAAACCTCCCAAAAAAAAAGGGGTAATACCAGTGCCCGCAGATGCTGGTGATTCGATCAGAAGAAGCAACATCCATCTTTGCCGAGTTGAAAGAAACACCACCAGAAAGTGTCTACAACAAGAACCCTTATTAAGGTTGCAAAATTTCTTCAAATAAAAGGCAAATTATTCTTCGCAGAAGATGCAAACGAAAAAACAAAAAGAGGAATAACCGAGTTAGGTAAACTAATTATGATTGATGAGTTCTTTCTTTCATTAACTATTTATACTGTGACACACAGCTTTGTTTAAGGTAATATTCAACTCCAACACCTGAATTATAATCTTATTATCTGTTTGGATTATCACTCAATTAATTTGAATTGAGAAAATTTTATTTCCTAATAATATTATATATTTAGAAATCATTTTTAATTAAAGTATGTTCTTACATTAGACTAGCGCTGTTAAACAAATCGAGCGTTCGCAAACAAAACTCGTTCGAGCTCGTTTATACTCAATTAAGGGTCGTTTGTTTATTAAACGAACCGAACTCGAACATTTTATTAAGCTCAATTAATTTTTGAGCGAACTCGAATAGTATTCACAAACGTTTAATTGTTCGGGAACAAATTTTAATATTTATATATTATATAGATTATTATATATTAATATTATATTTATATAATTTATAAGTTAAGGTTAGGTTTCCCTTTCTTTCTTTTTTTCTTTTATATTAACCTTAATTGTGTACTATTAAGGTTAATTTGTGTGTTTTGATATTTTTATTATTTATAATTAAATTTTTTAATTTTTAAAAAAATTTAAACGAGCCGAACTCAAACAATTTTCGAACTATAAGAACAAATAATCGAACGAACTCGAACAAAATTTTATACTCGAAACATTAAACGAGTTTACTCGAGCAGTGCTCAAAAATTAAACGAACAGAACCCAAATATTCAATGTTCGGTTCGGCTCGACTCGTTTACAGCTCTAATTATACATTATTGATTGACACATTAATATTGTGAGTCCTATTAAAATATAAATAGTATTTATATTACTAATAAAAAATATTACATATTTATCTCAAAAAAAGATATTCTTTTACACAAATAATCATTACACCCTATAAAACTTATATATTTAATCTCATTCATTTTAAATAAAATTTTATATAGAAAAGTGATTTTTTTAAAAAAATAGTTGTAATCCACATACACCCTTATTTTTTTAATTTTTTTTTTTTTAAAACTATCACTAAAAATTATTACAAAAAAAAAGAAAAAGGAAACACATTCCGCGCTAGGGAGTAGGGAGTAGGGAGTAGGGATGGGATGTGTGCATTAAAATGTTTTGTCCTATTGTTTTCATTTATAGTAAATTTTTA
>JAXGGT010000004.1:7260225-7288372 GCA_035583425.1 Marsdenia floribunda | reverse complement strand
TTCATTTTATTTTTAATTTTCTCATAATTCCTCTATTTTCTTGTTGTATTTTTGGACAAAAATTAGTTAAAAAGGGATCCCTTTGTCCAAATAAAAAAAAAAAATGAAAATTCGTTTGTCCAAAAATAAAAAATAAAAAATCTTAATTGTGATATATTTTAAATTTATGGTCGCGTTATAAGTTTGAAACGTAATAAAGACTAAATAGTACTGCTGATTGGATAAATCAGCTGTGTCTGTTCCGATCTGCTCCAAGAATTGAAGAGAGAGAAATTAGAAATTAGAAATGGCAGGTATGAAACATAGGACTTTGCGGGCGTGCTCGTAATTTCCTAAATTAGAAACCTTAAAAAGACAAGAAGGCCCCAATTATCCTATCTGGATTTGTCCATCCTATGAGACATCCACAACTTGACAACTAACACGTGGGTTTGCCACCTACTCTGGCTGGGGAACGCTCCTCGATCGGTCAAACTTCCTTTCTTTGTGGGGGAAAGAGTACTAAAATGAGCCAAAGACAAGTAAATATAATTGAATAAAAAAGCACACAAGAAAAGATTGAAAAAAAATAAAAAATAAAAAATGACAACAAAAATATATAATTCTTCTAGTATTAATTGGTTTATCGATAAATATAATAATTTGTAAGTTTTTTTATGTTTATTAAATTAGAAAATTAATTATTTTAATTTTTATATTTTTATTATTTACACAACTAAATGGAATTAAATAAAAGAATCTTTTTAATTAAATATTAGTAATTTTCAGCTATAGAAGCGTGTAAATCTTCATTTTTATCATTTATAATTTTATTAACTAAAGTTTCATTTTGGTAATTGAAAATTGTCAAAATTTAGTTGAAATGATCTTTTTGTCTAATTAAAAATAAAATAGAGATTGAATTGTTCAAAAATAAAATACAAGAAATCGTTTGTTTAAATAATATATATATATATATAAAGATGTGAAAAATTAGATCAATTATCCAATTTAATCCTTTTAACAATTTTTCGTTGCTTGGGCTTGCCTTAAATCATTTTCTTCCATACAAATTAATTATTTATTTAATTTTAATTGTCTAAATGTAAAGTTTTATTATTTGAGATAATACCTATTGAGATGAAATGACTTAAAAATAGTTAAAATTGAAATGAAATGATCATTAATATTTCGTCCCTTAATACAAATTATGTACTTAACAAATATAAAAATTTTGGTCAAAATTTATTATTTTTTTGACGAAGAAAATCAATTTAGATAATTAAAATTAGATAAAGGGTTAATTTATTTGAAAAAAAAAAAAAAATTGAACAAATTTAAATAATAAAAAATTTGATGAGAAACAAAGGAGGAATAACTCCAAACCCCTTTTTCCAAGTCTTCCTAATTCGAATACTATTGTTTTATTTTATGTATAAGCAATCATCATTAACAGCTCAACAATGTGAATACTTTCTTAAAACGAGGGCAAAAAGGTCAACCAAATTAATGTCTCGAAAAGCGAAATTCCGAAAATGGGAAGTAAAGGCCACGCGTCGATGATCTATAAGGTTGGCGGCACTTTTCACACCCGCGGCTACATTTAAATATTCTTATCCCGCCCTATTATTGGTCCACGTGTCAAACCACTAGCGGTTTTTTTACCCTGCCCAATAAAAAAGCGTGGTTTTTTTTTTTTCTTTTTTTGAAGAGTACTCCCTCCACCAAAAAAAGCCTTTGCTTTTTAACATTTTCGGACGCACTTTCCTTATATAGCTGATGATGTGAGTTAGAAACTGACCAAATCGCCGATCCTTTTGTCTCCTCCTCCTATCACATACTATTACAGACACACAAAACCGCAACAGCATCACCCCCAGCCCTCTCCAAACGAGTAAGTCTCTTTTCCTTTTCCTTTTCCAGTTCGGGAAAAAAAAAAAACGCAGCTCAAATCTCCACGAAGAATTACAGTTTTTTTTTTTTTTTTTTTGGGGAAATTATCTGTTTAAAACATTTGTTATGTGTGTATTCGGTTTAAGGACGGATTGTTTGTTGTTGGGAAGGTAGAAGAAGAAAGATCGGAGAGACGACGGAGTATGGGGAGAGGGAAGATAGTGATAAGAAGGATCGATAATTCTACGAGCAGGCAAGTGACTTTTTCGAAGAGGAGAAATGGATTGTTGAAGAAAGCGAAGGAGTTGGCGATCCTATGCGATGCGGAGGTTGGAGTCATCATCTTCTCCAGCACAGGCAAACTCTATGATTTTGCTAGCTCCAGGTCCTTAATTCTTCCATGATCTCCTCCTATACATTTCTGTATATACAGTGTTATAATATATATATATATATATATATTTTTAATTATTTGTTTTACTGCAATATATATATATATATATAATTTTCCTTTAATTGTTTGCATTCCTGGTAGATCTGTGTAAGGATATCTCTGACCTTCCTCATCATTTTACTTTGCTTTACTGTGAATACCGGAATTTTTCCTTTTTTTTTTTTTTTTTGGATAAAAAACAAAAAATCTCGTGATTTTATGATTCGAAATATTGCCATTATTTTATTTTTCTTTATCTGTTTAGATAATATAATTTAATCATGTATGCTAAAAACATGGTAGGGGACCAAGTGGGAATTATCAATCATTCATTTTATAAGTCATTTGATCATTTGTATATGTTTGTTTGTATGCTTTCTTAATTTACTCAGTATTTTGTGATTTTCATCTAAATATATATGAACGGATGAAAAAATGCATATTACGCTTTCGAATATATGTTCTAACTAAGATAACGTTAGTTCTAGTGCCTAAGATACGATCGATGTCGTCAACAAAATGCACAATGCACACTAAATTGCATAGTTGACTGGATATATTAAAGCTTTCTTGAGGAACTTCAGATTATATTCTGGTGCTAGCTCCTCACAATCCCAGTGATTAGTGTTAACAATTAACGATGGTGAAATCTAGCTAGGTACAAGTTTTAGTCTACTTCATGACGATTCTATGAGTTTCTTTAGGTTTTTTTGGAAAGATTTCAGAGAATGCATGTGCAGCGCGCACCTGGAAATGAACATTAGAGAAATGATTCAGATGTCAGCTTTACTGGGATTTAGGTTCATTTCTTTAACTGAAAATTTAAGTTTGAGATATGTAAATGTAATACAAAAGGATAATAGTAGAGCAATTAATACTCATTTTAGAAAGGCTAAGAATAGGATACTAACAGCGGGTAATTATGTTGAAGAACAGCAACACTTGTACTGTAGCGTAATTTATGCCTTTAATAGTTAAGAGGCAACATGATGAGAATAGTAAGATGGAACTAGATTTAAGGAGCATTTCCCTTCTCTATCCTTAGGAATTTAATTTACAAAAGACGCTGCGTAATTTATGCCTTCAATATCTTCTAAAGATCTTGTCCTATCTTCACGTAAAAACCCCAACTATCAGTTTTTCTTTTCTTTCTTTTCTCAGCAGCACCATTACTTTTCTTCATAGAGCTTTAACTATTTCTACTCTTAGAATTTAATATTTTATGTTGTTTCCCAGTTCCCACCAAGCTATGCCACCTTAATGTTAAGAATATATCCGTATTACTAAGAATACTCATTTTCCATAAGAACTTGCCATACAATATATTTCACCTTAATGACGTTTAACTTAACAAAAAATTTTAGAATGTGGAGAATTTATTTTATCTAGGGTAATAGTACTGAACTGACAATACTTAAAAATTCAGATTTTCCATTTTATTTACTTTTCTAAGCTGCTTTTTTTTTTTTTTTTTTTCTCTCTTTCATTTTTTATCTTAGAAAACTATGGTAATATTTATTACTTCCTTTCCTTGAATACTCTTATTATCTACTATTTTCTAAGAAAGTACAAGAGAAAAAAAAAAAAAATGAAAAATGGGATTACTAGGTGGCTATGAATTCATGCAAGGACTTCAGCATGATATTTACCGTAATATTTCGTTATGATTATTAGATCAAGCTTTTCTTAGAATGGTATCTGGTACGTGGATAAACTTTTGATTTGAGCGCATGAAAGTTGCCACTGGTACTTCTGGATGAGATATAGGAGTATATGACTTGACATCTAAACCTGCACGCATGCATCGTACTTAACCATAGGACGGTGTTGGCCTGTGTATACGTTGTCAAATTCAACAATAAAATTTCTATTATTTGAAGTGAAAATTTTGATTAGTGCCCCAAAAAATGTAAAACATGAGAAAAATAAGATTTGCTTATTCCATTTATCTTTTAATCCATAAAATTAATGTTTCTTGGTGTGGAAATCCAATAATTAAAAATTTATGTAGTTTAATCGCTTTAATCTACTCTATAGGTACATTTAGAAATATTATTATCATGAGAATTGAAATAGGAGCAAATTATATATACATCCCAAACTTAAGATATATATTCTTATTCTCGTCAGTTAAGGTCTTCTTCCTCCACTACATAGACTTCCAAAAAAAAAGAAAAAGAAAAAGAAAAACTCCTTTCGAATCTTTTTTTAATTTTTTTTCTTTTTTAATAGTGAGTCGATTTATAATTATATCAAACCAAATCATTCACCAGTTTCTATTAAGGTTTAACATATTTCTTTCCCTTTTCTTTTTTTCGCTCCTCTGACAAGATTTGTGAGTGCATTCTATTCTTTTTAATCAGTGCATAACTTAAATAGAGTCTAATATAATTTATGCGTTAAAAAAGGCAGTATACTAGCTAGACGATCATCTATTTTCTCTGGAATCCCACGACGGATTGTTTATATGGAGGAAATACATCCATTATGCATGCCTTGTCTGAGATGGGATTTGCTGATGCAAGACTTCGATCCTTGTTAAATAAACAATCAGTTTGGGAACTTTTAAGTAGTGGTTGCTTAATAAAATAGTGTGTTGCTTTCTTGATCTTTATTTTCTTTTCCCAAAGTAGATGCTTTCTCTGCCGTCCAATAACTAAGATAACCCAAAACCATATCCAAATATAGAAACAAATATGCATGACTAGAGACATGGGTTTACAGGATCACGTGTTTCTTCGGATGTTCTGTTTCATTGGTTTTGAGAGTTCATTCTAATCGAGATCTTCAATATAAAACACTTCCCAATTACTGTTCTTACGCAATGGGAAGATTTGAAAGCTGTCGAGAACTTCATTTTGTTTAATTAATTAATCAAATATGACCCACCTGCCGGCCACCACCTTGGCGGTGAATGCCAGCCATTTTAGAAGCTTCTAACGTTAATATATTGTCCTTTGATGCTCTTCGTTCTCATGTTTTGGATAACTTGGGGCCTAGTTTTTGCTTTAAAAAAGAGTGATTTCGTATTGTATATGATACAAAATTGTGATGATGATTCAGTGAATATATTGCATGTGATTTATTCCCCGTCTTTTCATTTTAAGTGGGAATCTAAGGTTGATGATTGGTTTGTAGTCTTAAAAATACAAATAAAATCAAGAATAGATACTTGACTATAATTAGTACGTTTGTTTTAAGATATGAGATTTTTTTTTTTTTTCTTTTTTCTTTTAATTGAATGAAAACTTTAAACATTCTTATTAATCCATTTATGAACACTAATTTTACATAATCTAAATTCGTAGTAGAAAACAGTGCTTTGCTAAAATTAATGCTATATATATCCTAAAAAAAAACCTTCTATTCTATTTTATTTTTACTACACTAATGATTTTTCTACAACTTTAGTTTTAGTATTGGATATTAATATATTTTAGTACATGGTTAGAAAAATCAATGATCTAATATTAATATAATAACATGACCTCACAAAAACACTATTGTTGAGGAAATGTATTAAAAATTTTGGGGTAAATTCGGAATTTGTGAAAACTTTTGAAATTTACAATAAGAAAAAAAATATGAACCACAAGGAAATGTCATTATGAGGTGGGGCAACTTTATAATTTTTTATTGTTAACATATATAGAACCATTATAATTAGATGCATTTGAATTTTTTCCAAAACCTAAACTTGTGTTTTGAAGTCTATGAAAACCTCAAATACACTATTCTTCAAAGAAAGCTTCTGGAAATGTAATTAATTACCAAGTTTTCCGATATAATGACGTTTTATTTGGATGTACATTGAAGAAAAAATTGAAGCAAGAGTTCTCATTCATTCCTGGAATAGCCAATGCCAGAGAGAGGTGTTATTCCACAGTGTGACTATATTTAAGACATTTTAAGCCATATATAAGTTCAATCTAAAATCCTAATTACCAAAAAAAAAAAAAAAAAAAAAAAAAAAAAGTTCAATCTAAAATCCAATATTTTCTTTTCCTTCTTAATTTAATACTAGTTTAAATCCCCAAATAGAAAACTGAAAGAAGTTAAATCAAAATACATATTGACTATCATAAAATGGAAAACTTCCATAACTTTCTTGGTTGCCCAAAGTTGAAGTTTCCTCAAACACTTGGTTTGGTACAAGTGGTAAATTGAATATCATATGAGGTTTTTGGTTTAACTCTTATTTTAACTGTCAGGTTAATCAAGGTGATGGTTACATATAAATCAAATTGAAGTCTTATATTGAGCAAAAGTTAAAACTCTACGAATATAATCTAAGTCAAATTCGATTTAGTTAAAGTATTATTGACATGAGATCTTAGCATAATTCGAAAGCAATAACCTCGGTATGCTTAATGGTCTAACCTCCTCATAGAGCATTTTAATCCAAAATTCATGATTTAATAAAATTATTCTTTTAAAGTTTCATATCTTACACTAGATTATAATTTTTTTAATCTCATAAGAGTGAATATTTTAAATTAACCACAATCATACTAATATATAAAAAATTAACGTTTGAAACCTTTAAAACATACACCAATCTTAACAATTAACTTTTAATACTAGCATAGAGTCTTTAGTTGATCATGATGAACTAGCTATAGTTAGACCAAGTCATTTGTTATGTACTATTATTTATCTACTTATATACAAATATGAAATAAATAAAGATTTTTTTTAATGCCATAAATTTAAATATGACAATATAGATTTGACATAAATATTATATATATATATATATATATATATTTCTGTATGTGTATGCATTTATTTGAAGTACATGTTACACATAGTATAATCATTATAATTATACATTATAAAAGTTTGAAATGATATTTTAAATTTAATTATTATGTATAATGTATCATATTAATAATTAAATGTTTGGTCAAGTCTTTCACTTGACACAAGTCGGTAAGTGCCTTGACTTGATACAAGGAGGTAAGCATATTGTAAATGCTACACGTGGTTACGAATTCAACATTTGCTATGAGTTATGTAAGGGTCAGGGTGAGGCTTCGTTTGGATTTTACAGACACAACTTCAACCGAATTTGAATTAGTCAAAATTAGTGACGTGACATATTGGATGACTAACTATAGTCTATATAAATACAATTAACTTTATTAATTAATTAGTCATGTTACTTGTGTCAGCACATATTTTTATTTGTGTTTGACATTCTAAAATTATACAAAATATATATATATTTTTTTATTAGAAAGTTACTCAGTTTATGATTAAGAAATGGACTATGAATGGGGTTTAGAATTAACTGTAAGTTGGTATTAACCTCAAAGATTTTGTATTTCCATTACCAAGGTCACGTATAGCCCATTTCTTAATGCAATAAGCTTTTACCTTATTATTTGTCACCACCTATTGCCTTTTTTTCTTTTTTTTTTTTCTTTTTTCCATTATACTTGAATCTAAATAGATCACTTCAAATTTTAAGCTTATTTCTAGATTTGTATTGCAAGGATTTAAAAGTGGGTATTCGCAATATAATATTTTTTTAAGAAAAAATATTGATTTCGAAAATAACCAATTATATATATATATATTGAGTTTTATATACATTTGGTTAAGTTCTGTCTTCGTCTCCTATATTCCTCTTCTCACTCAAAGACTACTTTTTCCTTTTATTGGTTCAATTTCTTCATTTTTTTCCTCCTCTAAAGTTTCAATCTTTTGTGGATTCTCAACTCCTTCAGAAACTTATTTCTTGTCCCTCCATCACTTTTTTAACCAACTACTAATTTGGCTTGTCATCTTTGCATGGCCTCCTTTTTCAATCATTCACAATCCTCTATTACATTTTTTTTTGCAATATTTTCTGTCATTTGTTAAAATTGGTGTCTATCATTTATTTAAAAAATTTTAGGATGTTAAATGAAAAATTGTTGCAAACAAATACTTGGAGCATTATTACAAATGACATGGAGGATGATGATTACATTATCTCTATATCTTTGACTTCCCTTGTTCTTTTCTTCTTTAATATCATTTCTTTTTTCTCATTTTCAACTCCCCCAAATACTCAAAAATTAATATAAAGGATTAATTAGTCTTCTTCTTTCTTATAAAATAGCAACAAGCTTTCAAGCAAACAAGAGGAAGAATTCCTAGTCTAAAAACATGAAGAAGTAGTGTTCAAGAATCCCTCTACAGACACCACTTCTTCACATATTCAAAGTCATGCTCCTCTTTGCATCTTCCAATAATATCAAAAAAAAAAAAAATTACATAACATTCAACATTATTTAAACCTTTGAGATTATTTATTTATTTATTACTAATTTGACAAAAAAAAAAAAAAAAAAAAAAAAAAAAAAAAAAAAAAAAAAAAAACTCATAGAACACCTTTACAACTTTTAGCTCTTAAGCAAATAAACAATACATTAACTATCACATATCCAAATGATATTTGTGTGAGAATATTAATTAAGCATTCTGAAAGATCTTGAAAGTGAGGGGTTTTTTCTCCATCTTTTTAATAATTATAAATCTTGAAAGAAAATTTTCATCAAATATTTAAATGTATGTATATTTCTACAAAACCTACTTGTATGCAATGATTTTTTTTTTTTTCCGTTTAAAACTAAATACTATATCATTGTCAATTAACGAAAACACATCTCTATTTGAACCATATTCATAATCTCTAGATTATAAATAAAAACTGTTAACTAATTGAACTATATTTTATTGTCAATTCATACTTTTTCCTTTGACTAGTGGTAAGAGAACATACAATTCTCTCAAAAATGTTAGTTTGTCTTTTGTCTTTTGAGGTATAGATAACAAAAACCTTGCCTAAATTACTGTCAATTATATATATACACACAATTTTTTCTTTTTTAATATCAAAGATTTTATTTGGAATATGATTCATACTCATAATATTTACATATAGAAATTGAATTTGTCTTTAGTTGATTAAAAGAAGTGTAATTTAGGTTGACATAATTCTTTTGACTATAACCAAAACCCTAGTTTCTTATACCCAAATCAACCCATTAGAGACCCCCCCTGACTTGAAACTTTTTAGGATATTAGTAGATACCTTTTTTTTTTCCCATAATCACTGGATAAGATTTCACTCTTTTAATAAAAATACTAAAATCAAAGTATCTTTTAATAAAAAGATTAAAATATCATTTGATTTCTCATACTTCTATATAGAATAATTAATGAATATGCATTGTAAAAGAGCATTAAGAAAAAAAAAAAAAAATGGTTCTTTACAGTGATAAGGAAAGGGGAAAAAAAAAAAAACATTGTAATCTTCCCAATGTGACAAGTATTCCATCAACACTAGCTTGAATACTTCACAATGTGACCATTTTTTTTTTTTTTTTTTTTTGCGTTTAGTGCACGAGGTGTCTTGAATGAATCCCATTTATGAGTGGCACTTTTAAATAATATTCACATTCAGACTAATCTCCGCTCAAGTCGGATAGGTCCCTTGTAGGAGATAAGCTCTAATCTCAAATTTTTTAATGATTACATACGTGAGTACGATTTCGATCTCATGACCTCAATTAAGATAAGAGAGTACCTTACCAACTCATATATACTTTGAGTTCCTAATGTGATCTTTTAGGATGCAAGGGAAAGTGATATGCATGAGAATAGGTTTATCTGTCATCTCTGAGAACCAAGACAAGTTTTATCCATATTCCCCAATTTTAAAAACTTCAAATTTAAACTACTCACCATTTTATACATTCCCTTTCTCATTTCCTCCTCATTTTCAACGATTTTTTTCTTCTCTTATTCTACTCTTTTCTCCACTTCTCGCAATCAAAATTTCATATATCTCAAACTTTTATATTATCCATCCATTGAGAATACAATGGTAATAGCCCCCACCCCCCCTTTTTTCTTTTTTGTTCCATGTCTTCACAATCTCTAAGAAATCTTCGTACATGGAAAGAAAATGTAAGTGGCTAGGAAGGAGATGTGAATTAGGTTTGAATACTTCTTACATGAAAAAGGAGAATATATGGACCATTTCTCGAGATTTTCGAAGTGTTCTAAGGAGGGTTGATAGGGTCATTGAGGTAGAAATAGTGAAACTCTCATGTGTGGTTTTAAACTATGATCCCAATCAATGGCTTAAGGTCAAGACAACATAAATGATAAGGATTGATAATAGCCCCCCTCCTTTTAAAAAAGAATCTATATTTAACCCATATTTTTAAAAGAGTGGTAACATTTTTTCTCTTATGCACGCATAGAAGGCTTCATAGATTGTACGATGCAATTGTAATGTCCATTAAACTAAAAGAAGGCATATCTTCATGGTGAATGCATCATACTATCTTATGATGTATATCACGCTTAAGTTATACTTGCATATCTATAACACATCACAACAACTACATCATACAATCTATGACACAGATTGCACGTACATTGGGGCCCCAAATTACCATTTTATAGACAAAATATAAATTTCTTTTAAAAAGGGTCATTTTGGTCAAAAACCCCATCTTGGCATGCGTCTGAAAAAGGGCAACCAACCCTAAAGTTTTTTTTAAACTTGCTAGGTTGGAGTGAAAAGGAACAAGGAGAAAAGAAGTAGAGCCAAGCTAAACAAGTTTCCCTAGGTTATATGGTGCACTTAACAAAAACATAAAAGGTTATTAGAATTCCCAATAATAATGACAAGGGGTCCTTCAAAAAGCTGAACAAGAACATTAGGTCCTTGAAAGTTGATCCACCCCTAAATCCTTTGAACTATTTCATTTCTTTTTCTCTACTAAACTATGACGTAGAGAAAAATAAATGTAGAAACTTTTTACTTGATCTCAATCAAAGTTGTAAAATGTACTTACACACGTAAACAAATTTAATTAGGTCTAAAACTACTAATTTCAAACCTAAACTCGACCGAATATATTATACACAACAAGTTTGAAATATTTATACTACACTAAACGCTTTAAGGTCTCAAATTTAAGTCGAGTACGCTATCTAAAAATTAAATAATCATGACTTTTTTATATTTAAATTGGGATATGAGTATGAGCATGAAAATCTCATATTCATACCTAATAAATTTGATTAAGATTCGAGTAAAAGTGAAGTAAACTCATTGATAGACCTAAGTAAACTCCTACTATATTAGGGTAGAGTCCAAGAAGGGGTGTCCTTACCCCACTTGAGCTCCCAAAGGGGAAGGGGACCAAAAGATCACGTATACTCAAAAACTTTATTTGTCTTGGATAATTTGAATGGGAACACAGTGAGGACTTGTGGAAATCAAGGAGCATAATCAAGTGCTGCTAGGATCAAGGAGGTAAATGACACCTTTGACTTCATTCCTCTATAAAAAAAAAAACATGCCTCTTTCTTGTCTGTCTATCAATGAAGCCAACTCTCAATTTCAAGTGTTGCTTCTTGCAAAAATCGTTGTTTCTCTCTTTTAAAGCTAATTGATTGACCCCAAGCTTTGCCCTTCCCATAGGTCTAGGAAGTTAGCAGGACCTCAGGGAGGAGATCAAGGTTGTAGCTCCTTTGATCAGATTATCATTTACCAAGCCACTAATTAGGATCTTTTGGCTACCTAATAGAACTGGCAATAAACCTACTTTCAAATTGGGAGTTTAAAGGCATCTTAAGTAATCCTTCATTTATACCTTCCTTTTGTAAACTGTGTGACCTATCGACTATCTCTTTCAAATAAAGAAAGAGCTGACATGAACTAATCTTCTCAAGTTCTCATAAGGAGAAAATGAATGAAAATGGTTAAAGAAAAAGGGAAGTGTTAAAAGAAAACTACAATAAAACTAAAAGAGTTTCCAAGTATTATGGAGTTGCAATTAGTAAAAAAATTTCTTCTAAAAGGAATCAATATTAATCTTATAAAATATACTACATAAATATTCTGCTCACAAAGAAATTAATATTGTTTCAATATCTTCATTAAAGCTAAACTTTTCACTACAAGGAAATTATAAATATTTTAGTCATTCAAAATCATCCAAACATTAATAATTTTCTTTTTTCTTTTTTTTTTTTGGTAAAAGAATGAAATACACAAAACTTTCCAAAGGATCACCCATCCTAGCATGCTTAATTTCGGAGTTCTAATAGAATCTTATATAATCTTATTATGAGAATGCAACAAATTTTCAAGACAATCTAGGTATATAATTGCAATATATATATATACACAATTAGATATTTTAATTTCAACTAAAATGTATAATTCTATTAATTTAATATAATCAATAGAAAGATCGATGTATAGTTATTGAAATACCTCTTTCAATTTATTTAAAGTCGCAATAATATTAGATTCTTGTTTCACCTTGGTAAATATCCCTATAAACATCATTTTTATTCTAATATAGATTAACTTATATCTGTGTTTCCTAAAAGTTAAAAAAGAAGAAGGAAAAAAAAAAAAGAACCAACAAAGAAATGTGTTAAAACTCCAATTGACAAAATTCTCATCTCATTTTCACATAGTTCATAAACAAAGATAGAAACTTTGGAACTAGTTTAAACAAAACATGTACCTAAGAGAGTCACCAGGAGAATTAAAAAGTCTAGTATCTCTAGTAGGGTCTTCAGCATCCAACAACAAAAGCTAACTAATATAATAGAATTGCAACAAAATAACCAATACTACTTTCAAGAGTGGGAGAAGAAAAGTTATATGGGACCAGAAAAGAATAAAGATTATGGAGATCGGTTTTCTAGAAAATGAAAAATTTGGAAAGAATGAATGAAACGAATTAATGCAAAAAAAAAGATGAAGCATGAAGGTAGATTAAAAGTTTCATATAAGAATCGAAAAGTTAAAAGAATCTACATGAAGACTGAAAATCCAAAGAGTTCAATTAAATTACAGAATAGGCATCGAAAAGGAAAAGAAAATAAAAATAAACTTTTAGAAACAACACCTATAATTTTATATAATATAGATGTTGATATATATACACACACTACACTTGTTGAAATATGAGCATTACAATGCCACACCTCTAATGGAGACAATTTGAGTTGTTATGAGGTAGGATAAGTTATATGCACCACCTTGCATTATTTCCAACATCAACACTTCAATTTAAGACTACTAAACAACATATATATATATATCCAATCTAAACAAATCAGGTCTTAGATGCTAAGCAATGCAATTATTACGTATCTGGCTGCTTTAAGCAACACAATTGTAGTTGCTTCTATTACTTTGAAAGTGAGGCAGGCTTTTGGTATGCGCCAGAATGTCTTTGAAGTCCTTCACTAAATTCTACCGCAAATATATTCTGTTGATAAAATTTAAAGTTCATCATAAAAAGCTAAATTCACATAGCAGGTCATGTTTTGAGTTGTATTAGGATGCATTGGAACAAACCTACTGATGTTGTGCTACATATTTGATTTACTTTCTATTTAGTTTTCATATACAGTTAGGAATTGGACTAACTCTTGAAATGTATACAGATTTAGCTCATACATTAATGCAAAGCCCATTTTAATTGTTCTCTTGATAATTTGGTTTGTGATACAAATGCAGCATTAACCCAATAGATCCACCTGAAGTCATCTAGCCCTATTATATCAAGATTCTTTCCTTAAATTTATTTTTCTCCCGTATCAATTATGATGAATTCACACCAGTTGTTGTTCCAAATGCACTGTCCCAGCAACACATAAAGGCTCATTTCCTAAACTATATTCCCCTGTATAGTGCTTAAATTGACAAAGAAGAAAAGGCTTTGCGTCACAGTAATGGACTTCTACATGAGTTCTTCTGGACCCCTTTCTGTGAACACCTGCATCCCCCCTGGGGAACCCAAATGTTTCTTTAGTCCCTTCAGCACTTTCCTCAAGGAGACCACCTAATACTGATGCTATATTTCTGTAGGCTTGGGAGGAGTAATGGTCCACAATATATTACATTCTTTAGAATCTGGCTTATTAAACAATATATGACTCAGTTCTTCTTATGTGCTTTCAGATTGGTGAATGATTCCAACCTGATCTTTTACTCTTTCTGCCACAACACTTTCTCATGATAGCTCAGTTTCACCATGTATCAAACAGTTTTTGCTATGTGCACAAGGCCGATAGCGTCAGTTACTGACTTCCTTAGGACTACTAATCAATGAAACTTAAGCAAAAGCTTCAAGGGCCTATACCAGCAATTGTCAGTTGGCTGAAGTTTTATGTGCAATTCTAGTGGTTTTGGTTACTTAACCATGCTACTCTTCCATTCTCATTAGAGAAAATATTTTAGGTCTCAAAATGGCATCTGTCATGTTTAAGAGTGTTAACCTATTTGTCTCGTTGTTCCAATAGTTCTCTTCTATATTTGGGTTCTCTCATCCAGGGAATATTTGAATTTTCCATGCATGTGAAAAATATATACATATATATGGGTTATAGAAACAAATAAGGCTGCAGATAAGTCATTGCACCATGTATTGATATCTAAATTATGTTGTCATGATAAAAACTGCTATCTCCATAGTGCATCTTTTACAACAAAAGGAAGACAAGAAAAATAGCCATATTTTTCCAAAAGGTATGCTCACCACTATAAGTAGAGTAATTCTCGACAGCAGCAGTAGTAAATAAATATTCATAACTTACAGGAGTCATATTCAAGGCTAATTCTGATAGAAAAAATTTAAGTTCTAGAAAATATTTTTCAATCGTGAGTCTTTTCCGATGTCATTAGCCACAAAATGTGTAAGTTATATGTAGCTTCTCAGAAGAACACAAAAATGATAATTTTCTCAAGGCCATGAGCAAGTATACTTGCCTTCTCCCTTCAAGCCAGGAATCAATCACCCAGCTAGCCATTGTTCTTCCATCTTACTGCACTTGTGATAATCTACTCTCAATCCTTGGCCAACACATCAATGTTGCCACAACCAACTTGTCAAGGTTCCTGTCCAAGAATGGCACTAAGTGACAGAAGAATAACATTGAAAACTGCATTCTAAAATGATGGTAATTGCCAGTACTTTGGGCATTACTCAATAATTCACATTTTTCATACAAAAATTGGCTTGGCCAATTAATTATATAACCCATTGAATTAGAATCTTTATGAAAAAGTAAAAATTAGAGATACACTAATTAAGGAGCATTACTGTAAGATTAATCTTCCTTTGACACTTTTGTTCCTGGTAAAAAATGAAATCAGCATTTGATCAATTTGACATTGGCAAAACAACAAAATGTTAGTTTACAATGATCCTTCTTTTGCAGTAGAGCTTATATTGAGCATATGTTTAAGAGACTCAGATAGATGTTACAAAAACAATACCTAACATGCTTCAATTACAGTATGAAATCGGTGATTGAGAGGTACAACAAAGTGAAGGAGGAGCATCACCAAATGGCAAACCCAACTTCTGAAGTCAAGGTAACCTCCCATTCCTTGCTTTCCAGTAAGTTGGAACTCATAAGTAAAACCCTGAACAAAATAGATGATTCTTTGTCATTTTTTGTTACACATGCACAAAATATACCCTAAAAGATTTTTGAAGAAGAGACAGGCTGGCAGTAGAAAGTAGAGTCTATTTCATCTAAAAAAATACAAACTCAAAAACACATGAAAAGGGGGAAGATGTTTTTTGCTGCATTAATATCCAAAGAAGGGTACCAAGCTGTTAATAAATCATCTCCCCATCCTATTTAGTTAAAAATAGAATTATATGTCAAATTGCATGACAGCACTTATGAAATTGTATTTCATTTCCAATACTACAAGTCTTGGACTTTTGTGTCATGGCTAAACTTCAGAAATGAGAATAATTTAACTAGTCACTCTTCCCATATATGATATGTAGTACTTAAATGCATACCATCATTCTCAAAGAACTAGAAAGAACACAACTAATTCCTGTTCATGGTTCATTATGCCACCTTTGAAATTTATACTTACAAACAACTTCAAGAGCTTTTACTGGACAACCAAAGAAGTAAACTTTCAGAACCAGTAAAAAATATTGTTTTGGTAGGTGTCATCCTGAATTATAAGACAGATGACTTTCTCTGGCGATAGTATGGTAACAGAAGAACTAGATCAAGCATATCAACCAATTGCCCATTGTTCCACCAATAAGATATATTAGAAGAACAATTTATATCAACCTTGGAAAAAAAATAACAGTTAACATCAGAAGTCTGACATACAAAATAGAGAGAGCTCTAGCTTCAGTCATCTACCCAAGTCAAGTAGTCAACAAGGCTTCAATACTGAGTGCATATGAGGAAAATATTAGAGCAACAATCTAGAATTCAAACATTTTAGGATCTGCTGGATGTTTTTGTTGCCCAAGATGTTAGCCAAACATACATATCAATACTTCACACTTTCTCATTTTAATCTATTGAGGTAAGTTTTTAGTATTTAGGCTATGTTGTTAACAGTTTTGGCAGAGGGAAGCAGCACTGTTGAGGCAACAATTGCAGAACTTGCAAGAGAATCACAGGTGTTTCTTTTCCTCTTTCATATGAAATTTCGCATACTTACATTACCTAACACAGAGCTATGAAATAATCCCCTTTAAGATACATTTAAAGTTATTAAAAACTATTAAGTAGTATGCGGCAAAGTTCCAACACAAAAGTGGAATTCATATCTGTAGCAAACATTGTAATTCTTTTTACTTCAAGAATGAGAAACATAATCCAGATTGCAAAGGAGTAAAAAGGGGATAGTTACATTAGTGATTCCAACTTAAACCTATTCCAGAAAACTAATATTCTTATGCGGTATTAGATGAATCATAATAATTAAGCTACATATACTACTAATCTTATTTGCATGCTTTTACTTAAAAAATTTACTCTGAAAGACTGAAACCATACAACACATAGCTTTTACTGAACAAATAAGCCCACAATGTAGTATTGAAGTTTCTGACACAACAGTGGGGCCATAGTTCAATGGCCAGATTTCCATTGCATAATATAAAATGACTTTACGTAAAGATACATGTGTGAACAGACATAGGTAATGGACAGATTTAGGAGTACATACATTTTCACTTTCACATGGATGAACAGACATAGGTAATGGACAGATTGGCCCACTTAGAATATGAAGAAAGGAAGACAAAGATGCCAAGAGAAAGAAAAACATAGAGACGAACTATTTTCTTCCAAACCAAAATTACTGCTCAAGCACGGTAAATTTGAGTTAAAGAAACACTGCCGGAAAGTTTTCTCCATATCAGATTGTAACTCTAGCTGCTGTTTTTCATAACAATAAGTAACTAGTAAACTTTAACTCAATTTAGAGTCTTAACATGACCAAAGCAATCGGGATAAAAAGGAAAATTTTTGATAGATGGAAATAGAAAGACATGATAAGCTGAAAAGATACTCTTTATGGCTTGTTCTTTTGCAACATGAATATGTTTACAGGCAAACAAAACATATGATATCATATTACTCATTAGCCACGAAGATAGAAAAAGCTCGAAACTAATTTACAATTGTTACTCCTGAACAAACGAACAACAATAAATAACAACAACAACAAGAAGCCCTTAAAGCTAATCTGAGATATTACTATTTCTCAATCGACATCTCAACTTTCTAGCTAAACAGTATGTTATAAATAGTCAAGCAAAGAAGAGTGGTTACCTGTCAGCTTGCATGGGCTTTGACATCAAACTATTTTCTTCCAGAAGGTTTTTGCATCCTCAGTAAGAACATTCAGATTATTCTGCTCAATAGGTGTGTCTCAGTTTATCCCGCAAAGTACACCTCTAGAAGCCCAACATGCCTTAGAAAAATGCAGAGAATCAAAACTTGGAGATTGCATTGAAATTAGGACTCAAGTTCCTAGCAAACATATGATATATTAATAAGATGATGATAGGTTGTCTGTCAGTGTAATCCAAATATCCACACTAGAAATAGCATATTCAAGTGCAAGATTTAACAATTCTTTCTTAGGGCCAGAATCAGAGGTTTACAACCAAACAAGTCATTTCTTCTCTGCTACAGATATCATAACACTGCAGTCTATAAGGGCATCATAAAATTGTTGCCACAAGGATAAAAAATTGTATAATAATTTCATTGTTTGTGCTCATAAGGTGTTCCTGTAATCTTTAAAATAATAAAAATAAAAAAAAAATAAAAAAAAGAAAGGAAGAAGAAGAAGAGAGAGATCTCATACTATTCTCCAAAACTAATATGCCACAGATGTGCACATATATATATTTATACACACTGATACCTTTAACAATATTATCTAACAAATGCAATTGCTAGCCTACAGGAAAATGATGGGTGAGGAGCTTTCTGGATTGAGTGTTAAAGATTTACAAAACTTAGAGAACCAACTTGAAATGAGCCTACGAGGCATACGCATGAGAAAGGTTTGAGACAATAATCATGTATGCAACTTACATTTTCTGATACTAAACAAGCAATGATTGTTTTGTTTCTCATTTTAACTTTTCATTCACTGTAGGACCAAATTCTCATTGATGAGATACAAGATCTAAATCGAGAGGTCAACCCAGAACCGTGAACACTAATATTCCGTTGTGTTCCTAAATAAGTGGTTGAATCTCCTTCTTTCTCAATTTTTTTTTTTTTTTTTTTGTTTGCTGCAGGGTAACCGGATTCATCAGGAAAATATTGAACTGCATAAGAAGGTAAACCTAATTCGCCAAGAAAATTTGGAATTGCATAAGAAGGTATCTGGTATAAGTAATTTGAGCAAATAAATAGGGCACTCTTTCCAAACCTTTCACCCTGATATAGCTTACTCTGGTTACCCTTAGCTTGAAATGTTTTCAAACACCAGGTTTATGGAACTAAGGATGTGAATGGAACAAACAAAAATACTCTCACCCAAGACAGTTTGGGCATTGGAGATGACCCGAACGGACCTGTTAATCTCCAGCTTTGCCAACCACAGCAACAAAACTACGAGAGATCTGCTGGAGCAACGAAATTGGGGTAATTGCTTATCCATACTGCTAAATTGTCTTTTACTGTGGGGTGTTTTAGACCACAATTTTGATCCGGTGCATTATGCTACTGAAAATTTTGCAGCAGATTACAACTAGATTAGCAAAGAAGAAGTGTTTGGCAGGCTGCTAGATGAATGGCTACAGCATTATGTCTAATTAAGCAAGCAATGGTATAAGACACCAAATGGTTAAGAGAGAAGTATTTGATTTGGTTAAAAGGATAACTATAGCATATGTCAGGTAAATCCATGATACAACTGTTTAATGATGGCATGACAAGAAATAAAAGGAATTATTGAGCATCATGTGTCTCAGATTATTTTCGGTTTCTTGGTGCATGCTATCATACTAGGTACAGAAATCTGTAAGATGGTGTAATTATAAGAATTGGAACAAGACATGTTAAAAAGGTTAACACTGTAGTTGGGTTTATTAAGAGCAACCACTGAAACAATCAACATGATGAGAAAATAAAGGACCAATGAAGAATTTCAAAGAAATTATATACACAAGCCACATTAATGAAGGATCAGATATACTATTCTAGTATAACATAAATTTTTAAGATTTGAATGACTCTGCTTAAAATGAGTATATACAAAATGATAAATTCCATCTAACATAAATTTCAAAATCACAGAATTAAAAATAATTCAACAGAGAGAATGCTCCTGTCACGGCATTAAGATAGATATAATACAGGAAAAAGTAATGGTATCAGCATCCAATTTGGAAAAGAAATTTGTTTTCCAGGTTTGCCTATAACCTTTCTTGTATGTGACTAAAAGTTTCTGAGCAAAGAGATTTCAGCTACATGATTCATTGACTTTAGCTTAAAAATAGAACAAGACAGAAAAGGAGCAATCATAGAATATCTGTAAGTCATGGAGTGCGGATTGTATCACATGTGAAAGATCACAGAACTAATTTCAACATATTGAGTGCCTGTAAAAGAATAAGTTACACCAGGTAACTGTAAGTTACACAAGATTTGAAGAAGATTCCGGAACTACTGCCCAATTCTAACCTCACACTTAAACTTCACATTCCCATCTTGTGATTAAAGAATAATACCATGGTAACAGATTCACCACAAATGTCAAGACTCTGTAGATGGAGAAAATGAATTTCTTATGGTAAGATAAAAGGTCATGTGGGAGCATAGAACATCAATATTATAAATAAACAAATTTTCAAATTAACCAAGTAACTCAAGCTTCCTGAAAAGCTTGCCCTCCCTAGAAATGAAAAAGTTTGTTGCTCTACTTGAAATATTCCTTTTGGAAATGAAAAAAAATATATCAAAAAACATAATCCACTTTTGGATTCAATATTTTTTTTCTGCTAGGGGTTCAGAAGAATTCATCCAAAGTCACTATAATTCATAATTGCAGTAAATCTAAACTTGGCACTACACAAACACAGCAAACCTAAAAGCCAAAAACAACATCAACTTCAATGAATGACACTGAATCACTGACAACTTGGATTATTTTTACTTTTCTTCTTTTGTTCAATAAAATTATATACAAATAAAGTTATATATATTATAACATCTTAGAAACAATAGAGAAAATGGTATCACAGAGGTCCATTATTTAGAACGGCAAAGCTTTTCTGCATATCCTCTGGCACTTCACACTCTTTGGGAAGTCCATAAAAATGAAAAGTCAATGACCATAGCAATTTAAGAAATATAAGCTACAAGCAATCTGAAAACGCCAGACTATTTATTTACTCAAAAGAGTAGAATAAGTTGCAAAAATGATGGGAGTTTTAGGTAGGGCTTTATTGTAGTAAGATAGATAGGAAAATAAGTAAGATTTGTAACTCTTAGTAGATGTTTCACTAGATTTCCAATATGACTAAATGCAATTCACATAATAACGGCACTAGAAGATTTCAAGGAAGATTAAAACCTCCGGCTACCACATGAAACAAGAGAAACCATTTAAGGGGAAAAAAATGAAATAAGGATCAAAATTCAAGCCCTAAAAATTGACTATGTTACCACATGTTATGAAAGATACAAAAAAAAAGTACCATAAGAACAAAGGATATTCACCTATAAGCATATATTTGGCTCCATGTTCTAAAATGCGCATACTAGCAAAGATGGCAAACCTAAAATGCACATACTAGCGCACCTTAGCCAGATTAATCTTCTTCTAGACTATGAATTCAGTAATAAATGTCTCTCATGATTTACTCCTTTATTTTCCTTTTGGCCAAATGGCAGCACTTCGACATCAACTTAGGAGGTGGTTTCAGGAGCATTTTCAAGAATGTGAATCTATGACATAAGCTGCCAAATATTGATACCCCTCATGCAAGAATGAAGTATCATCAAATTATCTGACTAAAGAAGAGGGAATCTAGAACAGGAAGCTTGGAAGCTGTCAACACTGTAATATCTTCAGCAATAATATTATCAGCATAGAAATATTGATCACAGGGTCTGAAATGACTGCCAGACCTAGTGTATTGAAACTACTATTGGCTACATTTTTGCAAAGCTAATCACATCTTGTCTAAGACCCAAAAGAATGCTTAAAACTGAAACTCTTTATATTTGCGAGCCATTTCTTATTTTCTCCCTTTCTTGAGAGGTAAGGGTGACTAGTTGATCTTTAGGGATCCAGGTTTTAACAATAAATTAACTATCAAGTGACTTAGGATGAGTGACAGTAAGTACAAAAGGGTATAAAGGAATTCTTTTCTTTTGGGAGAGAAAGGACAAGAATCATGTGAATATAAGGCAATTCACAATAAATACTAACCCAACTGATAAAAAAAAAAAAAGGATCGTAGGAAAAGATGGCTGGAAATGATCATTAAATATTGAAAAAAATATATAGCACTTTTCATATTTAAACAATTCAAAAGCATGAAAATTGGAGCCCTCCTACAAATCAAAATATTAAGTACACAAAAATGTCTAAAAGGAAGAATATGTCTTATATATGGGTCATACACTACAAATAATTCAGACATCACTCAGAATAAACTGATCACTACCTAGAAATCAAATAGTTATCTGACTTAACATTGTGTCAGTTAGAAAAGACCTTTTCTTAAGAAAAAGAAACTCCATATTCTCAAGGAATTTCTACTTTGTTCTCTTCTTACATGATTTTTGTAATTCTATACATGGACGCATTGTATATGCACTTCTTCCTCTAATGAAAATATTAGCATTTTCTACCAAAACCTATGACTATTAAGTGAATGACATTATACATGTTCAAATTTCAGATCTCTAATCATACCTTGCTCCATCTTCCCCTTCCGCCATGAACTATTTATCATCTATGTCTCTAAATAATGACATGGATCTAGATTTGTCATTCAACAACTTATTCAAATAAAATAAAAAATAAATAACACTCTGCAATCACATATTAAACATCCATTCTTTTACTTTGTGTTATCCCAAAATGAATTTCTCCTTACCTATAATAAACATATTTCCAATCTAAGCTCACACCACCAACCTTACCTAAGAGTTCTACCAATTTGGTCTCTCGTCTTACATTGCCACCACCGCTGGTCAATATAAAATAGATTATGAATAAGGAATTGATATCAAAAGAGTCGAGTAGTTTTGTCAAATAATTGTGCAAATCAAATTTGGACTTTGGATTTGGATTGAAGGGAACATTTTAACTAGCATTTCGTTTCAAATTATAGCTTCTAAATACAATATTATTTCTTTTTAAAATCTCATCTCTAGTTTTGTAGAATTAATATCTAAGTCTCTCAGTGTTTTATACCAATAATCGTTCAGGTATTTTTCTTTACTATGAAATTATCATCTTCTCTAAGAATTTAAGTTGATAGAAAGGGTAGAATTTACCTCACATGTGAGCTGAACACAAATTTCAATATCAAGCCCAACACATGCACAATAACCAATAAATGAAGCAGAGCCAAAACTTAAACATAGGACCTCCGTTCTTATATCATGATAAATTACCACTTATTCCAAAAGCTTAAGCTAATGCAAATGTATAATTTAATCACTCAACATTACAAAAAGTAAATAAAAAATAAATATAAAATAGAAAAAGAGAGGTTCAGAGCTCAAAACAAGAGTTAAGGTTCTTTTGAGTTTCATAACCTGCCCAATATAAACATCTAGGCTATGTTGAGAATGCTCAATGCACATAAATACAAGATCCACTATACTAGCTATAAACCATGATACTAATTCACAAAGTGCTTGATAAACTAGAAAAATATCATTCCACAATTTTCATTTACTCTCTAAATTGATTTTGATGCAGACAAAGAAAGTTGTAAGCTAATTCTTAGCCATTTAAGAGATTAAAGTTGATATACACCAACCAACCAGCAATTTCTAAAAATGATTGACACTGAGTCTAAAATAATATGCCCGAGATCTGTCTACCTTGCTATCTCTTTTCTACCAATAATATTATATAGTTTCAACATCTTAAATTGAGTTAGATTAACATGATATTAGAGCAGGAGAGGTCTTGAGTTCAACCCCTATCTTTGTCGCCCCATTTGTTAATTATTGTTCACGTATTTGGCTTTGTTATGACAATTTGTATTCGAACCACATTTGAGGAGCTATTAAATTTAACTCCTATCTATCAACTTAAATTTTTGGAGCAAGTGACAATATAACTCAATTTAACACAAAAGACTACAAACTTAATATGATTCATGATAGATGGATCCCATTTAATTATCATGTAAAGGGGAGATATAAATCTTAATTTAAAAATGAAAAGACAATATCTGATGAATCTCAATATATATGTATGCATCGAGATAGACTAATTAAGGATTACATTAATAGGTTTCAAATAGGTTTCTGATTGAAGCTTAAGTTAGTTAATTATTTTGAATAATCACATTGAACCTCTTTTCCATATATATATACATACAGAAACCATTTATGTGATGCCATATAGATGAGGCAAAAGTTACCATCATGTTAGATTGGAAGGTCCCGTGTTCAAGCTTAACTCCATCCCATTTGTTGGTTATTGTCCACATGTTGTGATTATTATTTGTGTTCGACCCACATGTGACAGTGTGCATTAAGTGTATAAATTCAACTCCTCTCTAAAGATTTGAGTTTTTAAATGAGAGAAATTTAACACCTAATAAATAGTTGCAACCCTCACAAAATCGTATTAATATACTTCTGAGCAAAATATTTTTACTATAAATTATGACATAAGAATGTTTTATCGGGAGTTGCCTAGAAACACTAGAAGAAAATTTCTAATTTCCATATACATGACAAATATAAGAAAATGAAATGGGAGAGACAAGAAAAAGGATCATCAGGAAAAATGAAATATTGATACCTAAGAATGTTGTCACAACTAGAGCTATTAATGAGTCAAACAATTCGTGAACAAAGCTTGTTTATGTTTAATTAAGACTTGTTTGTTTAATAAACAAACTCAAATATTTTGCTAAACTCGAATATTATTCGAGTGAATTCGAATAGTGTTTACAAGCATAATCAAATGTTCGCAAACAAAGTGTAATATTTGTATATTCTATACATAAATTATTATATTACTATTTTGTCATTAAATTTATATTTTTTATATTATTTTTAAATATAATTTAAATTCGAGCTCGAACTCAAACTCAAAACTAATTTGAAAGTTAAAAGAGCTGAACATGAACAATTTTCAACTATATGGAAAAGTAAAGGTTCATATAAAAACTAAACTTGTATGTCAGTGTAGAATAATGCTACAATATATAGAAGAGAGATCTAACCTATCAAGCATCTTCGTGATATTGAATATCTAGAAGATATATACTAAATATACTAATAATGCATACAAAATAACGATAGTAATTAATAATATCTACGAGATAATGTTATAATAATATCTATAAGATATAATTACCTCATAATTATCTCTAACACTTCCCATCAAGTTGAGGGTGAAAAATTTGAACGCCCAACTTGAAAAGCAAAAAACGAGGATTTGTTGTACTTGACTAAGGAAAAGATGACCCATCTGCCTAAAGTGGTGGATGGACATATGAGTTGACTGCTAAAGGAACAGTCAAGGCTTGGCAACAAGTACCCTACTACATTGACATGACTTTGCACTTACTCTGGTGCCAGTCTTACTCCATTGCTAATCTTACCCCGCTGCTAGTCTTATCAGATACAACTCGCATCTGGATTTATGAGCCATGATTTGAGACTAAACTGTTCGCCTAGTGCCAAACAGCATGGTCGCTAAATTGGTCTACGGTGATTGTACCACGAGAATTGCTTGGTGTCAAAAATGGTAAATATCACTACTATTAATGTAATATGGAAGGTGAGCTGTGTTGATATACCACCTTCCATTGAAGTAGAGGTTATTCTATTGAATTAGAAGCCATGATTGAAAATCATGGATCGTTCGGCTCTGACACCATGTCGGAAAAGTAAAGGTTCATATAAAAACTGAACTTGTAATTCAGTGTAAAATAATACTACAATATATAGAAGAGATATCTAACCTACCAAGTATCTTCGTGATATTTAAAATATCTAGAAGATATATACTAAATATAGTAATGTATACAAGAGAACGATAGTATCTAATAATATCTATAAGATATAATTATCTTATAATTATCTCTAACATGAACAAATAATTGAACGAACTCAAACAAGATTTTAAACTCGAAACATTAATCAAATTAATGAAATCAAGCTCAAACATCTCATGTTCAGTTTGATTATTGGTCTAGTCACAACATAGTTTTCACTATAAGAATCATACATGTGGGTGTTGGGGCACCACAACCAATCAAAGAACATGTATTAGGAATGTGGGAAAGACATATGAAAGAACTTCAATTAATTAAGACTGAAGAAACAAGTTGCATATATTGCTGTAGCTCTATCCATACCTTGGTAAAACTGGGAAAGTAAGAGAAAGATAACCAACTTGAAAGTCTTGAACTAGATGCTCTTGGTCACCGAAAAGAAAATCACGAATGTTGTCGTGGGCACCTAAAATAGTACAAAACCATGCTACATATCTAAGAGTAAGGAAAAATAAAATACAACTAAATGAAGGGCTAAAATTCTAAAATTAGGCCAACATACAAGTTGCTGTTTGATCAAAAGAACCCACCAGAACCAAGCAAACAGAAAAAATAAAATATAAAGAAAGAAAAGAAAAGAAAAATCCAATAACAAATATAAGAACATCATAGATTTACCAAGGAAAGTTTCCAAGCTAGAGGTAACATAAAAAAGAAAGCATCAAGAATTAGCGAAATTCATTGATCAGACAACGTCAAAGAGGAACTGATAACTTTGGAAGATAAAATTCCAATAGTAGAAGTAAAGAATCCATAAGCAGGTGAAAAAGACAGGCCAAATCCTACGAAACAGATTAGATAAGTTACTGGTTTCCTCAATGATAAGAATAAGAAAATCTGTACCGGGAAAAACATGTAGAATATTTGCACAGAAATCACCGAGACTCAATGTGCATCTCGGGTTTCTTCCAGCCACTCGTCTGCAAAAAGAGATTCAGAAGGTAACAGCAAGAATATAATCACAACTAAAGAAAGATTTTTTTAAGAGCCACTTGGGCTGTATTTTATCTGTACATCACAACCTCGATGACCCTCGGGACACCAAAACCAAAATTTGTTTTAGAGAACAGTGTAGAACACTCCATATTCGGCTTCAATCCTCCATCAAACTCAAAATAGGGAGCAAGGACCAAGTATATATACGCATTATGATACAAAGCAACGAATTTTTTCCTTTATCAAGGAAGATTATAATGACATGCATTATATGAAGCAATGAAGAAAATGTTAAGCCCACCCCCAGAATTCAGATTGTGAAGATACAAAAATTGATCGCGAAAAGAGGAGAGGAAGAACATGATGCAGAATGGTGTTTTGTGTTTCATGAAAGGAGACATGAAATTCGAAGAACAAGCTGTAAAGAAAATAGGCTGATGTTGAGAGAAAGAGAGAGAGAAAGAAGAGAAGAGAAGAGAAGAGAAAGCAAGAGAGAGAAGAAAATATCTGGAATGAGGATCAGCGATTGGAGTAAGGATTTATATAGGGAGCCCCCACATGATTGATGATTTGAATTTTTTGGATTAAATTATTAACAAAAGATCTGTGATAATCTGGATTTCTTTAGAATATATATATATATATATTTTTTTTTAATATTTCTTCTTGGTTTCAATTTGGATTCCCCAGAAAATTTAAAAGGGGAAAAAGGGACTTGGGGTTTTGGGGTAATTCCCTGTGGGATTTTTATTTTTTAGGATAACCGCTGTTTCCTCCAATCGAGCATGGTAAGAAAACATTGCGTCGTGGTGAATGCAAAAGTTTTTTTTTTTCTTTTTTTTTTTAATCTTACGGTGGTAATTTGAATTCTTTCGGTCCAAATTAATCTACTCAATAATGTTTAATAGTGCTAAAAGATGAATGAGAGATTTGACTTTTAGACCTCTTGGCAAATCAAGAGTCTAAGGGAAGAAATCTAGCCAATATGCCAAGAGAAATTCCTCTTGGTGAATGCAAAGTTATGGGGCTAGAATTACATTATAAAATTTAAGGTTGTGTTTAGATTAGTTTTTATTTTGTGTTGAGTGAATTTATTGTGAAAAATAAAAAGTTACTTTTTGAGTGAAAAAATTTTCTAGTAAATGTAGGTGTCAAAATTAGTGTGGGGCTCATTCTTAAAAGAGATAGATTCAAAAGTGTAACGCGTTTGGTAGAAAGTTGAGAGACACAAAAAAAAAAAAAAAAAAAAAAGGTTATTTCTCGTCCAAATAGAAGACCCAACTTAAACTCAAAATAAGTGAAAAAC
>JAXGGT010000004.1:7242341-7252458 GCA_035583425.1 Marsdenia floribunda | reverse complement strand
AAAATTAGTTAAAAGGGACCCCTTTGTCCAAATAAAAAAAGAATGGGGATTCGTTTGTCCAAAAATAAAAAATAGGGGCCCCTTTATCCAAACAAAAAAAGAATGGGAATTCGTTTGTCCAAAAATAAAAATACAAGGACCCCTTTGTCCAAACGAAATTAGTATGGGACTAAAATGACCAATTTTCCTTACTTGAATTAACGAATTGAATTGTTACTGATTAGAAGTAATATGACATTAAATAAATATTTGTATAAACATTTTTTCATAATAATTAAAGTGTACTACATATATGGAAGTTTTATTAAAAAAGGAAATATTTAATTATGCATAATACAACATGACAAAGTTGATATTACACTTCGTATGAGTTTTTTTTTTTTTTTATTTCGTAAGACAAAAAAAAAAAATTATATACAGTAGAGTCATTTTATTTCCCTTCCGACAACGAACGAGAAATCGAAGGAGGAGCTGCAAATCTAGAAGAGAAACCAACGAGTGAAGAATCCTCGTCGTCATACTGTTCAGTCCATTCATCAAAGTTCTGAGCGTAGCTTAAGGGGCTGTACCTGAAAGTACTACCAGCACCACCAGCAGAAGCAGCAAGAGGTCTATGCCTTTTTTTGGTTTTCAAGATATAATTGGATAATATTGCACACTCAGTATCAGCACTACTACTGCAACAGCCCACCCTATTTATTATTTCTTCTTCCATTTGACGATGACCTCTTCTTCTTCTTCTTCTTCTTCTCCATGGAAGCATCAGTTTCAGTTTCAGACGTCCCCAGCAAGACGTCGTCATGTCTTCTTCTTCTTCTTCTTCTTCTTCTTCTTCTTCTCTTCTTCTACTACTGATATCTACGTGGGAATTATGTTTTTCCATGGCTCCAAAGGATGATAGATCGGTTGTGAATAATAATAATAATAATTATTATTCTTTCATGGAAATAAATTTTTCGATGCAACACATATATAATATATATATTATTGTTTGCACAGAATAACGGTACCTCTCGATCTTATAGTTTTTGTGGTTGGAAGTGAATTAATAAGATATGTTGAGGATTATGTGGGAAGAGAAAATAGAAGTTGACGAATATGATTGAAACAAAAGAAGGTTGGATATATATGGAAACAAATAATGGCAATACACACACACACACACACACATATATATATATATATATATATATCTGTATGTATATATATGTGTGCGTGTGGTCTTGGCTTGATTTTGATTGAGATATACAACTGTTGGGAATCTTTAATTTGTAGTAAAGAATTATACTCTTTTGATTTGGTTCTCATTCTTACCTTTTATATATTTATAAAAGATTTGAGAAAAAAAAAAAAAAAGGAAAATTAGTTTTTAATCTTTTGATCATCTGTGGAGTTGGTTATTTTTTTTCTATAGTGAGTTCTAACGGTAGATACATTTGGTCTCTCTTTTCTCAAAATTGATATCGTCTCGGCAGGAAAAATAATAAATTTTGTGAAAAAAAAATACTAAATTTATCAAATTTCCAAAAAAAGAAAAAAGTCTTTTCCGTTCAATTATAATTTTAATTATAATCTTCTTCAATTGTAATTCAAAACTGTGAAATAATAAAGAATGGTGTAATCAATATTAGTTTTTTTTTTTTTTTTGAGGATAAAAGGAGCAAAGATTATCTTAAATCAGCTAGCTGCCAAAGCAGAGAAAACACCCCCAGGAAGAGGTGGAAACCACTCCTGGAAACTACAAGAGGTTAAACCTCTGGAAGCTAAAGCATGAGCTGGAAAATTAAACTGATGTTTGACAAAATGTAAAGCAAAGAAATCAAAAGCATGCAAGACATCTTGAATAAGTTCAATAACATGGCCAATATCAGAAAGATCCACGGTGGAATTCTGCACCTTTTGTATGAGAGAAAGACAGTCCCCGGCCCAACAAAAAATCACTCTTTGTAACTTATGCAAAGCTGCCCAACGGATGGCATGTAAGAGACCCATAGCTTCAACAAATTCTGCACGTACGATCGTGGTGCTGGGAAATAGGACCAGATAGACCGGAAAGAAAATCGCCCGTACTGGTTCTCATGACAATCCCAACAGCTGCCTTCAATTCCCTTGTGTCAGAGCAACATTGTCAAAATGAAGGAAAGTGACATTATCCAGATCACAGCCCGCCTTCCAATTATCAGTGACCAGGGGATCGGAGGCACTGCCACGCTATATATTTGGCTGAAGCAATAGAGAATCCAGCATGCCCCTACTCAACGCTACGATTGAGGATACCACAGGAGGAGAATTATTAAAAACAACAGCATTTCGAGCAAGCCAAATCTGCCAAAGAATGCAGCAAAAGTGCAAGAGTTGTGAGGAGGAAAAAGTGCTGTGAAAATTGTCACGGACTTGGCATTTTCTTCCAATGAACCGTGCGGCACTTGATCACCTTCGCTCGCAATCAAGTCAACCTAACCGTCTAGTAGCTAAGTGAACCGAAAGCTAACTAGAACAAGAAAGCTTGGGAGAATGTTAAGAGCTTCGTTTACTCTTGAATCGTATACAACTCTTGGTTACACTCTTGGTCACCAACTCTCCCTCCTCCGTTTTCACTCTTCTCTTGGTTCTTCACTTGTTCCTCTCCTTGTTGGTTTACAAATGAGGAGCCTCCCCTATTTATACGCCTCCTCCATCTAAACGAAGGGGTAAGATCATCTTGATCAAACGGTGGTTAGGCTTCTTCTAGAATAGCCTATACCTTTCTAAGTACATCAAGTAAATGCTAGATTATTTTACAAAGCACAAGAGTAGCCTAACATGTCTACATGACTCTAGAGTGCTCCATCGTCTTCTAGCATCTTCTAGGGTCTTCCTTCGTCTTCCAACATGTTCTAAACCATTCTTGACGCTTCCAGGGTCTTTTAGCGCATTCTAGCCCTTCATCGTTCTTCTTGGTCAAGTCAATAGACCATTGTTTCGTGCCTGTGGGAACCGTCAGTGACAATATGCATGAAGACATCCCCTAAGGTTCTAAATAAGTGGCTTCCCAGAATAATATGCCATTTCCACAAAATAGCTCGCCACACCCTACGAGCCAAATCACACTGGAAAAATAAATGGGAAATGCTCTCCTCATGAAACCCACAAATGCGACAACAAGGATCGTATCCCAATCTCCTCTTTAATCCTTCTCCAGTGGCTAGAATACCATGTATTGCCCGCCACATAAAATGAATCACTTTGGTTTTTGAACTTGTTTTAGGGGATTTTACTTCAAGGAACAAAAAAAAAAAAAAAAGAAAAAGAGAGAGAGAGTGATAATTAATTAAATACATAAATAGCAACAATAAAGTGAGTTAATTGATTAAGTACAGTTACTTATTTATTAAAATAAAATTTCGAGCGCAAATTATAATAAAGAAAAAATATTGTGGATCAAAAGAATAATTTTGTATTGGTGAATGACTCTGATTTTTTTTTTTTTTTTTTTTTTTAAATTTTGAAACACTTTCGCCTCTAACATGTCTCAAGTTCAGAACCTCTCGAATCATAAGTAAGGCTACTACCACTGAGTTAAGCTTTCTTGACTCTTTCTCTCGATATCTTTACTGGACAAATAAGTGAAAAAAGTCTTTCTAAATTAGTTGATGATGGGTATTGAGTTATCAAAAATATGTGAACATATATATATATATATATAACCATATATCAAGATGTTGCAATGATTTCACAAGTAATTGAATTCTCACTAAGATTTAAATGGAATAAAATCTGAATTAAATTTAACCCATGAACTACAATGTACTTTCAAAAAAAACAAAAAAAAAACAAAAAAATTGAAAGGGTAATTTAGCTACTTGGCTTGGTATAAGGTTACCATAAATATTAGGTTTGACGACTAATAAACAGGGCATCCATCAACAACAACACCTTTTTCTGTTGGACAAGTAGCCAATTCACAGTGTTCGTCATTTCCCCACCACGAAATACCAATTCCTTGATTCTGAAGGGTGAAAAACAAAAACACACCCATAAATGCCAGTCCCGCATCCAACCCAGCTGACAGAACATAATTATACCTCATCCACCACTTTTTCCGGTACCGGAAAATAAAGAAATTGAATATAATAGCTATTAGTAACCAACTATTGAAGTTCAGTGTCGAAGCCGGCGGCATCATTCCGCTTGCACCAAGAATCACTGGTAAATTTATGAGTTTGATCCACTGTTGGCTCGGGAATGCCCTGTGTATACAGTAAAAAATACCAGGACCAACTGCGCCGACGAGAAAGGCCCAGTTAAGTGCGTTGTAGTTTCCCAGAGGTCCGAATATTCGCTTCGGACCGATTAAACCCCAAATCACCGATGCATCATAGAAGACATGGTAACTAGGACAGGTCCACGGACTACCAGCAGGAAGCAGTTCTTTGTTGCATATGTCATCCACGCTCCTCAACAGCCAGAACGCCACAGATGTGTTGATAGTTCCGGCAATTAAGGTTCCGACCAACTGAACCAGGAACATTGATCTCGGAGGGATCTTCATGTAATGGCCAAGCTTAAAATCATTCAGAAAAGAAACAGCTTGGGACATGCTTATGTAGCCATAGGTTTTGAAGCAGGTATTGGCTATAGGCCTTCCTGGATATACCAAACCAAAAATATATTCTGTGATAACATTGAGTCCTGGAGTCTGATTGGTTGTTGCTGTAATAATACTTATTGGGAGGGTGAAGACTAGAGATATGAGTGTAGTGAGAAGAAGCCCCCACCATGGTAATTGAACTTGATCTTTCATGAAGATACACAGTATAAGTGACAGTCCCAGTGAAAATACAAGTGTGCCAATAGACCACCAAACTGGAATTTCCGGGTACTTTTTCATAAGTTTTGTGTGAATGTCTGGTTTTCCCTTGGTCGAAGCTCGAAATCTCTCAAGTATTTCCCTATTCAATTAATTGCGCGCACTCAACACAGTTTAGTTTGGTGAGATTTATAATAATGAGGAAAATTAGAAGGTCACCATGATCATAATTAAGAACTACTTACTTGCCATTGAAGAGAGCAACATGAACTATAGTAGCGACGACAGCTGCAAAGTTTAAACCGTATGAAAGCGAAAACATCACACTCAAATTCACACGTCCAAGTCTTTCATAAGCAGGCATGTCTATCTCGAACTTGTCATTGACTATGGCTGAAATGTTGTATGGCTGACCACGGGAATCGAATATAGTGGAAGAAAACATGGGAAATGTTTTGGCACGGTACATGTTGAAACCCCAGTAAGCTAGGGGAATAATTCCATAGATTAATAGAACATAACCCACAAAAATGTTGGCAATGGCAAAGAATGGGGTGACAAGAGGACTCCCAAGAAACGAAGCAACCACTGACCAATCTAAAGTAAAAGAGAGTATGCCCAGACCATCCATGCCTGAACCAATTACTTGTACTGTTGGTGATTTGCGATTTGCCCAGCAAAGTATAGAAAGGTTGGACAGGATTGGGATAAGATAGCCAGGAAAAATGTACCAACAGAAACTGCAGATTAGCACAATCACAAAGAATTTTCCTCTGGACATTCGCTTAGCATCATTCTCGTGAAGGGCTCTGCACCAAAAAAACAAAAAATCGTGATGGATTCTGAAGTGTTTCTATGAATATATATATATGATCAATTTGATCTGTGACGTGAGCAGAAAATTATATATATACCTGAAAAGAGAAACTTGAACCAGACTTGATGGCCACCACATTTCTGCCGGTTCTACAACGTACTTTCTCATGATCCCGGCCCAGCTATATCCCAAAACCTGTTATATTTTATACCCATTAAATTTTAGACGTACATGTAAAGTGTGTGTGTGTTTGTGTTTGTATGTATGTATATAACAATATATATATATATATATATATATCCTTACAAAATTTAAGGGGAAAAAAGCCGGAACAGGGAACGAAAAAGGAACTAGGATGGGGATTAATTATCAAAATCAAACGAATCAAAATACAGAACCTGAGTTGTGATAATGAGAATCCAACTGGCGAGGAATGAGATTTTCCTGTGGTAGAAAGCCATAACAATCGTGACGATATCAATGGCATATGCAGCACCATTCCCAAATGCAGAACCACAATTCGCAAAAATTGAAATCAGGGCGTGTTCTTTCATATTGAAAGGCCCCGGATTGAACGAAAATTCTCTTTTTCCGAGTCCGGGTATCCGAAACTTAGCCGTCGGTAGGTATTTCGCCATTAAGCGTCCAAGGGGCAGGGTTGCCACCTGAGCCGAAATCATCGAGATGACGAGGGGTTGCTTCCGGTACGAGAAGAAAGTGTTGAGGAATGCGAGTAGCGCACATGAAAGTAATCCGAGAAACCACATCCGGAACGTCCATACAGGGAGTGAAGGATCGTCATCGTTCGAAACTGTGCACCGGACTTCCTCTATAGGGGACTCTTCTTCCGTGTCGGCAGTACTTTCGATGCGTAGCACGCTGGAATCCATGGCAGAAAGGAGAGGTTCCGCCTTTTCAGGGTTTTTTTTTTCTTTTGGGGCGATGGAATCCGGTAGTCTGCAGATTCTAAAAGAATCTGTTCAACAGTGGGAATCCTTATAGTCGCGAACGATACAAATTCTCACTTCTACACGGAGTTCATGAGTAAAAAATAATAAAATATTAAGAGTACACAATTAAATAAACTGATAATTTTTTTTAACATTAAAATAAAATTATTTTAGTAACATGAATAAATAAATAAATCTATTTAGTCCTAATTCTTTACTTTTGTATTATTTAATCTTTAAACTATTTACTAATTTTTTATTTATAAAGATTTTTAAATAAGTTTTGATAAAAAAATTTTTTAATAAAAAAATAAATAAAAGACAAAAAGATAAAGTCTTGAGTTTTTAATTATCTAATAAACTTTAACTTCTATTTATATAAAATAGTAAAAAAAAAAGAGAAATTGTGAGAAAATTTATTTGAAAAATTTATGTGAATATATATATATATATATATATATATATATATTACATTTTAATTCAGTGAATAACTTAATTATTTTTAAATTTAATTTCTTTAATTAGTTAGCTTGAATGAGTCCATCTGGTACCATATTTTAGGGTAAACGATATTTTTCACATCAATAAAGAGTCTTCTTCCAAAAATTTCCCCCTTTCTTAGATTTATTGAATATATAATTAATACTCCCTTCTTCATCTTCTTTATCATTATTACGAATAAATAGACAGATGGAATCTGTCGTAGGAATCCCGTGTTTATCGATATTTTTTTTTGAAAAATTAATATATTCAATCTCGTAATTATTTTTAGGAAAATTGGATATTTTAGTCCCCATTTTATTTTTGTTTGGAAGAATTAGTCCTCATATTTTTTCTTTAACTTTTTTAGTCCCCAAATTAAAATGAACTGGATAAATAAGTCTTTATGACCATATTTTTACATATTTTTTATGTCAAAAGTCACATAATTTGCATGCATAAATTTTTTGAAAGGATAAAAATACACTTATTTAATAATACACTTGTAAATTGCATGAATTTTGGCATAAAAAAAAAAGAAAAAATATGTCTAGAAGGACTTATTTATCCAATTAATTTTAATTTGGGGACTAAAAAAGTTAAAGAAAAAATATAGGGATTAATTCTTCCAAACGAAAATAAAATAGGGACTAAAATGTCCAATTTTCCTTTTTTTTATTAATTAATTAAAATTCAAAATTTTTATTTTTAATTTCGTAAGTCCTATATCTTTTTATAAGCGGCCTATTAAATCCTTTCAATAAAAAATTTAAATTTTTTTGTCAAAATTTATCACGTCTTTTGAAAGGAATAAATTGCACAATAAGTATTCACAATGCTACGTAACTCTAAATCCACTGGGTTTATTTTCTCACCATCTGAGATGGTCTAGTCATTCTCTCTGCTTCTCAGTCTGGAGAGAAACAGAGAGAAGAACAGTATTTGAACTGTTTTGCCCCTCAAAAAAGATACTCTTAATTATTACTAGTAAATGAATACATAAACTATATATTTATATTCTATAATATATAGATGTACATTTATGATGTGGTATGAAATTAGGGTGACAATCGTGTTGGGTTGAGCTAAAGTAATTATACTTAACTTGTCAACCCAAACAACCCGAACACAACATGAAAATTAATCGTGTCAACCCGCCAACCAGATTATGACACGTATACGATTCAAAACCATTAACCCGCCAACACGATTACACGATATCAACCGGCTAACCCGATTATTTACCTATTTAATTTATAAAAATATCAATATTATGTAATTTATTTATATATAAAATATTAAAATTTAAAAATAATAAAAAGTATTAAATAATTTAATAATAAATTAAAATATATAATTAAAAATAATAATAATAATAAAAATAAAAAATTAATTATTATTTAAACGGGTTACGCAGGTTCAACTCGTTTACAACCCACCCGTTTATAACCGAAAACGATTATCATTAAACGGGTTGACCCACTTTGACTAGGGATGGCAACTGGGAAGGGTTTGCAGGGACTCCTTCCTCATCCCCATCCCTGGTTCCCACATATATTCCCCATCCCGGTCCCCATCCCCTGCGGGGATTTTTTTTTTTTTTTATACCATCCCTGCCCCGTTGGGGATCGGGGATCCCCACGGAGAATTTTCATCACTTATTTTTTATTTTTTATTTTCAATTAAATGCAAAATTAATCAATAAATTTCGTAAATAAAAAATAAAATATTTCCTCACATGTTTTTTAATATAAAAACTTGAAGTCTCGCCAAGTTTTTTCTTGCAATAATTGCATTGAACTTTATCCACTCCATCAACTTTTAACTTTTGAAAATGTTGCCAAACAACACTCTTATGCCTCTTATTTGGTAATTGAGAATTTGACTCCTTTTCCTCACTAATTATTTCGTTTTTTGGATAACTCAATGGCGTGTTTGAAGCAACATTTGGTATTTGTGTTGATTGTTTATTTGGTTGTTCTTGAAAAGACATAGTTTACGTTACAAGTAATTCAATGGCAAGAGGAATAACTACCCATGATATTATGTCTATATTCTTGTAAGTTGTAACTTGCAAGTAAAATATCACATTTAAAAATTACAATTACGATATTAATATAATTTACTTTTATGAAAACATAGAATTAAGAAAGTGAATAATGAATATATATTATGGTTATTGTTTTATTTGTTTGTAACCGATTTAGTATTTATCAAATAGTTTTATTTTTATTTTTAAAAAATAATTATTATTATACTAATTATGATTTCATATACATGTATATATTACGTATATAATTAAGAAAATATATATTATAGTCACTATTTTATTAATTTGTATCAAATTTAATATTTACTAAATAATTATTATGATTTATTATAAAAATTTTTAAATTACTATTATAATTTTATTTTATGTAAGTATATAATTAAAAATATTATATATATATTTTGCGGGGACAGGGATCAATGATTAATACCATCCTCGCCTCCATCCCTTTTTGTTTCAAAGAATGACCACTCCCATCCCCGAACCTGGTTAAAGCGGGGATTCCCTGGTCAAAATGGGATTGGTATATGGGTTCCCCATCGGGTATATGGTTTTAATTGTCATTCCTAGCTTTGACACGAACTTGCTTATCCTCAACTCTAACCCGTTAATTTCGTGTCATGTTCATATCGAATTGTCGTGTCGGGTTAAATATTGCCACTCCTAGACGAAATATCACATCTTCAAAAAGAAAAATACTTAGTTTAAATGGTGCACAAATATACTAAGTACACTCAACTCATGTATATATATATTACTTAGAAGTTTATACTATAAATTTTTATTTAATTTTCTTTTTCAAAACTATTTTCACTAATAAAATAAAATAACAAAAAGCTTGTGTATATAAATAATAATACATTATTATACGTCAAAAAGGTGTAGCTCGTTGATATCAGCCTCGCTTATGATTTAAGAGATCATGCGTTGGAGCTAAATACACCCTAACATTTCAAAAATATTCTAACAAAGGATAAAATAAAAGAACAATAAAATAAATAACAGACTCCACTCCAAAGAGTGTATCATAC
>JAXGGT010000004.1:7220566-7234826 GCA_035583425.1 Marsdenia floribunda | reverse complement strand
GTATACATGAATTTAAAAAATTAAAAATAATTACACATAGATGATGTATGACAGAATATGTAGACAAATTTATCCAGCATAGCATGACACATAATTCACTTTTACTATTTGGCATCTAACATTAGATAAGATTGTCAATGTATCATGTGAGGTTATATGATACCCTCGATGAGTGTAATTGCCTTTCATTTTTTAAGGTCATGAATACAATTTACACAATTAAGTCCATAGTCTTTTATCATTTTCTCAAGTTTGCAAAATGAACTAGAAAAACTCTAGAATTAAAGCTGAATTGATTAATCTTCTTGATATTTGAGATCTTTTTATCAATATTGTTCCACTGGCTTTTTAATTTACAAGTGATTTCTTGTCAGACAATGTAAAACATTAGAACCAGAACACAGCTACTACTGCAAAGAATAATAAGGCATTATTATACAGCATTTACAGGTAAGTTAACAGTTATTTCTATCTATCCAATCCAACACAGAGATCAATTGGTGTTGTGGGACATTTTTAACCAATTCCAAATCTGTCTTATGGGGATCAGATCTTTAATGGTTTTTTGGCTGTGTATTTAAGTACCATATGGAAACTACCCTATTCTCTCTTGACTAAAAATTTAAGCTATAAGGAATGATTAAATTTAACCATTAACATGTCTCCTCACGTGTGGATCCACATGTAAATAATATTCAACAAATGGGACAAAGACTTGAATTCAATTCAGAACTTCTTGCTTCAATGCTATTTATGTTGAATTATCAGTTGGCTTAAGCTAATAGAGAGGGTCAAATTTAATCACTTAATAGCATCAATCATCAACAAGAAGAAACGGAGATGCAAAGGGCATAAATTCATGCAAAAATGTGACTGAAAAACAGAAACCCGGAGTTAAGATTACCGTGCTGATATCATTAGATAAGACTGCTGAAATCCCCACAAGAACATTTTCCATTGTCAAACCTGTGCAGCCGTTTACTATCTCGAATAATGATTCTCCTTGCAGTTGATATTGAAATGAATTTCAAAAAGTTATGGCAATCCCTACACATGCTAATGCTCTTGTTAACTCTTATCGCTGCACCTTTTGATGTATTCAACAAACCAAATGCAACTGCAAGCTTTTCACTGTGATGAACATTGGAGACAGTGGTTCCCTCATCTTCATCATTCATCACTTCTAAACATGTTTGCAGTTCATAACCAAGAGTTTTTGCCCTCTCGTGCAAATCCTCCAATAACTGTTTTACCTCAGCTGCTGCATGCCTTGGGTCGTCTGCCTTAAACGAATTAACCTTTTCTTTGATGCTTATCCAACTCCAGTCCTTAAGTTTCCCTATTTTTTCTGCTTTCATCATTTTTCTCACCCTTGAAACATCTTTCCATCTCCCTGCTGATAAGTACATGTTTAACAACAAAAAACACATCTCCGAATCTCTTGGATTCAGGCTGAGCAGTTTCTCGGCTGCATAGAAGCCTAAATCTAATTTTCCTTGACTTCTGCAGCCTGCAATCAGGAGTGACCATATAACCTCATTTGGTTCAAATTCCATCCTTTTTACAAGATCAAAAGCTTCATCTAATCGACCTAACCTCACAAACATATCAATCAGGCATGCATAGTGGTCCATAACGGGCTTGATTTTGTACTTGGATTTCATCATCTTGAAGTAAGCTAATGCTTCTTCAACCATTCCAGCATGGCTGCAAGCTGCAAGAATGCCCACAAACGTGATCTTGTTTGGCTTAACTCCAATAAACTTCATTTCTTCGAAAAGCTGCAATGCCTGTCTTGATTGGCCGTGTTGTGCAAAAGAAGTAATCATTGAAGTCCAGGATATCAAAGTTCTGGTAGGCATCTCCACAAAAGCTTTACTTGCTCTGTGGATACTTCCACATTTGCTATACATGTTAACTAAGGCAGTCCCAACAACCACATCAGACAAGAACCCCGATTTTATTGTTTGGGCATGAACCTGTTCTCCTTGATCCAAAGCTGCTAAACTACTGCACACGGTTAATACACTCGAATAGGTGAATAAATCAGGCTTCAGGCCAGACTGGTTCAATCTCTTGAAAATCTCAAGTGCCTGAATCCCACTGCGATGTGCTGAAACACTATCTTCTGCAATACCCATCATCTGAGCATGGCCTGCAATCATGGCATTCCATGTCACCAGGCTAATATTCTCCATTGCATCAAACAACATCTTTGCCTCCCTCACTAGTCCACTTTTCAAGTATAGATACATAATTGAATTCATCACCGGTACACTGGATCCATATCCAAGTTTAATGCTTAATGTGTGAACCTGTGATCCCACATCCAAAGCCTGCATGACACAACACAAGCTCAAGACACTAGTCAATGTAAACTCATTCGGCTCCACACCCTCATAAATCATCCGAACAAAAAGATCCACACCTGCTGCCGAGTGGCCATTATCCCCACAAGCTGATATCGCACTAGTCCAAGAAATCACATTCTTTGGATGAATCATTTGAAATGCCTTAATTGCTGAATGCAGAACACCATTCTTAGAATACAAACTACATAAGGCATTCCCAATACTCGTATCACCTGCAGTCTGATACTTTATAATATATCCGTGTATTTGTTTTGCAAATTCAAATTTAGATAACGAAGAACAAGCATTCAATACAATTGCTAAAGTGTAATTCGTAGGGTACCCTCCAACTTCCAACATTTCTCCAAAAACACTAATTGCAAGCTCTGGTTGCGAATTATAAACATAACCCGACATCAGTGATGTCCATGAAACTACATTTCTTTTTGGCAAATTGTCAAAAACTTTCCGGGCACTTTCCATTCTCCCACATTTGGCATATACATTGACAAGAAATGTCATGATAAACAAATCCTGGTGCGTACCGGTTTTCACTATGTGAGCATGAATTTCTTGGGTCTCTGAAAGTGAATTCTTGTGTATACATTCTTGCAGCAAAGTAAGATATGCAGATGATTCCCCTACCACGTTCCCTTCTCTTACTACAGAAATTGCTTCTCTCAAGTCCAACCTAAATGAATCCAAACCTTTATCCAACTGGGATATGTTGCTACAATTTCTCTATAACAAAAAAAAAAAAAAAAAGGAAGAAGAAGAAGAATCTCAAATCACCTGAAACTACCCATAACAGCAAAATTAACCTTTAACATGAAGTAAATCAAACACGGAAAAACTGCTTACCTTATCAAATGAAAAAGAAGTTGGGGTCTGTTTCTTGAAGTCGGGCTCGAGTTTGAGTGTGTTACCAACTACAACCGAAGGCAAAGAAGCCATGAAACTGAAACTGAAATTCTGACGACAAACAAAATATTGAATCCTTTCAGATATAATTAGTCTTCTCTATGAGAGACGTTATCTTCATTTTCATCATCCGTGTCTGGATGAAAATGAATTACAAATCTGTTTATCGGATGGGGAATAATTGTAATAGTAGACACTAGACAGTGAACTCTTGAACTTGCCAAGTCATCAGTCATCTGGGCCCAGAAGTTTTCGGTAATGAGGTAAAACAATGAAAAGGATAGTTTTTTTTTTTTTTTTTTTTTTTTTCGGGAATATGCATTTCCCCTAATTAGTGTGGTAATGTGGTAAAATTGGGAACCGTGAATTACAAAATATTTAATTAGCCAACAGACTATGGATAGGGGGCAGTGAAAACAGTTTTGACCTTAGTTTCACCATATTCGTTGATTATTGTACGACTTTGATTTTATTATTAAAAATTTGTGTTTTGTTTATAGGCGAAAGGGATAAGGGTAAGTGGCAAGAACTTACTCAGAATCGAGAGCCAAAAGGAAGCAGAAAAATGCATTTGCTACATAACAATTGACTCGTATTGAATTTGACATATGCCAAGATTGCACCTGTGTCAATCCTCAAAAGTATAGTACTATTTCTTTAATTCAATTCCAGGTCCATCCTTGATAGATTTCTAAAACAAATTCTCCGAAAAATCTAATCCGATACTAAAGCATTCAATACATAATAAAGAAAAAGTAATATACAGTACCAAAAATGTATCAGTTTCTCAGTCAATCCTTGTATTTCATTGTCTCCTTCTCAAACCCAACTGTTGGGAATTGTTTAGCATACTCTTCAACCTCTTGCCGTAGCTTTGAAAGCTCAGATACATAAGCATCTGATTTCATGGTAGCCACAAAGTCCTTCAATTTTGTTCCTGAAAGTTGAAACAGAAGGCAGAGGACCATATGTAAAGAAGTGGCAAATATATGAAATAAAGTTCTAGGAACAAAACCATTCTGCTAAGCATGGGACCTTGAGTCTCAGCCTTGATCTTCAGAGCCAACTTCACAGCAGCATCAAACAATTCAGCAACTTTAACAAAATCCTCTTCGACAAATCCCCTAGAAGTGAGTGCCGGTGTTCCTAATTCACCAGGTAAAAATAACTATGAGTCAATAGGCATAGTCAAGATCATGATGATCTAAGATGAAGAAATTTACCCATGCGTATCCCGCCAGGTACCATGGCAGACACATCCCCAGGAACTGTGTTTTTATTAGCCGCAATGTGTACAGATTCTAGAACTTTCTCAACCCTAGAACCATCAATACCCTGAAAAGACAAATATGATAAAATTAGAGTTTTGAAAACCTAATTATTAAATGAAGAAATGTTGATATGAAATTCCTGAGGTCCATAACGGAATAGTGAAGATATAAAAAAGGTATCTCAGACAGTAGGATGAGCATCCACCCAAAATTCATTGTTTCAGACTGAATATATATATATACATATATCAGCCTAGAAAGACAAGCATCTTTATCCAAAAGAAGAAGTGGAAAGAAAAAATGGAGCTGGAGAGTAAATTAACAAGACAATTGAAAAACTCACCAATTAAATAATAAAAAGTCTATAAACAGTACTCCCAAAAAGTCTCATCCTTGCTGAGTTTACATCTAAGCGTTACGACATATAGGTCCCCAGTCATACGATAAACCACAATATAGTACAAAGAGTTTAAATAAGAGAATGACAGTTATAAATAACTTTAGAATAGAAATGTAGACAACGCAAACTGTTGCAGAGTTGAATCAATTCAATATCCAAATACCTTGTTTTGCAAATTCACCAATACAAGATGGTTGTCAGTGCCACCAGATACAAGTTCATAGTCCTTGGCTAATAAAGTCTGCGGTCCAAAAAATTGAAACCACAGTTGTCAATTATGGCACTGGACCATAAAAATAGAGCTAATAATACAGTAGAAACAGCTAATTTTCGGATCTCCAAACAATGAGTTGACCAGGTGTGATCAGAATACCGGCAACTAGTTCAGATCTACAGAAACAAAACAATAACTTAGACATAAGTAATAAAGTTTCTAAAATGCCCCTAAGTACCTCAGCAAACTTTGAGCAATTGCTAAGCACTTGTTCTTGATAGGCCTTGTATTCTGGTGTCATGGCCTAAAAGCGCAAGAGATGACCAAAAGGAAATTAAAATGGAAATTCAGTAATCCATGAGAAATTATGTGAAAATCATGACTAGAATTCACAAAAAGTACCTGTTTCAGCGCAACTGCTAGTGCTGTTATGGTGTGATTGTGAGGACCCCCTTGAAGACCAGGAAAGACTGCTTGGTTGATTTTGTCTTCATAGTCATACAATACCTGTTAGATCAAAGTTAACTCTCATAAAACAAAATTTCAGAAATTAAGAGATAAATAGATATACAGCAAGCAAAATACATTTCAAAGTTTTCCTCTGAAACAGCAATAACCCTCCCTTCCCCAAACGCAGATGAGTTTGTGATTACTCTTATTATTGAATACATCTATATCAAGATTAGAACCTCTCTCCAAAAGCATGTGAGACTGTTCAGCGACCTTGACTGCTGTACCAAACTGTACAACTCCCCAATCTTTACCCATCCAAAAGTTTATAACAGATAAATTATAAAGTAAAAAAATTTGGATAAAAAGCTCACTTCTTGTCCTTTTTTATTGATCTCTTTTACCCCTTTCCTGAAGAAGATCATTGCACCACGTGGACCTCTTAGTGATTTGTGCGTTGTTGTGGTAACAACATCAGCAAATTCAAAGGGCGAAGGGATGACCCCAGCAGCAACCAACCCACTAATGTGTGCCATGTCAGCCAACATAACAGCCTTTTGCTTATCACAAACCTATTATATACACCCAAAATTAAACCAGAACATATAATAGAAGTTATAAGATCATAATGCATATCAAACAACTAGTGAGCTAAGATTAAGCTTACCCTACGGATTCGTGCATAATCATAGAGCCGTGCATAAGCACTTGCACCAGCTACAATTAGTTTTGGCCTAAAGAGTGCTGCACTCTTTTCCATCTGCAGTGGATCCAATATTTTTTATTTTTAAGTTATGATACTTTGTCTTCAACAATGTAAAATAAGGTTAAAGAAAATCTTCAAGGAAAAGATATTTTTAAAAGGACAAGTTCATATGTTACTGACAGCATAAATAATAATAGAAGCACATCTTAAATGATGTAGAGAAAACTTCAAAAAATTAAAAAATGTACCTAGGGCAGATAAGAACCTTTCACAGAAATTCAACTTGCATAACCCAAGGCATAAACCTAGAACTCAAAATAAAATTCTGATAATTGTTTCAGATACAAAGTTCGAAAGATATCAAATAATATTGGATTTCAAGAACTATTATTAGCACAATAGTAACATGTATTCTCCAAGCTGCAATAACTTCAAAGTCAATAGTGAAATTGCATGTAACTAATCTAGGTCCTCGGGTAATTGAGACTCTGATCGTCAATGATATCCCCATGACAGCTATTTTGTCAGGTTACCATGCTAGTCATCATACAATCTAGGAATGGTATGTCAGAAAAGTTTAGGAGGAAGGTATTGGAAAAGCAGAAACTTCAGTATCACTTCTTCTCTTTAAATACCTATTGACAGTCAGGTGTGTCTAGCGCCTTTCATCTCCATTTAAGAAGAATAAAGTAGTAGGTAGATCATCTAACTCAATAAGGCAATACAAATCTCCAAATGATTAAAAGAATCTAAAGTACCTGGTCATAATCAATGTAACCTGTAGTCTCATTTAACCTATAGGGCATTGTCTCGAAAAAAATTGAAACGGCAGATATCTTCTTTGTGTCAGTCTGCAGAAAGAAAATGATGCAGATCACTTATAAAACAAAACTCACACATGCAACCTTCAGCATTCAATTTAGGAAGTTTGAATAACCTGATAACCATGTGAAAGATGTCCACCATGAGGAAGATCCAGTGCCATAATTCTTTCATGGGGCTTTAACAAAGCAGTATAAACTTGAAAATTTGCAGGTGATCCTGATAGTGACTGGACATTCACTGCAAGTAAGAACAACATGCAACTGTTCTGAGGAAATCTCTAAGAACCAATGTGTGATTACAAGGACTGAAAAACTAGAATTAAAATATTTGGTTGACAGGATAACATTGATAACAAGAAGTTAACCAATATTCATGTCTTCACGTGTATGATCTCTTGATTATGTCTCTGATATCATGAAATAATTGAGAAAATGAAAAATCATTTGAACTCTGGATGGTAGTCATTGGTAGATGTAATCTTAAAATAACTATTGTTGGCCAAGCAGATATGATGAGATAACTTCATCTTGACAAATGAAATCCACATGCTAATCTGTTCAGCTACCCTATACATGCGGAAGACATTATTCCAAAAACAGGGGGGAAGAAGGTAAACTTTTATAATGAATAGCGTGAAAAATGAGAAAAGAACAGAATAGCTGCGATTCACTGGATTCAAGCAGCAGCATAGGCAAAAGATACAGGACTTCAAGATTATTTAGTAAACAAGACATTCAGCAATAAGAAACTGTTTAAAAAAGGAATTACAAGAAATTTACATCCAACACATAGCAGAAACTTAATGAGAGAAGTCCATTTACCTCCCCATTTTGCCGGATCCAAATGAAAAGCTTCTAAGGCACGCTTCTGGCACAATCTCTCAGCCATGTCAATGTACCTTTGTGTCGAGAAACCCAACGTTGATCAATTGTTTAGATGAGGTACATGTACATATAACGACTCAGGATGTCTTTGTATGATGGAAGTAATGTAAAATGCATCCTCAGAAATGATAGAAACAAGTTCAAAATATATTACTAATCCATTGAAAATAGTCTCATTATGAAACTACGGCAAAGATTAAGGGTGTTCTGATTAGCAGTGAAAAAAAACTAAATTACTCAATAATGGCATATGTCAAAACAAAGATGATATTGGGAAAGTAACAATTAATACACTCTTATCTCCTAAAGGAACAAATTTCTGCAAATTAGAGTATTGTCTTGGATGGGTAGTAAATAATGCAATTCCACATACTCATTTCCTCCATAGTATCTAGCACCAGGGTACCCCTCGCTATATTTGTTGGTCATTATTGATCCAACCGCTTGCATCACTGAAGATGATGTAAAATTCTCTGAAGGTATAAGTTCAAATCCCTAAATAAATGATTTAAGTTAGATACTACATTCTAGACCAGCAAATACAGAGTTAAATACTTTACAAACGAGTAGTAAGCTGAAACTTATAATATAATTATAAATTTTGAATTAAAAAAGAAATGATAACAAATGCTTGAAGTTTGCTGGAAGTCATTGGGAATTCTTGAATCCACGAAAGCAGAAATTATAAACCTTCCATTGCCTAGCTTTTTCGAGCTCAATTATGTCAGCAATTTCTGGATCAATTTCTTCAAGCGGTGCATTCAGCTGTTTGATCCACTGTTTCATCAAGATGAAAACCATTCAAAAAAAAAAATTCAACCAGCAAACAAGATCTAACAACTTCACAGCCGAAGCAGAAACTCAAAAAGAAATCCAACAATATACAAAAACAGGCAAACAAAATATTAGAGATTTCATCACCGTGATACGAGAATTCTCCTTTTCACGTACTGCTTGATTCGCAATGGAAGACTGCAGAGATTACAAAATATCAAAGCTAGCCGATAAAACAATAACCAAAACCTCCAAAAAGATCGAATCACATCACGTGTTCATAAAATACATAGAATATGGGCAGGTATAGCAGAAAGACTGACCATGCGGTAGATGGAAGAGACATTAGATAGAGGCCTAATAGGGGAGGAAGAAAATGAAGCAGTGCAAAGCCTGCGGAGTGCTGTTGCCATCGCCATTTTTCCTATTTCCCCAACTCTGTTAAGCTCTCGACTCGAGTTTGTCAAATGTGCTGGGGAGGGGTTGGTGAATATGGGGTGTCGGCCTATTTAAAATTTTCTGTATACTATTCCTACGTGTAATAAAAAAATAACAATAATAAAGCATCTAAAATACTTGGTGAATTTTGTAAATCAATGAAGTTATTCTGGTATTAAATTATTAATGTATGTTATAAAAAAAAATAATGTATACATGAATAAGTTATTAAATATTTTATAAAAATATAAAAATTAGTTGTTTCAATTTTCATATTTTTATTATTTAGATAATTTTTTTATAATCGAATCTCGTTTTATTTTTAATCGGACAAATGATCCTTTTAATTAAATCTTGACAATTTAATCACATAAATTTACGAGCGGAGTACGTATATATCTCATAAAGGATATTTTTGTCATTTACACTCATATTAATCGATTCATATATTTATAAAACCGTCATATTTTCTAATTTCATTCAAATTTTCAATTTATTTGAGTCTTAATTTATTCGTGATTGAAATAAATGACTGTTTATTAGTATTTGAGTTAGTTAATGAGAATTTAGTTAACGAAAATGTCTTTTACGGGACTTAGATGTGCTTGAAAATTATCAAAATTTGACAAAAAAAATTCTTTTATCCAATTAAAAATAAAATAGGGATTCGAATTTCCAAGAAAAAAAAATTAGAGATCCGTTTGTCAAAACGATAAAAATATAGAAATTAAAACATCCAATTTTCTAAAACTATATTATAAAATTGGAAAATTGGATAATTTTGAGAAGTTAAAGAAAAAAGATAATGACTAATTTTTCCAAACAAAAATAAAATGAAGACTAAAATGTCCAATTTTCCTATAAAATTTATTATTGTAGTGTATTTTTTTATTATTTTTTCATGATTTTTGACTTTTTTATTTTATTTTATTATATTATATTTTGTAGTGATGATTACTTTTTATCATATTTTGACTACTTTTTTAATCAAGTAATAATTTTATAGTTTTCTTACTCTTTTTCTAACTTGTTTCGTCAAATTAATACAAATATAAATTGATCATCACAAAGTATTATTTTAATTAAAATATAATTAAATTAATTAAATTATCATTTGAAACTAATTATGAAGATAAAAAGGCAAAAAAAAAAAAAAAAAAATTATGAAAAACTAACAAAATAAATTTTAGACTTACCATTTTTCCTTTAATGGATGTATTGGTTTGTAATATGAGTGATAATATTGTGATAAATGATTGTTCAACTAAATATTAAAATTGTGTTTTTGAAATGATAAAAGTTTTCTTTCTTTATTTTTATTTTTTTTCTTTTTTTTTTTTTCTAGTCTTTTTTTTACAACTATTTTTCTAACTTAAAGTGAGAAAGGAAAATTAAAAGGAAATATTTTAGCTTTTTAATTTTTCTTTTATGAAAAGTTAACTAAAAGTTTTATTTAGATAATAAAAGTTATTATTAATATCCTTAAAAATAATCTTATTATGAGAGGAACTTCTTTTTTTAAACCTGTTGGATATGTTTCTTTCTTTAGACTCTTAGTTTGCCAAGAGGTCTAGGGATCGAATCTCCCTTTTCTCTTAGCTTGCTAAGAGGTGTAGGGATAACCTTACCTGAGTTCGCACTATTGGGCCTCACTGGGTGAATTAGTTTGGGCCAGAATGATTCGGGATACTACTGTCAAAAAAATAATCTTATTATCAAATCAATTACGAGGAAGATTAATGAATTCAGTCTTCAATATTTAATTTTTGTAGTAATTTTAATCATAAATTTTTCTTTTAATATTTAAGGGTGTGTTTGGATTAACTTTTATTTTGAATTTTCTATTTATTTAAAAAATAAATTGATAGTTTTTATTTGGACAACACATATATTAATTTACTTTTGTCAAATTATAGAGTGTGAAGCCTATTAAAATTATCAAATCATCTTAAAACCAACACTCATCACATCATTCTAAAAATCAACACTCCAACAATTATATCATCATTACACCTATAAAATTTATCTCATTTTTTAAAATAAAATTCACTAACTTTAAAAACTTATTTTTTAAAAAAAAAAAAATAAAAACTAGTCTAAAAACAGCCTAAACCCCTAAAATTTAATAAAAATTTTAATTTTATAATGATGAATAAAAAAGTAGGTATAATTGTGAATCTAGTAAAGTTAATGGCAGATCAAAAAAATAAAATTGATTAATTGAAGAGATAAAAAATTATCAAAAAGTAATTAATAAAATTTTAAAATAATAATAATTATAATAAAAGGATCTTCATTGGAGAGAAGCACTTGCTTTCCAGTTTTCCTGATGATAGGTGGTGGGGCCAACAAGATCGAACCATTTGTGAGGGAGGGGAGTTGTTTGTTGGTAGTGAGTGAGGGGTTAGATGTATCTTTCTTTTCGAGGCAAATTTGGGAAGTTGGTGACTCGGTAGGTGAGCCACACAACTCTTTCTGACACTATCTTCCCCTCCAGTGTTCAGTTAATAAACCTCGCCCTCCCGACCAGAGGTCCTTTAGGTAGAGAGGAGGCAAAATCGAGGGATGTGCACTAGAGAGCAGGGAACTGAGGGAGAAAATCTGTAAAGTCCGAACCTCAAGACAAACCCTCACAGCGGAAATTTGCCCCACACGGGATTCGAATCCTGGCAGCCAAAGGCATTAGCCTCATGTCACCCCAGATCTTACCAACTGGTCTATGCCCCTGGGGCAGTTCACCTCTGATTCTTATTGCAAGTATATATATTGAAAAAATAGTCGGTTTAGTCTCAAAATTATTTCTGAGTAGTTGATTCAATCTCTAAATTTTATTTTTAGTTTTGTTTAGTCCTTAATTAATTTTTAAACTTATAATGTAGTCCCTTAACAGATTTCTAAACAAGTTACAGTTTTTTTTTTTTTTTTTTTTTTTTTTTAAATACGAAGAGCATAATAAGAATTTTTTTTTAATATGTTGAAAATATTTTTAAATTTACAAATATTGATTATCATTATAATTAAGATATATAATAATTAATGTTTATAGTACATATTTTTTTTTTTTAATTTTTTCATACCATAATAAATATTATGAATTTTTTTTATTCTACCAATTAATTATTTTGTTTTATATTCATCGATTGATAACATAGACATGAAAAAATAATTATTTGGTAGAATAAAAAGAAAAAATTTAATAATATTTATTATGGTGTAAAAAAAAAAATAAAAACTTATAGGTAATATGAACATTAATTATTATATATCTATATCTTAATTATATTGATGAATCATTTTTATAATATTAATAAATTTAAATATATTTTCAACATATTCAAAAAAATCTATTATACTTTTTGTATTTAAAAAAGATTACTTGTAACTTGTTTGAAAATCTGTTAAGGGACTATATTGTAAGTTTAAAAATTGATTGAAGACTGAACAGAGCTAAAAATAAAATTTAGGGATTAAATTAGTTGCTCGAAAATAGTTTTAGGACTGAATCGACTATTTTCTCATATATATATATATACTTTGACGGTGGTATCCTGAACCCTTTTCGACCCAAACTGTAGAACACTCGGGTGAGGTTACCCCTACATCTCTTGACAAGCCAAGAGAAAGGGGAGATTTGACCCTTAAAACTCTTGGCAAGCCAAGAGTTTAAGGGAAGAAATCTGGCCAACATGTCAGGAAAAGTTCCTCAAGTATATATATATATATTTTTTGTAAAGAGAAATTATTTTTAGATGACTTGATATCACATAATTTTTTATCGGACAATTTTATGCTTTTATCGATTTCAGCAAGTAATCAAAGAATTAAGGATTTATATATGCGGGGTATAATTCAAAGTTAAAAAACAAAAAAAAAAAAAAAAAAAAAAAACACCAAAAAACAACGCACCGGTGGTTTCTTCCTTTCCTCTGTTTCTCCATCTCCATAGCAAAAAAAAAAAAAAAATGAAACCAAATCTCCACCTCCATCTCCTCTGTTTCTACATAACAACGAACTGGTGGATACAACTTAATCCTCAATGTCCAATTCTTTTCCAAATCTAAAATGCCTACAGTTTTCAACAAGGAAAAATCCCATGAAATAAAACAAAAACAGAGGTGAGGTTTTTCATTATGCTCTCTGCCTAGCATGAATAAGAAAAGACTACAAAATTTTTAGGAGCCCTGACGAATATAGTCTATTTTTTCAGTAAACAAAGACAAAAAATTACATATTCAAATATCAATTTCTCAAAATTGTTAGATTTATTTTAATAAATCGTGTGGACTTATATGTTAATTGTGTATTTAGTAACTATCATAATTAAAAAGTCGAATTAAAGTGATCTAATTAAGTTAAATGAGCTTCTGTGCATCAAAGACAAAGTATGGGCCCATTTATGTAAAAACCCTAATTCTAGTCTGTGATGAGTTGACTAGGGTTACTATTATAAATATAATAGGTTATGGTTCCCGAGAGAATATAAAGAGTTTCTCTTTTATATCCCGTCAATAGAATAGAATCCTTGACTCCGATAGATATCTAATCCTATTTTTATACACGTCTCAAGAATACTACAGGAATTCAAGATCTCTTACGAAAATTCAAGATCTATCATAGGAATCCAAGTCTTCATCTTCAAAGGAGATTAAAGATTATACGCATTCCAAGATGGATTTAGGTATGCTTCCGCAAATCTTTATTATAAATTCTTGATAATCTGACATAAAAGTTTAATATATATACATATTATTCTAACAAGGGATATCAGAGCAATTTTATATTGAATTATTAGGAATTCTTTTTAAAGCATGATCTTATTGATCTCATATATTTTTAGAATCTTACGTAAGATTATTTTATATATATATATAGAATTAAAAAAAAAAATCTTTCTTTTGGCTTTTATTGTATCTTGGGACTAACGGGAATATGCCGATCTCTATTTAACTTTTAATATATATATATATTTTTGGTAAATATTTAGCTTTTAATATATATTCACATATATATATATATATATATATAT
>JAXGGT010000004.1:7203506-7220466 GCA_035583425.1 Marsdenia floribunda | reverse complement strand
ATCAGCAAATTCAAATGAAAATGCAAAGTACATTTTAACTCCTCGTCCATAATTATAAATAGAAATATAATCACATAATCAGAAGCTGTTCTTCGTTACAAAATTATCTTTCTTGATGGCCGACCTTGAGGTAACTCTGTTTTTCCTGGATTTCCCTTCTTTTGTGGCAACTTTTTTTCAGTCGAAAATACTTTCACCAATGACAACTTATTTGGGGTTAGGATGGCTTCCTGCTGCCCGCTTCCCACCATGGCTAAAGATGTCATCTTTTCTTCGGTTAGAATAGCGATAGTTTCCTGCTTCCTGCCATAGCTAAAGATCCTTGCTTTTCTTCTTCTTCACCGTATCGTATGTATCATGTTTTTTTTTTTTTTTTTTGTTTTTTTTTGTTTGTATGATGAACAGTGAAATGAAAAATGCCCTTGGGCAATTTTTTTTTTTTAAGACTAACGGTGGTTTAACAGAAAACTTAACTCCAGGGACCAATGTCACACAATCACTCATAGCTTGGGGACCAATGTCACAAAAAAATTAGTTCGGGGACCAATGTCACCAAATAGCGATAGTTTAGGGACTATTTATGCCAATTTGCCATATATATATGTATCACCACTTAGATTATCTCCCACAAAACAATAAATTCAATCCAAAATTTTTGCCTCTGAATGCTGAGGTTAGCAATTGCTTGGTAGCCGAAGGGAACATAGCTCATCACGTTATGGTTAGGGCTAGAAAGAACTTTCATGAATTCGAGAAATTAAAAATCATCGGGCTGCTGTTATTGCAATCTTTCTTCGATGGAGAAGAGAAAACAGAATCAGAGCTCCGGCTGATCCGAGCACCAATAATCGACGTGAAGCAAACAAATAAAATGGGGTAAAAAGGAAAATAAATTAATTAAAGGTTAATTAGTGTTTAACTTAACTGTAATATAAACAACTAACATAAATTTACTATTTTACTCTTGTTCAAACCTTGAAAATAAAATTTGAGACTGACAATTTACTTGGAAACCGGTGAAAGGACAAAATTTTCTAGTCAAAAATTGAATGAAATCATCTGAAAATAAAGTTTAAAGTTTAAGGAAGAAATTGTTAAATTGAAAATAGTTTAGAGACGAATTTGACCAATTACCCTTTTTTAAATAGATTCATGACGTGAAAAAAAAAAAAAAAAAAAAAAACCGAAGGAAAAAATTATAAAAATATGTTGCCTAAAAAAATTTCACAATACTAATTTTGCATCTACAATATGTATATATATACAAATAATATAAACACACGAAATCATTTTAAATGAAATATAAATATATAATATTGTATTAATTTAGTAATGCAAGTTACAATTTCTATTAAATCCCTTGATTATTTTCATTAATGAATTCGAGGGTATTTTAACTTAATTTCAATCCGTCAATTAATATTAATATTAAATGTAATCCATTTTAAATGTCTTCTAACTTCATTTTATCTTGATCTTTTTATTAATATTTGATTTAATTTCTCTGAAGACTTTTGAAACTTAATTTCAAAGAAATTACAAAGAAACAAATCTAATATGACAAAGTTACTACTATAATTAGCAATTGCCTAGATGTTGGAAGTTTGTGGGTCTGTCTTTCTCTATTGCTTCTCCTTCACACCTATTCAAATCGAAAATAGTTTAAAAAATAGTTTAGAGACCAATTTGACCAATTTCCATTTTTCAAATAGGTTTATGATGTGAAAAAAAAGGGAAAAAGTTATAAAAATATGTTGCCTAAAAAAATTTGACAGTACCAATTTTGCATCTACAATATATATATATATATATAAATAATAATATAAACACACGAAATCATTGTAAATGAAATATAATATTGTATTAATTTAGTAATGCCGGTTACAATTTCTATTAAACTCCTTGATTATTTCCATTAATGGATTCGAGGGTATTTTAATTTGATTTCAATCCGTCAATTAATATTGATATTAAATATAATCTATTTCAAAAGTCTTTTAACTTCATTTTATCTCGATCTTTTATTGAAAGTTTGTGGGTCTCTCTTTCTCTATTGCTTCTCCTTCATACCTATTCACTGATGCGTCCAGCTTTCGATGTGTAGGTTCTCTGATTATCTATCAAAAAAAAAAAAAAAAATTACCACCATAACCTACGGGGAAAGTGATCTTTTCCAGCGCGCAACACTATATCAGCGGAACACGCAGAGATCTTGAGTGTATGAAAAGGTTACAGTTGGGCGTCGAAACTGATTGCCAGAAGATTGTCCTGAACCTTACTTCTTTAACAAAGAATTTATCACTGATCGGTGCTATTTGAATACAATTCGGAGTCATGTCTTTTCCACCCTCTTAACACTGCTCACTATAGTGTAAGGGCTAGCAACAGTGTTGCGCCCAAATTAGCTAGGATAGGACAAGCTCTTGCACAGGATGTCCTTTGGTGGGAAACTTCCCATTCTTCTGTCTCCCCTATTTTACGGAAAAAAAAAAAAAACGTGTTTGAATTTTCACTCAACTCGTAAAATTTTTTTATACCTTATTAATCCTACATATTTGGGCATCATTTTTTTTAAAAAAAAATAAGTTTATCTCCCTAAAACCACACCTATAAAACACACCTATAAATTTGTGAACTCTACCTTATTTAAAAAGTATATATTATTAATAAAATCATCTTTACACACTTTTTCCAAAACAAACATTCTCTTAAACACACAATCATTACACCTAAACTTATATATTTAATCCCCACTTTTTCCAACATAAAATTCAATTAAAAAAAAATTACCGACAAGATTTGATTTGAATGAAAGTTTGTCTCAAAAATACAATTTTTTTTTTCTAATATAGTGGATATCCAAACACACCAAAAAAAAAAAAAAAAAAAAAAAATTCTCAGACCACTTCTCACTTAAGAAACTAAAATAAAATAAAAAAGAATAGTTGTCACCTTAAATAACTGAAAAAATAAATATTATATTATAAAAAAAAAAAAAACCCATTAATTAAATATATTATATTACTACAACATTTGTTAAATTAGAAAAACTGTCAAGACTTTCAAAGTACAAATATTTCAGATTAAACACTAGTTTACATATACATATATATATATATATATATATATTAACTGAAACACGAAAACTAGGGATCTATCTATATCAGCCCAAGTTAGCACATATTAATTTATCGAACATGTATTTTACTCTTAGTACTAAAGATGTGAGACAAAGCATGATCCTGTAAGACATTATATGGATTCTGTTGATATATGTTGACGCATCTAATGCCACAAAATCAGAAACTCTAATAGATCACGGGGGTTGAGATTCATCGTCTTTTACTCCTTGACTTCGTAACCCTTGATTTGCATGACTCACTGGGAGGTTTCCATATAATATCTTCCAGATTGTCACAAAAGTTCTTATAAAACTGCAAAAGAGACATTTTTCTTATAACATGATTAAAATGTTAAACTAAATAGAATGTTTTTATACTTAATTAGTTAATCAATTAATACACCAGTTACTACAGATGTGAGAGAGAGTTTAGTGAGCACCAACCTTCAGATATTCACCAGTGTCTCCAGCTGCTTTCTGAATATCCACCATGATAAATGCCGGAGCAACTTGAAAAATCTGTTTAACAAACAATTCACTAAATTCAACTTGTCTTTAGAGAAAATAAGCTCAAGATTAAATAAGGCTGACTTTCTACCTCCAAAAACACTGAAAAATGTGAAGTCTTGCTTGAAGAGAGACCTTCCACCCTCATCTGAGACAATTAGGATTCAGATGAATTAAGAGTTTTATATGGGATTAAATCCAGCCAAACATGTCCCAGATGACATATCTCGGGAGATGGTATTAACTTGCAAAATCATTTCTAATAAGAAGAGAAACAGTTGATGCCAGTTGCCTAACAATTCAGAAAACACGATTCAAGATAATAGAATCTACAGCATAATTGCAGATTGGTCTTGAAATCTATTGATTCAACAACTACTTCCAAAGCATCTATGATTAAGAGCACTGGATAGATACTATCACCCTGCAAAAGTATCTGCAATAAGAAGCAATCCAGTTTATACTAGTTGTTGCACTCAATACTAAGAAAACATACTACCCATCGTTACTCCTACCTTATAATTGCGGATATGGGTCTTGAAACCCATTGATTGAGCAACAACTTCCATAGTTGATAAAACCACCTTTGCTGGTTTTTGTGAAGCAAAACGTGTTTGATGCTTTGTCAAATCCTGTAAAGAAATGTCGGCATTCACAGGATTAATTAGCAGGTCAAACAAGATTTTAAAAAAAGATTACTTGTTATCTGGCAGAGATTTGGGGAAGCAGAAAGGGAATGGTTGCATGATATTAATTTTTAACTATAGTGTTAATCAACAACTGAGGTAATTGACTGACTATTCACAGAAAATGGGTACAAATGCAGCAGCAGATTCTTAATGTGTACCTGGCCACGATCAAAGAGCGCTGAAAGGTTTAATCCTTGAGAGAGTATAATCAGGTCAAAAGCGTTGAGTACCAAAGGCCCAATATCCTCATTCGCACCTTGCTCCTTGGATTGCTCTTCCTACAACGGGCAGAAAATTTTAATGGAAAGAGATGCCAATAGGAAAATATTTACCAGTCCTATTAGAATTATAAAGATATAGGAGAATGTTGAACACATGGATCTTTCATTGGCAAATGCATAGGATAATAAGGTCTATTGATTTTGTTGTGACATCATTAATATGCTTCGCAAGAAATGCATAGGATAATAAGGCCTATTGATTTTGTTGTGACATCATTAATATGCTTCGCAAGAAAGCGCAAGTTAGTTTTGAAGAGCATTACCATCTAAACTAAATTTCTCCACATAACTAGGTGCCAAAAGCAACTGGAGAGAGATTTCTTTTGGGGTAAAATCAAAGGGTGAAGATATTCGAGTGTTATCCATTTACCTTTTAAGTAAGAAGCAGAAGGGTTCCTAATAACAAACGTAATTCTGTGACACAGTTTCACCAGCTAAAAGCACACCAAAGGTTCAAGCATCAAACTTAATTGCAAAAGATTATCTATGGATTGGAAGCATTATCAAATTGCTAAAGCATATGGGACTAGGGTAAGAAAAAAGGAACGAGTATTATATACAAGCATGTAGTTTTCCTAATAAACAAATGTAATTTCTGTGAAACCACTGTACCAGCTAAAAGCACACCAGTGGTTCAAGCACCAAACCGAATTGAAAAGAATATGTATGGATTGGAAGCCTTGTCAACTTACTACAGCACATGGGCTTATGGTAAGAAAGAAGGAACAAGAAAATTATATACATACACGTAGTTTTCCTTATAACAGAGAAAAAAATTTGCAGTTTACCAACCTCTGGATCATCAAAAACAGCATTGACATCATCAAGGTTAACATCTTCAATTTCGGGAAGTCTAACAGGATCATAACCCTTTTTAAACCACTCATCATTCCTGATATCTTCTATCCGGATGCGCTGCATAAATAAATATGAAATGTGAGGGCAGAAAGATTCCAGAAATAGTCCACTTGAAGAATAATCACATGCACCTAGAACGAAGTGTATCATACAGATATAGCCACGGAAACCTCTAGTCAACTAAAATTCACATTCCTCATAACCTTAATAGGCCTCCCTTCTTTTCAGGTAATGAGGCTGGAGCATTGTTGGGTGCAGCATCTATGAGTTTACACAAGCAATAGCAAATCTTGGAACAAGTAAACAATGACAAATGGCCTAAAAGGCCAGTTGGTCAACCATAATTTCTGCAATAGTAATTTTTCTTATAGATTAGTGTAACTGGCACTTTCTAACTTGGTTGCAATTTTTGGCATACTCTAGAGGGTCAATAGTGTTAGTTGCAACCCAGGGAAAGTCATCCTGCAAAGAATCACTTTGTGTATGGCTCCAAAGTTAATTGGAAAGTAACTAAAGTTGGTACCCAGCATCAGAGAGAACAACTATACAAAATATCAAACCAAAGACTGCTTTTAGAGAGCTAAATTAATAAAACAACTCCAATTCTAGAAAGACAAAATAGGTTTACTTACAGTTTGAGGATTTGGATCCAATATCTGACGTATCAAGGATTTTGCTCCAACAGGAAACCAAGACGGGCAAGAAAATTCTGCTCTCTCAATCTGTGAAGAGCATACAAGTCTAGTAAAAATTTCTGTCTTTTATCCCTTGTCATACTGCAATAAGGAACATGCTTCAACAGATGGTAAATATCTTGGCTGTGCATGAACTCGAAGCTAGCTAGCATGGACTTCGGATCCACCAAGGAAACTACAGAAGAACCAGGAAAACAGGGTAGGGAAAACATTAGCTTAATACCTTGCCATATAGTGTAGTAAGATCAATCTCATCAAAGGGGAGATAACCAGCCAACAGAACATAAAGGATGACTCCACAGGACCAGATATCTGCCACAGCACCATTATAACCCTTGTGACTCAGAACCTAGAGAGGAAGCAACTTATCAATGGTAAAGAGCAGCTTTTGAGAAAAACTAGCAATCCAAATCACTATGCAATCTACAAATAATTCAGAAAGTTCTCTAAAAAAATTACCTCAGGTGCCACATAGTTAGGAGTCCCACAGGTTGTCTTAAGAATGTTCACTCCCTGTGCACGGACAACACATTTAGCAACACAACAGCATCACTTCAATCAAATTGAGTATAAATAAATCTGTTATAACTTACTTCTCCAGGTAGTGCGCTGAGTCCAAAATCGGAGATTTTTAGGTTTCCTTGGGAATCCAGTAAAAGATTTTCAGGCTGCAGAAAAGAAAGAGGCAACAAAACTATTTCAAGGAGAAACCTAAAACAACCATAACCTTTTTTATTTCAGCAAATAAGCACCTTTAGATCTCTATGGTACACTCCCTTAGTGTGGCAATAATCCACACCATCAATAAGCTGCTGGAAATACTGACGAGATTCAGCTTCACTAAGTCGACCATGATGAACCTACACGAGATGCCCAACATCAGTGAACATTTAAACCAGAATTGCCATGCTCACAGCATGTGATACTCTAAGTTGAATCGATTCTTCACATGGTTAAAAGGCTTACTATTTTGTCAAACAATTCGCCGCCTGTAATAAATTCCAAGATAATATAAATCTTTGTACGGCTTGCTATAACCTAACATTACAAGACTGACATTAGATAAACTCAGAAGTCAAGGGAAATTCCCATAAACCTAATAGTTCTAAAATAACAGCTCTTGCCTCATGTAGACGGACAACACATGGATGCCTGACAACCTTCATTATAGATATCTCCCTTTTGATCTGCACAGGAAAAATGCAGAAATACATTATTGATAGCTAATCACGGGAATTCATGCTGGCCTCAGCTCCCCATAATAAACAGTGGGCACATACTTGCACAGACGGTCTATTTTTATATCATAATAATTCAGATTATGCTTTAGGATAGGTGACAAACTACAAATTGAACTTAATAAATGAACATTCCCAACTTAAGTACCGTATTGATTAACCAATTTATGAGATCCAATCTACTAAAGAACTAGTAATCACTCCAATAAATTGGTTGATTAAAATTCAAGCAAAAAAAAAAAAAAAAAAACTAGTCTTCCATTGAGTTCCCATAACCTAGCTGCATCCTGACTGTATTTCGTATCCCTGAAAAATTCCCAGAATTTAGCGGGGCTTGTCTGCAGCAAGGCTAGGATACTTTAGCCATCCTCCAGTTTATTTGTAGATTTGCTAGAGTTTTTTTCAACCAAACATTCCCTTAAATAAAACGTTATTCATCAGCGTTTACAGAGGCGTACGAACAAATTAAGCACTTTCCATTGGTACGGTAAAAACTAAAAACACAATAGTTCAACAAAAAAAAATTTAAAAACCGGAAAAGAAATTTCCGCCTTTGCTCGATATGCAGAGCCTAAAACCCAATGCTCCAAACGATCACTCAAAAAACAACATAAAAACAAAAATCGGTAACTGTTTCATCATCTAAGAGAATGAAACCAGGAGTAGAAAAACCGAAACAGATAAAAGTAACCTGGTCAGCCATCTTGTGCTTAATGATGGTGCTGCGATCGAGGACTTTCATGGCAACACTCTCACCAGTCTCTGTATTCTGCGCAAATTTCACCTTAGCGAAAGTTCCTTCTCCAATCGTCCTCCCAACCTCATACTTCCCCACTTTCCTCACGACCATTTCTCCTCACAACCAACAAAAAGATAAAATAAAAATAAATTCAAAAGTTTCAAAACTTCCTACTGCATCTGCAACAATGATTTCCCTTCTTCAAACTTCCACCATTAACATCCAATTTTGTTTTTTTTTTTTTTTAATTTTATATTCTCCTAAACAGTAAATTCATCTTCACGATTCAGAAACGAACTGTATTTCAACACTTTTAGCTCAGATTAAATTCTCAATTGGTATATATCTTCTTTTGCTTTAGAATTTCTCACTCTTGAAATTCTGAGAGGACAAAAAGCAGGAGATTAGGTATTGGTAAAGCAAGTAAGAGAGAGAAGGAACAAAGCGCAGCACCAGTAGTTAAATAGTTGAAAGGGAAGAAAATATATATATATATATATAGCAGGTCAGGCGTGTGAATGGTTCATTCCTTCTCACTAATGATATCGCAGGAAAAATGAAAATGGTGAACACTGAAACGGCGGTAGCTTTTTTGACAAAAAAAATGGTCGTTTAACGTGTTTTTCTCGATCCAAACGGCCAACTGTGCCAGTTGTTTTCCCTTCTATCTTCGTTTTTCTTAACGGCGGTTATAACTTACAAGTTAAATAAGCAGGTTTTTATGAACTTGGGGGTTGATTAAATTGCTCGTAGTTTTAAGTAAAGAATTGGGTTTTAAATTCTTATGTATGTAATTACCTCAATTGAGAGTTTTACCTATTATTGCTAGATGTACTATTTAGAGCGACGAACAGATTAATCAAATATAGTATAGTTGAAAAATATCTTTCTACCGTAGTAGAACTTGCTTAGATACTGTGGCAGGTGACAAGAAAAAAACTGAGAAAAAAAAGTTTTTTTTTTTTTTTTTTATGAATGTTAAATAAGCATTTATTATCAAAGATTTTTTGCAAAAAGGAAAAAATTCCTTACTATATAGTTCATTATCTTTTATTAATAGATAATACCTCCTTTTTTAAAAAAAGAAATGGACCCAGACTTTTCTGATTTTTTTTCTTAGGACACGAGGTGTACATAAATAATTTTTTATTTATAGGTAAAATTTAATTTTAAATTTTTAAATAATTGTATACGTAATTATAATTTTTAACTTCCTATCTCATTTAAATTAAGACAAATTCACTTACACTTTAAAGTTTGGGTATAATTTTATTATTGAAATATAGTATTAACATTTTTAATTAAGACACATATCAATTTAATTAATTAAAAAAATTAATATTGTTATTTTTAATTAAATCAATATCTATAATTATTTTTTTAAAAATAAAATTTATAAAATTATGTTTTAGTAATAAATATTTTTTTATTTATGATATAATCATCTTCTATTTATGTTATTATATTTGGGATAAAATTTTCGATTTAAAAATATATATATAATAAATAAAAGAAAGTGTAGATGAATGATGCATGAGCAAAACAAAACTCGGAATCTACTCAAAGTAAACATAGTTAGTACTATGTAAGATTTGGATTAAATCATTCTATTTCTCAACATGCATTTTTAATTCTAATTTCCTAAAATATCTCCCAATTTTTGACTTCAAAAGCTCAATTTGGAAGCTTTAAAATATCTATTAATTAAATATTAAAAAATTACTTAATGTAATTAAAATTTTAATTTAAAAAAATAATAATAAAGTGTAGTTCAATTATTAATATATTTTTGTGTTCCGTATTAATTTGAATATTTAATTATTTATTGCTTAAATAAATGCCTTGTCTGATTAAAAAATTATAATATATAATTTTTCTGTGATATTATATTATTATTTTTAATACGATTTTATAAAAATAAATAATATATGCTTTTGATTCTTTTTTTAAAAATATATATATATATATCACATAAAATATTATATTTGAAATTTTACTTCAAGCTTCAATTATTAAATGGTGTTATATAGATCATGAGATTTTACTCTCAAGAATTACTCTCAAGAGATTTTACTTCAAGCTTCAAAAATTACCATTTTACTCTCAAGAGATTTTACATTGGGATTAATTAAATCCCACATTGGAAAACTACTTCATGCTTTTAGGATAAATCTCCTATACAAGTTATTAATGTCTCCTATTTCAAGTAAATGCATTTAATTCCATCTACTATTAGAGTTTGACATCAATGACAGATTATTAACTTAAGTATCGAAGACTTTTTGAGAGACAAACCTTTCACCCCATCTTTAGTGGGATAATGATAGAATAGTAGGGTTGTAAATATAAAGAGAAAAAGACATTATAATATTTAATGTGAAAAGTCCTAAAGGAAAAAACTACTAGACCAACTCCAAAAAATTCCATTATCAATAACAAAAAAATATAACAATTTATGTGCATATTCATTTTAAAATTAAAATTTTTGTTACTTGGTGTAGATGGCAGTTTTGCATTTACAAAAATTAAATTAAAAATAATTCAAATACAAAATTAATTTTAAAATAAGTATTTCATTAATTTAAATATGTTCTCTATCAAATCCATTTGAAGGTTCTTTGGGCTTGATTTTGATCCGTTTGAAGATATCGATATTGAATTTATCTTTCCAAGGGTCTTCTAACTTGATCTTGGAATGGATCTGTCTTCGAGGATCATTGGGCTTGATCTCGATCTTTGATTTGATTTCTCCGAGGATCTTTGGACTTGATCTCAGAATGAATTTGATATGACTCTGAGGGCCTTTGAGGCTTAATCTCGAAGATGGATTAGAAGTAGAAGGTAAGAATCTGATATGACAGAGATTCACAACTTTCAAAACTTGTGTTCTTCGAAGAACTCTTTTCCTCTTCTATTTATAGAGGAAGGGATGACAAGAAGAGAGCTCTTGTGGTGATGTGGCGCCTTCTGATTGGTCGAGACACTCATTCAATTCTGATTGGTTAGACTTTGTCACTCTTCCACGTATCAGCATATGATTCACCATAGTAAATGAAGAATAATTTGTAATAAATAATTAAGTGGAATTTTATCTATCACTTAATTAATTTAAATTACTTTACAAATTTTTATTGTCTACAAATTGCCCATTTGGAACTTGTGCATGACTAATTTGAAGAATTATCACAAGACAAGTTTCAATTTATTTTTATATCGTCTTATTTGAATCAAACTATTTAATTAAATTTGATTCATGATATAAAAATATGAGATAAAGATATATATATATATATATATATATATATAAATCGATTGTGAATCAAATTATGTAGATAAATCTCACTCGAAGATAAATACGATTCGTTGATTATATATATATTACGAATCAAATTTGAGTCAAATTTTGAATTTGACTTTGACTCAGGTAAATAAGAGTCGTACAAATTTATTTTTAGAAAATAATTTACGAATAAAAATTGAGTTATTTATTCGTAAGATATCAATAAACCAAAGAAATCAAATAGCGTTAGAAGACTTCCCTTCTCTGTCCAAGAATACCTGGCTTCCATTTTTTTCTCTTTTACTAGTGTGAGTTCAAGTAGTTTCAAGAGTCTCCCATCAAAATCTCTTTATTTATTATTATTATTATTTAAGTCTTACACCTCTCTCTCACTCTCTCTTTTTTTTTTTTTTTTTTTAAATCGGGATTGTCCTTCAATAGTCTCCCATCAAAATATCTTTTTATTTTCTTTATTTTTTTTTAAGTCTTACGTCTCTCTTTTTTTTTTTTTTTTTTTAAATCAGGACTCTCCTTCACAAATCAAGGTTATACTTTTCAGCGTATTATCTCTGGAGATCCTTTTCGGTGGCAGAAAAGAATTCATCGATTTCGACACTGGATGACATCTTCTTGGCCACGGAACGATGATGAGAATTTATCTAGGATGCTGACCTTCTTGTTGACTCCAGTTCGCCGGATTCACTTGGATCTCGCTTAAAGGCATGCTTTCTCCTAAATTCCTGGACAAAATGATTCACCATTCTGTTGTCAAAGTCTTCATCTCCAAGATGGATATCTCCAGCAGTGACCTTCACCTCAAAGATACCCTCTTCAATAGTGAGAAGGGAGACATCAAATGTACCACCACCAAGGTCAAAGATCAAGACATTCTTCTCGCCAACACTGGTAGCCTACTTGTCTAATCCACAAGCAATGGCAGCAGCTGTCGGTTCATTAATAATATGCATGACATTGAGACCAGCAATTACGCCAACATCCTTGGTATGGTAATATATATATATATATTCCTTTTATTATTATTTATTTTTTGGTTTGGGATTGTAGGAAGAAGCATCTCTTAAAAGCTTTGCCAACTGCCAAATATTTGTATTAGTTATGTGCAATGATCTTTTGAATTTGTGTTGCTACAACAGATGTTTAACTCAACACCATAACATTCGTTGCCAAGATTTCCAATTACTTCTGCAATTTTCACAAAAAATCATCAATTTCACTAGTGTTCGTTTGAGATAATCAACAACTTCACTGGCATCACCTAGAAGGAATCTTGAACTTTGTCATTGTCAATTTTGAGAACTCATCATTATCAGGAGGGTTCAAACAAACTTGCATATGATTTGAAAGGATTTATCAATTTCATAAAGAGGAATCAACTTCAATAATTTCCATTTGGGTGAGCCATCGATCTTGTCAACGAAGTACCTCAACATCCAGCCGTTGAAAACCGATCTCCACCATGCAGATTGAAATTAAATGTGTGTTCTTCCTATCGTCAAAAATTCAATTCGATCTAAGAAGAATTGACGCTCAATCGTAAGAAAGAAGTGAATTGCTGGAAGACTAGACTTGTAGCTGCAGAAATTATACCAGAAAATCCATCCATTGGAAATTAATCTCCACCATTCAGATTAAAGGTAAATGTGTTCACTAATTTCTGTAAATTTTTTTAGGCTGTTTGATGGAAATTGATGCTCCAACTCTTAGAAAGATGTAGACCATCGGAAGACTAAAGGCCCCTGGATAGCTTATGTTGCAAAAAATTTGTTGTAAAATCCGACCGTTAAAAAATGATCTCCACTGTTAAAATTGAAGAAAATTATTTCATCTACTTACTAACAAAATTTCAGCTTGATCGAAGAAGTATCAAAGCTTCAATTGCAGAAAGAATCATACTGCAGTATGGAAAAAAACCTTCTGGACAGCTCATGTTGCGAAATTTATATCTCAAAATCCGATTGTTGAAATATAATCTCCACCATTCATATTGAATAAAATATGTCATATACATACTGATAAAATTTTAGCCTAATCAGAGAAGTATGGAAGTTGCAGTCGTAGAAAGCATCAGACTGCATGATGAAAAAGAATCTTCTAGATAGCTCATGTTACAGAATTTATATCTCAAAATCCAAGCGTTAAAACATGATCTCCACCGTTCAGATTGATAAAGATATGCTCTATAGCTTCGATCCACAATTTACCTAAATTAGAGGCAAATTGACCACCCGATCTTCCAAAATGATTTGACTGCCATAATGAAATTTTCTCTCTATTATCAATTTGACATAGGTATCAACCTTGACAATGTAAACTTGAAGTAATCATCAACCCCATCAATCATCAAATTGGGAAAATCAACATCTTCAACGATTTTGGCAGCGTTTATTTGGAGGAATTAATCAACTTCTTCTGCAACTTTGATGATTACTGGATATGCGAACTCAAAACTTTACTAGAAATTGGCGTTATGCCCCTTTGTTCTTCATTGTTTAATCTTTTTTTATTTGTTTATTATTATTTTTTTTCAATCAACAAAACAACTAGATTTTATATGATTCCTCATTTTTTTTAAACTTTACTCTTTCTTTTTCTTTCTTTTTTTTTGTGTTTTTTTTAAAAAAAAAAAAAAAAATTAATGTTAAGACTGGATTTAGAATCTTGTACTAAGCTGCCTACGTATCTCATTGAGGAATCAAGTCAAATGTAGTTCAAATGTGCAGTTTAAACTCATACATCAAAGGAGTAACATGCAGTTTTAGCTCGTGCGTTAAGGAGCATCATTCATATCATCATTTAACATTTTATACTCGTGCTAAGGAGCATTCATATCAAATTATGGACAATTTACACTCGTGTCAAGGAGCCTTGTTATCATCATACAAATAGTTTATGCTCATGCCAAGGAACCTTCTTTTGAACATGCAGACAGTTTACACTCATGTGAAGGGATTTTCGTCATCATGTAGACAGTTTACTCTCATGTCAAGTAGCCTTCATATCATATTGCAAACAGTTTATACTCGTGCTAAGGAGCCTTTATCATCATGCAAATAGTTTACACTCATGTCAATAAGCTTTTATAATCACATAGAAAGTTTACGCTCGTGTCAAGGAGCCTTCATATCATATTGCAAATAGTTTATTCTCGTGCCAATGATCTTTCATCATCATGCAGACAGTTTACACTCTTGTCAAGGAGCTTTTATCATAATTAGATAGTTTATACTCGTGTCAAGGAGCCTTCATCATCATGTAGATAGTTTATGCTCATTTCAAGGAGCTTTTATCATCATTAGACAGTTTACACTCTTGTCAAGGATCTTTTATCATTATTAGACAATTTAAACTCTTGTCAAGGAGCCTTTATCATCATGTAAACAGTTTATGCTCATTTCAATGAGCTTTTATCATTAGACAATTTACACTCTTGTTAAGGAGCCTTTATCATCATTAGATAGTTTACACTCGTGTCAAGGAGCATTCATCATTATGTAGACAATTTATGCTCATGTCAAGGAGCATCAACATGCAAAAACTTTAACTTTAACTTTAACTTTTTTTTTAAATTATTGTTTTTCACTAATCAATGAGTACTTCATTGGAGATCTTTTATTCAAATAGTTTATACTCTTATCAAGGAGTAACGTGCAGTTTAACCTCATGTGTCAAGGAGGAACGTGCAGTCTCAAATTCAAGTATTGTTAGTGTTTGAAATTGACTCTTCGTCTTCAGATCTTGGAGAAATATTACTTCTGCATTGATATTCTTTCTGTTCAACATCAATTTCAAGTGTTTAGTTCGCAATAATGTTTAACTCCATGTCTCGTCTGCACATAGCCAATTCTTCAAACGTTTTTGGTTGAATACTTTTCAAAATGTATTGGAGATTCTAATGCATTCCTTGAACACACATTTCAATAGTAGATTTTTCAGATAATCGATCTCTACAATTCAGATATAATCAATAATTGCTTCATCCTCCCATTGCTTTGTATGACTTAACTCAAGCATACTTATTGTTTGACGAGTGCTGTAGAAATGATTCAGGAATTCAACTTCAAGTTAATTCCAACTATTGATTGATCTGGGCAACAAATCAGTATACCAATCTAACGCGCTATCTTTAAGGGAGTGAATGAATTGTTTGACTAGAAGTGTAATACCCGAGACTTTATTTGGGGTTATTTTAAAATATTACAATTATGAATGACCACTCCTTATATTTAGTATATTATATTTATTATTAAACCCATTAAATAATAATTCCAACCCTGACTTCATTCTTCACTCTTCATCTCTGATAGAACAAAACTGCCAACGCCAACTGCCAAACAACGCTGAGGAAGAAAATCCAGTGTTTGCTAGTCCCGATCAAGTTCCCCACAACCAAGGTTAGTTCCTATTTATGTAAGATTAAATTTCTTTAATTAGGTTAATTTAAATATTTGATAATTAGAGTAAAGGAGGATTTGGGAATAATCTGATTTGAGATAGTATATTTATGATCTGCTGAAATTAAAGATTAAGTTTAAGAAATTGAATTACATTAGGGTTTAATTAATTCATTAGTTTAACGATATGTATATGGGTTGCCGTCTACAAGTTTGATTTGGGATAGTAAATAAAAGGATTATGTGGGTGCGTGTTTATGCGTATGTTTATAAAAAAAAAAAAAAAAAATGGAAATCAGAATTGATTACAAAAAAAAAAAAAAAAAAAGGGATTTCATGGCAGTAGACAGATTTCATGCGTATGTATACTGTTATATATATATATATATATGTACGATTATATATCTTTCTTTTTTTAAAAAAAAAAGAGTTTCTTACTTTTGTCTTTTTGCAAATATATAGATATATATACTTGTATATATGTATTCTTTTTTTTACTCTTCATCTGGAAGAGTGTACAGTGGTTATATTATTTATGTATGCAGGATACCTTCGTATTTATATATATATATATATATATATATTAAATTATATCACTTATATATATATGTATTAACAATTTATTAGACATGATTTACCAGGATATTAATTTTATTTCATGAAAGAATATATATAGTAAATGTATATGTATGTATATTTGAATCATCTTTATTTAAAAAAAAAATTTATATATATAACAAACTATTTAATTAATTAGTTTCAGTTAGGATATTTGTAGTTAGGATTTTTTTTTTAGTTTAGAGTAAGTCAGATATTTATTTTTAAACTCATGAGATATTTTTAGATTAAGTATTTTAATGATTAGTTGGATATGAATTATTATTTAGGTGACAATTCTTGGGATCAGGATTATCTGAGTTAGTCACTTGGTTGAGGTACGTGATTCTGACTTTCCCTTCTTGTAAGAATGATGAGAATTATTTTATAATTTTATGTTTTGGCAAGGAATCTATTTTTATTAATAATGATTTAAATGGGTTCATTTTCCATTATTTTTGTATTATTTATTTTTAAGAATAAGGATGGTATTTTATTGTGTGGGTATGTTTTATGATTTATGTAAATATGTTTTGAGACACG
>JAXGGT010000004.1:7172790-7203406 GCA_035583425.1 Marsdenia floribunda | reverse complement strand
TAATATATTTAATTTTTAAAATTTTCGGATCGGGTATGTATCGGTTACGGTATTTATAGTTCTGTACCTGGACCTAATTAATATTTAATTTTCGGGTACGGGTAAAGTCCGGGTATAGGTATGTAAAAACTAGACCCGTACTCGGTATTTTTATGATCGAGTTCGAATAAAATTCGAGTATTTTGGACTCATTAATAGGCCTAAAGACACTTTACCCAAAAGAATATGCCCAGTTCACATTTCCTCCTTTATTTTTCACATTACCCGCCCATTTGTTTACCCTCTATGTGATTCTTGCTTACTTTCCTTTTGAACACACCTTCAGCACACTACCAAACACATACCCAGCCACTCTCTCTCTCTCATACTTGGCACCTCTGCCCTCTACCTCCTCCCAACACTCCCCCTTGTAGTAAACCCTAGCGTTGGTTTAAAATTGTTCATAGATTGTCATTCTTGTGCAAAACCGAAAACCCAGAAACCAAAATTCATATTATTTGTTCATAGTCTGCTGTTGTATTAGTGTTGAAGATACAAGTGGGACCACAGCATTGAACATTGCACCGGGAACCATTCTTTGGACTCCATAATATGCCTGACTTACTTGACTGGTTACCGATCTCATCAGCAAAGCAGGGGCATGATAAACGCCGAGTGAAGTTTGTATCAAATAAACCGTCTACTCATGGGTACCCGCTGGGAAAGGCTTGTGTCTTTCTTTCCAGTATGCTACTGGATTAGGCATGGGAACTGCTAGTTGTGGCTGAGGCAACTGTTGCGGTGGCGGCGGTGTTTGAGCTTTCTCCTGATGATAATAATCGTCAAATTTTCTGTTGAAAGCACCTTGTTCATGGCTTGATATCTAGATCCTTTGAAAGTCATGAAGCTGCCGTTGAAACTCTGGCGGCGGCATCACAGGCTCTTCGATCACATGTCGCTCCTCAGGTCCACCAGAAAATTTAAAATGATTTTAAATAAAATATATAAAAAAAATATTAGGAACAAAGCAATGCTCAATATTTGTTGTTTATAAAAAAGCTATTTTTAAAAATATATATATATTAAAAAAGACGGTTAAGAACTGTTGTATTTGCACAAAATTTATATTAATTTTTCTTTAAAAAATAAAAATAATAAAATTAGAGGAGCAAAAACGATGGCTCTGGCTAGGAGCTGTCGTTTTTTATCACCAAATACAGCGGCTCCCATAGCTGTCGTATTTAACCATTTTTTAAATTTTTTACGACGTTTTGACCAATTGTTATTTTTAAGTATCGTATTTGAGAAAAAATAACGGTTTTGTTGCCACCGTTTATAAAAAAATGACTCGATTTTGAACGATGAAAAAAAAATCGTCGTAGAACTGTCGTATTGGACAAAAATGATGATCATAGAGCCAGAAACAGTAGCTCCTTGGCCGTCGTTTTTGCCTCGAAATTTTGTAGCGTAAATAGGCTTTATTATACTAGAAATCAAGAAGGGCGGACAAATCATTTGGTTTCACAAATATTGTCAAATGAAAGCAAAAAAAAAACTCTTGAATTGTCACATTGGCAAGCAAAATTTCGAATTAAGAATATATATATACTATTCTTTAGACAAGTTTTAACCTTTTTTTATGATATATATTAAAATCGATATATATTTTAATTGAAAATTTTAAAATATAAAAAATAAATATTACTTTTTATATATATAATATTACTACAAATAAAAAACCAGAAAAAATAATTACTAACTTTCAAATAATAGTAGTAATTTATTTTATTTCTAGTTTGAATCTTTTTTTTTTTCTCCCCTAAAATAATACTATCCTAAAATTAGAATGAAGGAAAAATTAATGACAATTTGCATTTTGTGATATATATATGTATATATTTTAAAATGAAAATTCGTAAGGAAAAAATGAAAAAAAAAAAAAAAAAGGAAAACAGATAATTTTGTGTCATTTTTCTAGGAAATTAAAGGACATTTTTTGCTGCCATATTATTTACCACACAAAAGGAATGAGAGTATATAATATAATTATCTCAAAAATAAATAAATAAATTGAATAGAAGAAAATTGGATGACTTTTACTCCAAAGAAGAGAGAGTGCCCAAAAAGAACCAGCAAGAGGGACGCCTCCAGAGTCCAGAGTCGAAAACCTTTCCACCCAAAATAGATATTACCCTTCAAACCCGACTCCCGATTTTTGATCTCCCAATCTCTCTCTCTCTAAAACCCTTTTCATCTTCTTCCTCTCTCTCTCACTCTAGATATTACTCTGGAACTATTTTTGGTTTAGTTATTGAAAATGAAGGCTGCAATTTTAAGATCTGTTTTCAAGAGAAGTTCTGCTTCTCTTGTTAGAGCTCGATGCTACTCATCGGAGTCGGCGCCGGAGAGAAAAGTTGCAATTTTGGGTGCTGCCGGCGGAATTGGACAGCCGCTTTCTCTTTTGATGAAGCTTAACCCTCTTGTTTCCAGACTTGCCCTTTATGATATTGCCGGCACTCCTGGTGTGGCTGCTGATGTTAGCCATATCAATACCAGATCTGAGGTTTTTTATGCTTATCCTCTCTCTCTCTCTCTCTCTCTCTCTTTCTGCTCGATCTTTTAATATTTGATTTTCTGATTCTTTCCATGAAGTAGAGATACGCTGGTTTCAGGTTTTAGCTTTTTCCTTTTATTGAACTTTAAAACTACGCTTTCTCTTCGAGTAAAGTGGGGGGGGGGGGGGAATTATATTGGATTCTGATCTGCAGTACCATTATAAGCTGTTTGATCTTTTTCACTCCAAACTTATATCTTGTGATATAATTTATTCATTTGATGCTAATTAAATGAGTTTAAATTCTATCCTTGCGCTACTAAAACTATTTCTGGTTTGTATACTGGCACTGAGGCCTTTGTGGTGCTTGCAGTTTGCATCTAACTTTAATCCAAGGGATCTGATCTTCTTCCCTGTACAGTTGTTTGTTTATCTTATCTATTGGCTTAGTGTCCTGTTCATGTCCTTGCTGCATGCAGGTCACTGGATATATGGGAGATGACCAGCTAGGACAGGCACTAGAGGGATCTGATGTTGTCATAATCCCAGCTGGTGTGCCTAGAAAGCCTGGTATGACTCGTGATGATCTCTTCAACATCAATGCTGGTATTGTTAAGGGTCTCTGCACAGCCATCTCCAAGTACTGCCCTAATGTAGGACTCACCCTCTGTCTACCTCTCAATAGTTTGTTGGGAGTAACTTCAGTAATGATGATTCCCCTGATTAATGTAAACATTTTATCTGATTCAGGCATTAGTTAATATGATTAGCAATCCTGTGAATTCCACTGTCCCAATTGCTGCTGAGGTCTTCATGAAAGCAGGGACATACAATGAGAAAAAATTGTTCGGTGTTACTACACTTGATGTTGTTAGAGCTAAGACATTCTATGCAGGAAAGGCCAAAGTTAATGTTGCAGGTATTGCGGTTACGTTTGTTTTTGTACTAAATCTAAAATACTGTTTGTCCTTCAATCAAGTACTTTTGTTGAAATGTTTGCTTTCTGGCCAGATGTGAATGTACCAGTTGTTGGAGGTCATGCTGGCATTACCATTCTCCCGTTGTTCTCGCAGGTATTTCTTTCTTTCTTGTTCCTTAATTTACCAACTTCTATAGCTCTGTATTTGAATTTCGAGGAACTTGTTTGTTGTTTGTTTGTGGCATCTGCTGTTGTGCATAACTCGGTCTGTATTTTGGTAAATATTGTCATAGGCTACACCAAAAGCCAACTTGCCTGATGACGATATTAAGGCTCTGACAAAGAGAACACAAGATGGGGGAACAGAGGTTGTGGAAGCTAAAGCTGGAAAAGGATCAGCTACTCTGTCAATGGCGTAAGTCATTCGTCCTCCTTACAATTATTCCCCAGTTTTTTAATGTATGTGAGTGTTGATAATGTTATTTGATATAAAATGTTACTCGGTCATATCGGAACACACAATTATCATGTTGACTTCTGCTATTGGTGTTACACTGAGCAAAGTTGAGGTGAAAACCTAAATTCTGTGATATTGAGGACATGCTTTTGAAACATATATCTGTGTCTTTTCTGAATTGAAACAAATAGCAGCAGTAAATGCTTCCATGTCATTCCAATGCTTATATTTGAGTGCTGTATGATTTACTCCATTTTGTGTTTTGTATTAATTGATGCTTGTGTCATGGTAAATGTATTCATGCATTAAATCTTCTATTCATGTTATCTATATTAATTAAATTTTGTGTCCTTGAAGCTAAAATGTTCATTGGGAATACACTGCATCTCTGTTTATAGTTCAGACTTAATTTTTTATGCTGTACAATACCATAGTTGCTGCTATATCACTTTCTGTTTATATTCTCATTTATGTTAGTTGCAGTAACTCATTTTTTCTGGAGTCTGTACTTAAAACTCACAATGCTTTTCTCTGTGTAGTTATGCTGGGGCCATTTTTGCTGATGCTTGTTTGAAGGGACTAAATGGTGTTCCAGATGTAGTAGAGTGTTCATTTGTTCAGTCAACTGTTACTGAATTACCGTTCTTTGCATCTAAGGTAAACTTCATTTTTGTTGCTTTAGCCTGATCATTGGCAATGCTGAATTAATCTCTGTTACTAGTTGTATACCTTATTCCATGACAAATTTATTTATTGCATCTGAGGTAGATTCCTTCCTTTTTTTATATCGACTGTAACTTGTTCATGTTCTATATCGACCTATGCTTTTACAGGTTAGGCTAGGCAAGAATGGAGTGGAAGAAGTCCTGGGTTTGGGGCCTCTTTCAGACTATGAGAAAGAGGGACTAGAAGCTTTGAAGCCAGAGCTGAAGGCCTCGATTGAGAAGGGAATCCAATTTGCTAACAAGAGTTGAAATTCACTCAAAATCTTTTATCACGACAATTTTGCAACATTTTGCCAGTGTAACTTTCATGAGTGTCCAATTGCTGCCAAAACCTTTAAATGCAGGAGGCTTAGGTAGAGGAGATAGTCCTTGAAAATAATACCCTTGCAAACTTGATGAAATTATTCAATTATAAACTGACAATTTATAAAGCTGGTTATATGGTAGCTTAAGTCTGGTCCTGCTTAATCCTTTCTTATCTATTAACGCAAGTATGTGCAGGCATTTCCACTAAATGAACACTGACATGCTTTGTACTTGTTATGCGATTAAATGCATCCACCAGGTCCTCATTTTAGGGGTTGGTGTCATACAGCGTGTTCTATGATATATATATACATACACACGTCCTAGGCTCTCTACCAGCGTACCTCTAAAATAATAATCTTGAATAGAATTCCGCAAGCAACTATGGTTTATATACCTGAAATTATGCAGATTTACACCGCAGTTTTTAGGTCCAAGCATCTGTCGTTTATATACCTGGAACTACCAGCATTCCTCAAGCACTAATCTGCTCCTAAAAGCAAATGAAGCCTAATTATATGAAGAGGAAAAAATAAACGTCTGTCCCTAATGCTATCCAACATGGCCAGGTGATGAAAAGTTATAGCCACCATTCTCGCTATATTCCACTCTTTAGTCTGTAAGGAAATTATTCAACACTTCAATAGAACAAGAATTAAGAGGGCAAAGAAAAAGAAATCAGTCCTCACACCAGTTGGTTATTTCATTGATGCCACCATCATGCCATCACAAAGAGGCTATATCCCATTAAAGGATGAATATCATAGAACACCATCAAATGACCAAATGAAAGTGCCACTAGAAGACAAAACTCTGATAATGCAAAACACGCGTTCTTCCTTCTTTCTTTCATTTCTTTTTTTTTTTTTTCTTTTCCTGATGCTAATTACAGGAAGGGTTTTGTAATCCACAAGACACCTATGTACATATAACTATTGTTTCTACTCAACATCCAGTAGGTATGATACAAGCAATATTACTTCTGATCAAACAATAGAGTCTACAATAAGAACCTAACCTACAGTAAGCCCAGAATTCCCTTTTTCCCACCAGATCTAATTCTAACCCTAAAATAGCTACACAGCTACTAGCCTGACCTATATAAATTAAAAGTACGAAATATTGATGCCAGGGATAAAATCCTAGCACATAATTCCACAAGGGAAACTGGTGCCAGTCTCAGTAATCTCATTTACTACTCTCCTTCTCAGCCTACTAATCAATCCATATGACCATTTTAACAAATGGCACAAGCCTCAATACAGGTCAATAAGTTCAAATGACAATAAGAATCAAGATTCCATGTCAAACTTCTCTTGGAACCTCCAAAAAACAGCAACCCATCAACAGCCAGAGAAAAAGGAGGATTCACTGCCAGATTTGAAAAAAGCATTCATGAAAATGCAAATCAAAAATAAGCAATATTTGAGTTGTTCGTCAAAGATGTATCCCAATAAGAGCTCCATATGCATGATTTCTGCAAGAGACATACAACACAACACAGTGACAACAATATTCTGAACAGGGATGAAAAACATAACAATGTTACTTAGTCAAGGCAAAAAAAAAAAAAAAAAAAAAACCTAAGATAAAATGTAAGAGCAATATTTGTCTAACAGAAAGTTTACTAGTAAAGGAAAAAAACTTAGTAACACCAGAAAATTGTTCATTCATCGTACAATATTTGGAAATTGTAACACCACAACCTGTAACTGATTTTAATTTCCATCAGCAAAACTACTAAACATGAAGCAACCGTTTCACACCAATATGTCAGTCGGTAAAACATGATGCAAGTTCGCTACTTCTAAATAAAAATCTATCCAACTCTTTTTTACTTATTTTCAAGTGTGCCAGTTATATTTATAATATTTAACCATAGAAATTTCAAATTTAAACCTTCAAATTAAAAAAATATATGTTTTGCTTTCAGCCAAAATTAAAATGACATTTTTCTGTGCTAAAATGGTTGTCCAAAAACAGTCTAACAGCTGATTTGGCAAAAAAAAAAAAAATCATAAAACTGTAAATAAAAATCTTAAGAACACCAGTGAGTTGTCCTCTCTACCTCCACGTCCAAAAATCATAACTGCTCCACCTTAAATTGACTGAAATTCCCAACCACACAAATACAATAGTATTAACTGGCTACTTTTCCCCTGTAAGTAACAATTAGCAAGGTCTGCTGGCATAGTGATTTAGCCTCCATTTGGACAGTTTTTTTTCCCCCTCAATAAAAAGGACTTTCAAAAGCAAATATTCAATTTATTTGATCATATTCTTGATAATCATTATAAACATTTCAAATTTAAAAAACAAATATATGGGAATCTCCAGCTAATAAAAGCATTTTTCTCTTCCACATATACCATAAATTTTCTATCTTTATCTGCAAGGACAACAGATTTCCTCAAATTTTCCCTAAACACATGTATTCCAGGAAATCTTTTTCATCTCCATCCCTCATCTTTCTGACTTGGGGTCACAGACATCAGATATATACACAGCATCACAGGAGAAGTTTTAAAAACAAGAAATGTTATCCTGTAAAATCTATTTAGTAAATGATGTGTAGACTTTACCCTAAATGAACCATGTTTGTGAAGTCATTGATCCTTGTTTTCCAATTTATTCCCTTTTATCATCCACTTCTGGTAATAAGCAATTTATGCAATCAAGTGTTCCATGGAGGTAACTAACATGCACCAACTTTCAAAACAATGACCCTATTCATATTACAGAAATATGAACTTGTGCCAGTAGATCTGTTGTAAATGTTAAACTATTAAAACAAGTAAAACAGAAAACCCTAAAAAATGAAAAACAAGTCAAAGCTAGTGCAATAAAGACTAAATAGGCAAGCGAGGATACAAAAATCAGAGCATTAAGTAGAAATAAAAGGTGTAAAAAGCGAAAGGAGCTGCACTAAGCAAGAGCAGCCACTAGCTTGGTCTTTGGGTTAGTAAAGCACAAGTAGTGGATTTTTTACCTACTCCATGAGATATGCAGCTTATGCATAATGACCAAACCTGAGACAAATGAAAATTTTCTTATTTTAATAATCTATTAGTAACTTTTCTTTATTACATACCATGCATAGATAGTGGAGAGAGAAAAAATATCTCCAAACTGAGAGATTCTTCATTACCTACTCTTCAAATATGAAAAGCTCTAACTAAAATGTCCAACCACACATAAATATGATCTGAAATGTGGTGTTTGTGTTTAAGCACTTCTGTCTTAACCATATAAGATTTGAAAGGATATAGCAATATAAAGAACGTAGTTTTAATGCTTCTTTCCTTTTAAATTGCGTACCAACTAATTATAGCATTCAAATCTCCCATCCCTGGCTAAAATAATAACTCAAACTTATTATGAAATGCTGCAGAGAGCAAATATTTTTTTTGCTATTCTTAGATGACACAAAGAAACAAAAGAAAATCAATCTAATAAGTTTGTGATACCTAAATTTACCCTTTTTCCCTTTGATTTTTCACCTTTCCTTTAAGGGACAAGGTGGTTAGGTCTTACGTACAATCTTTGAACTGGCCATATTTCATCTCAAAGAAGAAAAGATCATTTGACTAGACAGAAGAGATGATCTCTCAACCAGACACAACAGTGAATGTGTGTAAAAAATCTCTTAGAAAAACCATGAATACAGGAGATTAATCACAAAAAGGATAGTTTTCTGTAGGTCAACAGAACCACATTCTTTTGACATCATACACAACTCTTTAATAACCATACATGCAAATTTGTTTCTCATATTTCTCTTTGAAGACAAAACCCATCAGACTTCTAAAAATTAAGATGTGCCATCTCCCTGTACAAAGCACTATTCCCATTTTGTAACCTTTAGTAACCAGAGAACAAGTAAACACCAATCTATAATAACCATAAAAGAAATAGATACATAAAACATAAAAAGGACAAATTACAGAAGGGAATTGGAGCAGCCACTAAACAAAGGGAAAATGACGCAGCAAAACTCGTGGATGGTCCTACATAACCTCCTTCCACCCCCACCCCCCAAGAAAGAAAAAATTGCACCGATCATCTAGCTCTACTCTTTACCTCCCATCAACTTTTGGGTGAGCGGCCCGCATCCGATCCATACGCAGAGGAACTATCAGTATCAGAATCTACACAGAGAGAGAGAGAAAGAGAGTTACTTGTATAACTCAATACAAAAACAACAGAATTTAAGACACATAGAGGTTTTATACACACATAAATGGGTCTATATGACAATAGAGGAAGCAGTATACCACTCGATGATGACCCAGAGTCACTGCTAGAACTGCTTGAACTACTAGATATACTGACATTGTCCCCCTGCTTCTCAACTTGGACTGGTGAAGTATCAGTATTTTCACCTGCTTTAAAATACAGACATTCACAACGAAGTTTATACTAATTACATAATCCAAATCAAGGATATCATGCTGATATTAGAACAATTACAGATACAGAAGAAAGAGTTTACCTATTCTACGTTCCTTTTGTGCATTACCAGAAGCCAGTGCAGTATTCTGAATGACAAGATAACAATTGATTCAGAAGGACAGATAATAGTTGTGGAAAATTCAAGAAAGTGCAAGCATATGTATATGCATGTACAGGAAGACAGAAAACTATATATAAATACTTTTCCGAAGAAATGAACACAATTCAATCACCTAAATTTTAATAAGATCTATAAATACTAGTACAGAGTACACAGGTAAGGAAAATGACAAATAAAAAAATATAAAACATAATTAAATTATAACTTGGATATATTTCAAAGTAATGCTCAATCACTTGTTAGACTACTCGTCAAAAACCAATACCAATCTCGTGTATCCACTACATGCATGATGTAAAACAACAAAATTTGATGTCAAGCGAATCAACAGTTGATCATACCATAATTGGAACTGCCTGAGCAGCTTTAAGAGCAAGTTCAGCTTTTCTCTTGTTCTTACTAAGACTCTTCTTATAATTGGTTACGAATCTATCAAGCTCCCAAAGTGTTTCTGCATCTACACTATCAATATCCACTTCAATCTCATCGTCATGTTGACTCAAAGCAGTGTTCCTCTTTTTGATTATTTGAACAATGGCATCAAGCTTTTCTACAGGTAAACTCTGGAGGTGTGTGCTAAGCTTTTGCTTCTCCTCATAAGTCATATCCCTTTTATTTGGATCCTTGGCTTTGGGTTTCTTTGGAGCTGGCGTTCGACTAGGAGGAAAATTTGGTTTCAGTTTAGAATCAACAGCCATGGTCATTGATTCGGATCTATCAAGAGTTCTGATTGGAGGTGCAGATCTAGCCGGTGCAGGAACGGGGGAAAACACAGGTGTAGGTAGAGGGGGAGGGGCCCTCCTTGGAGTAGGAATGGGCAGTCCCGCATCATAGTACATCTGATAAGGAAAATATTCCTTCTCTATAGTTGTCCACCTCTCCTCAAATATCTTTGATAGCTCTTCTGCCATTGTGTGAACATCCTGACCTGGTGGATTATAGGTCATGGCATTACGAAACACAAGTCTGACATCCTCAGCAAATTCCCTCGGAGATTTGTACCAATTTTGAGACAGTCTAGTTTTAATTGTACCAAAATCCATTGGGTGTTTGATAATATCATGATAATCAGGTATGCACAGTTTCTGAGCATCCACAGGCTCATTAAACACCCATCCATGCTTGTGCTTCATTAACCTCTGAAGTAAATTGTTACAATTCCTAAATACCTTATCCCTATTTTTATCAAAACCAATTCCAAATCCAAACTCATGTTCGGATTCACCACCATGCTTCTTCCCAGTTCCATTTGGCTTCACTCTCTTGTTTTCAGGAGGCAGCCTATCCTTTCCCAAAAGAAATTCAGAATTCCTATAATACTGATTGGCCTTAGGAGTTCTCTTTTCCTTCTCAACAAATTCACCAATGCTGTGATTGTTCATCACTGACACAGTCAAGTGCCTAAATGGTCTAGTTTCTTGACGCCCAACTGAACCCACTTCAGAATTGACTCTCATTAACTGTGCTCGTCCAACAGCAGAACCCAAGTCTGAATGAACTCTCATTAACTGGGTCTGATTAAAATCACCAAAACTTCTAACACCACCAACATAACTAGCATTATTGTTAGTATTGCTTGTGTTATAAGCAGTGGTTCGAAGCTCCTTGGCTTCAAGCTTTCTAACCAAACTTCTAACTTGAACAAGCTCGCCCTCTAGCTTCCTCTTAACCCCTATAATATCATCCCTTGATGTCGACTCTGATAAATTAATCCTAATCCTATCTTCAACCCTAGCAACAAGAGCTTTCCCATTCATCAAAGCTGCCCCTGCACCATCATTCACCTGTCTGTCACTAGCAGAGAGATGGGATACTCTGTCAGCACTCCGCTGCTGTTCTTCCCTTTCATTCTGTGGTTCTTCTCTTCCAAGGGATACTCCGTCAGCACTCCGCTGCTGTTCTTCCCTTTCATTTTGTGGTTCTTCTCTTCCATTCTGTGACGGTTGCCTAGCGTGAACATTAGATGTGTCTGCTTGTACATTATTACATTCAGGATGTTCAAGATCTTCTTCGCGGCTTGAGGTAACTTCTTGAGGACCAATAGGCTGAGGCACTTCCCCACCATTTGGCGCGCCCTCTTGACTACTCCTTGATGGAAGCTCTTCTCCAACATCCGGGAGAGGTTGCCGCTCCGATAGCGTTTCGTTGCCAAGACTCGGTGGCAGTTCCTCTCTATCATTAGGCACCTGTTCATGACCATCAGGGGCTTCCAGCTGTTGTGAAGCATGGTCTCCACCACTGCTTTTTTCCTGCTCATGCTGGCAGTCAGGGGGTGGTCCTTGCTCCCCATTAGGCTGCAACCCTGACGACGTTTCTTGGCCATCAGGCAGTAGCCTTTTTTCATCACCTTTTAGCGCATCCCCTGAACCATCTTTATCCTCCCCAGTCAGGTGAACATTTTCAGAGCCCGACTCGATCTCAGACACAGAGGCTAACAGCTGTGACGGCTTCTCTTCGGGTTGCTGCGAAGGGTTACCATCTTTGGCAGCTAGGGCTTCTCGAGGGAGCTGAACATCGTCATCGTCACAAATTAGACTCTTGGCAGGGCTAGCAGAGACGGTAGGTTCAGCGGCGGTAGGCTCGGCGGTTGAGGTGGTGGCAGGGCCGTCACTGCTGCTTTCCAATTGGGCTCTTCTGCGGAATTTCCTCGTGTAAACTTTGGTATATTCGACCAAACGAGGCGTCTCCCGTGCAGTCAAATCGCTGATTTCTTTAGACACTACAGACTCTGAAGCCATACACACATCTAAACTCAAAAAAGCCCTAACTTTACCCCAAAATCAAACCCTCAAAAACCCTAGAAATCACATGAATCCCCAAAATCTAGGGTTTTCAACAAAACCATCGAATTCCAACCGGGATTTCAAAAACCCTAACTGGATTCAATCCCAAACTAAATGCAAACAATCAAATTCGGACGGATTAGGGTTTTGTACTGAATAGTTCAAACCAAAAAATCTGAAGAGACAAAGAGGATCTGGGGGGCCAAAAAGAAAAAACAATTTTGAAAAATATAATATATAAAATAAAAAACAAAAATCGAATTTCTAGGGTTTGTTTCGGCAGGGAGAGAAAATGGGTTCAGAGATAGAAAGAGAAGCGATTGAGAAGTGGAGTTGGTTTCGGATCCGAACTCTACTCGCTTTTACTGCCCTTTTTGTTAAATTCGTTTATATATAGTAGTAATTTCACGCGCCTTTGACTAACCATCAATAGAAAACTGAACGCCACATCGGCCTGTGACTTTGGATTTAATAACGAAGCACGCGCTTGCTGTGCAATTGGTTTAAGTAGTCCACGTGCAAAATCACTATGGATTTTTTCTTATTTTTCCGCCAAATCCTTCAAGGATTTTTCCTTTAATATAAACAATTAATTTTAAGATTATTTTGCTTAGTGGTAATTACTAAAGTTAAGTTTGCATGGAATGATATTGAAAACAAATAAATAAATAAAAGGAAAGTTTAATTAATTTACCATTAACTAAATACTTTAAAAAAAATCTTAGGTGAATGGTTTTTTTTTTCTTTTCCTTAATTTATATAAAATATAGTTTTTCTTTTTTAAAAAAAAAGTGTAATATTACTTCTTTGGAATAAATATTAGTAATTGCCTATTCTATAATAAATATATTAAATTTATAACGGGAAATCTTTTTACAATTTTAATGAATCAGAATACTCAATATTAGGGAGAGAAACAGAAAAATATCATTATTACATAGAATACTTTGCAATATTCGTAATATAAACTTGAAGCTCAAAAGATAGTTCGATTGCAAAATAGAAACTTTCAAATTTATTTACTAACCCAAAGAAAGTGACTAAGTCACATATATCGGTTGTAAATGCTCTCGTACAGATTGACGTCTCAGTATGACAATCTATCAAAAGCGTGGTGGACCAATTGATTATAAAATATAAGAATTCCGCAGAGTAAAAGAAGCACATATTCTAAATGAGCCCATTAAAAAAATTGCTATCAAAAGCGTGGTAGACCAATTGATTTAAATCCTCAAAACAAAGTAAATAATCCCAAAGAGAAATTCTAAAATAACATTAGTCTATTATCTCCCAAAGAAATAAAAAACAAGAGTTAGGGTTATAGTCCCAAATTTATCCAAACACTAAACAAACTCCAAACATAGTAACTAATCGGCCCAAAATAAATAAACAAATAAATAAAATCCATATATAGAAAAGAGAATCAAGATCCTCACTTATTCTTTTACTCATCATTACTAGTATCTACAAAAACGAGAAATAAAGGAAAGGGAGAGAGATAGAAGCCCAATGCATAAATAGAATATCTCTCTTTTCATTGTTTCCCAAAACGTCAGAAAATAAAAGTAAAGTCAAAAGTCATATTTTTAAAATAGTCATTCAGTTAAAACAAACTTCCCATAACAAACTTTTCTCATAAACAAATAACATATCAAATTCTAAATAACTCTTCTTTTAAATAGGCTCAAGCAAGTATAAGCACTCGTTGGTTTAACTGAATTCAGTCTTAGCTGTTTATCTTGTCAAGTAGGCCAAAACTTATAATTGGGGGAGCTTTTTCACCATGCTCTATGGGTTCGAAATTTATCAAATAGGAACATGTTCCCCCAATAAATTTGAGTTTTTTACTTATTTTGAGTTTAAGTTGAGTCTTTTGTTTGGACAAGAACTAACTTTTTTTTTTGTCTCTCAACTTGCTACCAAAGGGTCCACACTTTTCAACTTCTCTCTTTCAAGAACCGGTCCCACACTTATTTTTGCACTCTATTTATTAGACAACTTTTGAAAATACAAAAAAGTAACTTATTGTTTTCCGCAATAAACTCACTCAACTCAAAATAAGTGCTAGTCCAAACACAGCCTTATATTTCTTTTAGGGGAATACTTAAATAAATTTTAATAAGAATTTTCAAACTAAAAATATCATCAGAGAATTAATAATTAAGAAAACTAAAAAATAATCTACAAGAAAACAATTCTTAAAAAAAAAGAATAAAAAAATATATTTAATAAATAACAACAACAACAATAATAAAATTAGTAATAATAATTTTAGCATCATATCATTGTAGGAACCAATGAAAATTATATACGACAGATGATGATGATGTTAATAATAATAATAATAACAAAAATAGTCGCAAAATCATATATATATAATTGCAAATTGTGGCTAAGCCACTTTTTTTTTTTTTTTTTCTTTTTGTAATTTATAATATAATAAACTTAAAAATAGAAACGAAACGAAGGAATAAGGATATAAAAAAAAAAATGAATTAATCCATTCAGAAAGAAACAGAGATAAGAATTTTAAGAATTTATCAAGAAAATAGAATATAAAGAAAATTCAAAATATCCTATTTACTCACCTCTACGATATCCAATCGAAATATGATATCCCACCTATTTGATTTCTAAGTTCCAACCGGATTATCATAAATCAACTTAGGTTCTATGTAAGAAATCAAATCTAAGTCTAAAGGAATTGAAGAATTAACTTACCTCATTAATATTCATCGATCGAATTCTCTTCGGCTGTTTTCGTTGATTGATCACCTCCTAAGTCGTAGACAAAGTATAAAACTTCTGAGACTCAAGGAACTCGATAAAAAGAATTTAAAAAACCCTAAATCTTTAAACGATAAAATTAAAATACGTAAATAATAAATATTATTACTTAAAATTTTAAAATTTTTCTTATTTGCCCTTAATAAAGGGGCTGGGTATTACAATATTTATTAAAAAGAAATTTATCAACATAACTATGTATCTGTTCGTGTATTTTCATTAAGAATGAAAACTCAAGATTGATATAATTGTTGTATATATTAAAACTCCTGAAAAGATTTCAAAAGCTATAGATTCTTTGTAAAAAAAGAATTTGAGATGAAAGATATTAAAAAAACAAAAAAATTTCTCGACTTGTAGATCGAGTAATTGAAAGGTCAAAATTTTCAATTAATTAATATAGAAAAGTCCTTAAAATATTTTGCATGGATAAAAGACATCCATTGAGTATGCCAATGGTTGTTCGCTCACTTGATGCGAAAAAGAACATGTTTCAACCTCGTGAAGATGATGAAGAATATCTTGGTCCCAAAGTACCATATCTTAGTGCAAAAGGTGCACTAACGTATCTTGCTAATTATGTGAGGCTTGATATAACTTTTGCTATTAATTTATTAGCAAGATTTAGTTTATATCCAACCAAAAGAGATTGGAATAGAATTAAACAAGTCTTTCAACTTTTTCAATATCTCAAACAATCTATATTTGACAAATTTATTCACAAAGACATTAACAACTTCAACATTTGGAAGAGTAGAACAACAAGTTAGAATGCATCAATTTAGAGATTTTATAGAATGTTCTAATCAGGGAGAGTGTACAAGGGAAGGTGTACTCTTTTTCCTTCACTAGATTTTCTTTTTCCCGTTGGATTTTCTCTAGTAAGTTTTTAAAGAGGTATATTCCTTGTACAATGAGCATTCAAGGAGGAGTATTATAAATATATGTCAGCAAATTGACATAAACAGTCCCCAACAATGCAACTTTGGTTAATTTGATCCCTATTTTAATTTTTTAATTTAATTGATCCATAAATTACTTAAATAATATGGAATTGACCTCCTTTCCTCCAAATTTCTATTAAATGGACCATTAAAATCAAAACAAAAAAAATGCCCAAGGAAACTTTTGCTTTTTCCATTTTCAAGCATACGATTTATATGTATAAACTTCATGAAGGATGAAGTATACAACAAAAAAAGGAGAAAAAAAAAAGGAGTTGCACAATCATTGATCCTTTTGCCGAAGATGAGTAGTGTTGTAAGCAAGATTTGTTGCTCAATCTAGGTAAGATTCATAGTCATTAAAGAGCATGTGGAGGTCCAATACAGTAGCAACGAATAACTTATCATGAACACATTCTTTTCATAAATTTGAAGTTGTCATTCAAACTTCATGGACAAATAACAATCCATGAGGAGGTTTGTAGCATGCGAGCAAAGGGTGAGTGAAAATTCAACCTTTTTTTTATTGAAGAAAATGTATAGAAGATTCTATATATATATTTTATATTTTAGGGGTGAAGAAATGTAATTTTTTTTCCATGGATCGATCCTCCAATATGTGAGAAATCAAGTTCTGTAATATCGAGGTTTGTTAAGAAGGGTGAAGAAATTGGAAGAGGAGAATGCTATTGATGAGAGGGAAAAAATTAACATGCATTGTTTTGGTAATTTCATGGATGATAATTTTATTTTTTTTGGATTTTGAAGTAGTATCGCTGGGGGATGGAGTTGGAGGATGCTACTGATTTTGTTGCAAAAGATTGAAGGGTTGGTTTTGAAGCTTGGGGATGCTACTAGTTGTATTGCTTGAGTAGTGTAGGTTTATTGAAGTTTTTTTCTTTCTTTTTTTTTTTTTTTTTCAGTAGTAAGTAATGGTATAGCAGTGTAGTTGTTGTAGCAATTAATAATGGTGGTTGAAAACCATTTTTGTTGTAATAGATTTGCGTTAATGGAATGGAAAGTAATTGATGCATTTTCAATTTTCATATCTTTTTTTCTAATTTCTATTTGCCAACCTAATTGCCAGATAATAGAATTGTCAACCAACCTTAAACATAATTAATGCTTTTATAAATTTGTGAAATGAAAAAAAACCTTGCTTATCTACTAATGGTATAGATAATAAAAATACAGCCATAAATAGAGCCAAACTAATATGAACTAGCTACTTTTTTATCTACATATTTAATAAATAAGTTTTGTATATAGATGATAAAAATGTTGGAATGTATGTCCTCAAATACTACGAATTTTGAATGATTATACTGCAATAAATTTTTTATTCATTCAATTTAGTTTATTTCTTACATTATTGCACGTTTAAAGGTTCAATTATAACAAATAATGGTCTATGTGATGAGTCTTTCTTCACAGTAAGGTATAGACTATAAATACTTGTTATACTAGTAAAATTGAGTTCTTAGTTGTTTGATGGAGTTGGACATTTTATGAAGGTAATACTATTATTCCATGATTTCCAATGAGGAATAACTTACCTTGAATCGGCGAGTAGTTCACTTATATCATATGCATAACATATTTTGAATATATAGAACTGGACCTATAGTCGTGGTCTCTTTTAACGTACTATAATTATAGAAACCAGATTTTTACTACTACAACATGGATGGATATTTTTAGACTTGAGTATAAGTTGGTGGTCTAGTGAAACTAAGGATTTTATACTTTGTTGTATGTTGAGTGAGATTTCTTTTGTGAGTTCAATATCCTTGTCTGTTGGGTGTATTGCTCTAGTTAGTTAAGATGGACTTATACAAAAGAGTTTCTATGTTTCACTTAGTGAGGATTAATCACCCCCTTGTGATTATCTAGGACAATCTAAATAATCCACGGCCTTGGGAGAATGGCTCAAGAATGTGTGGTTTTGGGTAGCTCCCAATGTGAAACAAGTACATTCAAGTAAGTCATGAAATATCATATTAGAAATCTAAGGATGACAGATGTCTTTGAGATGAGTCTTAGTACATTTATCCTATTTCATGGGTGTTACAAAGACAAATATTTCTGTCATTTCACTTCTAGGTCAGAGGCATTGCTTTAACAGTATTATTCTTAGCGTTAATATTTCCATATGATGATAAATAGAAATACTTAAAATGATAAAATATGGCTATTTAATATCAAGGGTATTTTGATCATTTTAGTAGCCATGAATAATATATCTTTTGGTCTTCGGAGTAACTCTAGTTACCTTAGTGTTGTTTAAACACAAATTGAGTTTATTGGATAACTATTTGAAAGAGAAATTAAATTATTGTATGTTTTCACTTAATTAATTATTTGGGTTAGAATAAATTTATTTAATTGGGCTAATATATGTTGACATATATTAAGGGCTTATTACGAATTAATTAATTAGTTTTGAGTATTTTATAAGGCATGGAAAAGACAATTGATTAATTAAAAGTATTGGACCAATCTTGGGCTGATTATTTCCACACAAAATCTAGAACATTATAAAGCCTAGGAATTTCGGCTGAGGGTGTAGCCAATTAAGAACAAGAAAAAAAAAAAAAAAAGTTCCTTTCGTTTCTATCTATTCTTTCTCTTCTACAAGAAATTTTATCCTCTAAACTCTTTCACCAAGAAAAGCTTAGTGCAACATAGAGTCATACTTTAGATAACAAGTAGAAGAAGCTTAGAGTTTTGATTCGTAAGAGTAGAAGATTGGTAGGGATTTCTGTCAACCAACACCATCTACTTCTCAACCAATACAAGAAGTTTTAGTTCAACCATTTCCTTCATTGATTAATTTGCGATCACAACAAAAAAGTAAGTACTCTTCTAGATGTGGCCTGGAAAGAAAAGTTTTTTCCATTGCATTTTTCTTTAAAATCTTTCCTTAATCACCTTCAAGTGGTATCAGAACCACGGTTTTTATCTAGAAGCTTGAACTAGGGTTAAAAAGTGGAAACATGGTTCCTTTATTATTTAAGAATGAATCTATATGATTTTTGTGATCTCTAATACTTTAGTTTCTAGATCTCAAGTACACCTCGTGGTTAGAGGCATATAATCTTGTGGTTTTCCATTGATTTCATAGTTATAAGATATATTCGACGTAAGTATAATACCCGCCCCAAATTTAAATAATTAATGCCAATATTTGTTTAAATTATTAAGTAAATAGATATATTTTATTCTGGCTTAAATTAGAGTATATTAGAAATATTAATTAGGACTAAATAGTAATTAGTAAATAATATTATTAACTTAATCGGTTTTACTCATTCTGATAATTAACCTAAGACAAGATGAAACAAGAGAGAGAGAGAGAGAGAGAGAGAGATGATGATGATGATGATAAATTACTGGTGATTAAGGTATTGATCCAGATTAATAGATAAGGTACGCAGTGATTACAAAATTAATATTCATGGTTACCTAAATGATTAATAAATAGGGTTTTTATCTGATTAATTAGGTTTTATCATATTAGGGTTTGACCGCAGAGAAAACATATGGAACAAATACGTGATTAGACACATAATTGACCATTCTTTTCAAATTCAAGAAAAGTCGAAATGATTCCTTATCATGATTTTGATTTTTTAGAGTATACAAATATATTAATAAGATTGATTGATTATTAATATTATTTTAATTATTATTTATGAATTTATTATTTTGGGAATGATTTTATTTATACTGAGTCTTTGAGTATATAACATATTTTTAGATATATTTATATGAGATAGTATCCTTTTAAATTTTAGGAAATGTTGATTTGCATATCTTATCATATCTCAAGTTTCAATTTAGAAAAATATTTTATGATTATTTTGATAATGTAGATAGTTTTTAGAATTTATGTTTTATAATAACAAGAAGTTTTAAGTCAGATGAATTCTTCATCATTGATAAATCTAAATTTTAGAATTTTGGTTTAATAGGCAATGAATAGAGTTTGATTGATTATTAATGAATTTCTTGAGATTTTAATTGGTATCTACAGTTTATTTTAAAAATAATTAAATGTGTATTAGAATAGCTTATACATATATATTGTTAACTTGATTTTATTTAAAATAGAAATATAATATTATTATTTATATATATCTTTATATATATTTTTAAGGGTAAACTATCCTAGTTGCCCCTGAATTTTCTCCGATTCCAGGTTTTGCACTTGAACTAAAAAACATTCATAACTTTCACTTTAACTTTTAAAACGTTCCACGAATGACACTTCCATCAATTTTGACCAACTAACGGTCAAAATTTTGACTTTTTAAAGACCAAATTTAGGGGTATTTTTGTCCATTTATAAACAATTAATAAGAAAGTAGTCAAAAATTTTAAAAAGACTTAATTTTAAGAATTAAAAAGTTATGGGTTATTATTTATTTTTTGTTTCTTTTAAAGTTAGGATTAGGGTTTTTCATTTTTCTTCTTCTCTTCTTCTTCGTTCTCGCCGCCGCTGCCTCCACGAAAACCACTGACCTACCATCAACTCCGCCGCCTTCTCCTCCACTAACTCCACCGCCGCTAAGACTGCTTTGCCATTGTCGATTGAAGAACCAACCGCCGCTGAGACAACTCTGCCATTTTTATTTTTTAATTTAATAAGAAGCAGCAGTGGCTTCCCCCATGACCCCAATCTACCTCCTCCTGCTAACCCTGATTGCCACCACCCTACTTGTCGCCACTTGCTCGGTTGATCTGGCATCAGACCTACTCTCCAACCTCCAGTACCTCCGATCCCAATCCCCCAATGGCCTCATTCATCTTAACGACCACCTCCTCAGACGCATCGTCCCTCTCCTAGGTCCACGCCCTTTTTCTTTCATCATCTTCTTTGACGCTCATCAACTCCACTCCAAGCCCGAGCTTTCACTCCCTACCCTTAGATCAGAATTCTCCCTCCTCTCCAAATCCTTCTTGGAACAACCCTTCGGATGCCAATTCCAAGTTCTTTTTCAATATCGAATTCCAAGAATCCCAGTCCTCCTTTGCCCTCTTCTCCGTGAATTCCCTTCCCCACATCAAATTGGTTCCCCATTCTGTTGTCGATGTGAAAAAAGATTCTATTCACATGGAAGCCTCAGATTATTCAAGGCTCTGAGTCCATGGCGGCGGTGGAGATGGTGGAGGCGGCGGTGGTAATACATAGGAAAAAAAAAAAAGAAAAGAAGAGATTTAAAATTTTTAAAACCCTAATCTTTTAATTTTAAAAATTATAATCTTTAACTTAAAAAAAAATAAAAATGCATAATGACCTATAATTTTTTATGAAATTACAATTGATCACCTTCTTATTAAATTTTATGAATGGACAGAAATGTCCATAAATTATGTCTTTAAAAAGTCAAAATTTTGACCGGTAGCCAACTTAACGGTCAAAATTGACGGAAGGACCATTCGTGGAACGTTTTAAAAGTTGGAGTGCAAGTTATATACGTTTTTTAGTTCATGGGCAAAACCTGGAATTGGGAAAAGTTCAAGGGAAACTAGGATAGTTTACCCTATTTTTAATGATTGAATATATATATATATATATTATCTATATAATTGTCAAATGTTTCAAGATATTTTGATTATTTGTAAAAAATTTTAAAATTAATTTTATGGTAGATAGTAAAATATTTTGATAGATTGTTTTGTTATAAAATTATTTTGAAACATTAAAATTACAAAAATGTTTATAAAGGGGTTTTTATTCCTGAAAGTCCTTTTAAATATCAACTACATTTATTAGAATGTTTTATACCTGAATTAATGTTTTGAATATTTTATAAATAAGCTATTTGATACTAAATTTTAAATTGTTTTGAACTAGTTATTAATTGAGGATAATATTTTAATCTATAATAAAATATTTTTGAATTATTGTTTTATAGATATATTTTAAAGTAAAGTTTATTAAGAATATTTTTAAATTGGTTGGGATAACTTTAAAAGTCATTTTGAATATTAAATTAATACAATTAAAAATAGTTTATATCCTAAATTTAATATTTATACATTTTAAAAAAGATTGTTTAATATTTGGAATCAAAATGTTTTGGATCATAGAAAGTAATATGTTGTTATGTTTTGTTAGAATAAAATATTTTTGGACATTTTGGTTATTGAATAAAGTAGAATAAAAAATGCAAATGTACATGATTGAATTAATGTATTATTGGAACTAATTTTATGATAGTAGTTAGGACTAATTGATGTATATGTTGTGGGGGAAAATGTTCTACCTCAATGAAATGAATCCATAGGTATGAACAAGAAACTACTTAAATGAAAATGTAATGTCTATTTACTAACAGGTATGAAGTTAGGAACTGAATTCAGTAAATGACCCATTAGCTTTGCACTTAATTATGTCCCAGCGTATGAAATAGATGAAATGAATTGTTTCTATTGAGTCCGAAAATACAATTAGAATTGAATGTTTGATGTTTAAGTAGTATTTTTTTTATCATATATTTCATTAAAGTAAAGTTATTTCTATTGTTATTAGTCATTCATTGATTTTGATTGAACATAAAATGAATTGATTTGATTTAAGTTTCAAAATGTATGTCATTCAATGGTTTCCTTTTTAAGTATACTGATATTAGAATGAAATTTTATAATTTTATTAATTTTGTTAAATATTTTATACAAATATATGTTTTTACTATTGTCTTTACAAAATGATATTTAATTGTTTTTAGTAAAATTTCGAAAATGTTATTTTATTTACTTTAATTATACTCAGATTTCTTTATTTTTATTAGGGTAAACCATCTGGGTAACACCCGAACTTTTCTGAAATCCAGGTTTTGCACACAAATTTTTTTTTTTTTTTCGTCCAAGTTTAACACACAAATTTTTAAAACCTTCCAATCTTGCACTTCCGTCCAACAAAACCGTTAAATCCCATTTTCCATCCATCATGTGCAACTCACATGCCCATTAAGAGGGGTATATTTGTACATTTCCCTCCATCCCAACTAAAGAATATTATTTCCCTCCATCCCAACCGAGGAACATGCATCGCAGAAGAAAAAAAAAAAAAAAAGGAAAGGAAAAGGCAAAGAAGAAGCAGAAGAAGAAGAAGTTCCTCTGGGTTTTCAGTTCTAAATTCCATCAGGAAATGTCGAGAAGGCAAGATTTTTTCATGCCGAAGTGTCATTGTGGAAGAAGTAGTCGACTGAGTACTTCATGGACTGATCGAAACCCAGGTCGGAGATACTTCACCTGCTACACAGATGAGGTAAAGTTCTAATCCTTGAGATTTGATGAATATTTTGGTGACCCATGCAATAAATGTTTCAAATTTTTGTATTATGAGGTCGGTGGAGGTGAAAGGTGCAACTTTTTGCAATGGTTCGATCCTAAAATGTGTAGCAGATCCATAGAAGTGATACCGGGGTTGCTTAGACGAATTCAAACAATGGAGGTTACTGTTAAAGCTACATGTGATGAAGTAAGAAAGTATGAACATAAAATGGAGGAAATGGAGCTGAAATTTCGTGAAAGAAACAAAGATTTTGTCAGATTGAAGATTGTTTGTTTTGTCCTGTCATTCCATTTACTGTTGTCTTTTTCCTCATTTCTTAGTAAAGAATAGGTGGTTTAGGAAGGTTGAACCCTTTTTTGTTTCCTCCCTCAGATAATCTTGTTCAATTATGTTTAGCTCATTTGTATTGATGTACTAATTTTTATCTCATTTAGCAAGGTTGAACCCTGTCTTGTTTAGCTCAATTGTATTTACTCCTTTGTAATCATGTACTAATTTTTAATGTCAATGGAAATACTTTTTTGATCCATTTGAGATGTTTGGATTATTTTATTGAGTGGTTGCCAATGTAAATGCAAGCAATAACTGTTGTAACAAATGACTTTACTAAAAGGTACAACAAAAATTGGAGTGCTTTCATATATTACCAAAGACAAAAGCATGGATTCTCATGGATTCCCATGTATACATTGTATAAAGAATCTACAAAAGGTGTGATTCCAAGAGTGGCAAACACAACAGACAAAAATGGATGCCAAACCCTAAATTGTTCATCTTAAATTACTAAAACACCACTTCAGTCAAGTCAGTTTTGTTGTACAAAAAAGTATGATTTCCTACTTTCTTGGTTGGCCCCTTCTAAATGAGTATCTATTCCTTGGACCACCTCCCAACCAAGCCTCTCCAAATTCTTCATATACCTTTGTTGCCCTACTTTTTCTTTTCCTTCCCCTTCCCCTATTTCCCCTACTTCCTTCACCAGCAGCAGAAGCAGATCTAGTTCCCCTCACTAGATCTGGATTTGTAGGTGGCTCTTCTAGATTTGCAGATGGTTCATGGGGATTTGCAGGTGGTTCACTTGTGGGTGCAACTGTTGGTGTTGGTGTATTCATCCCCTGAAATGAAAAGGAAAATGTTAATTGTATTTATATTTGGATTTGAGAAATTTGTTTATGGAAAGCTGTTAATAAAGTTTTTAATGAGCTATTGGACGACTATGATTTATGCATTTCTACTTGGTTAATACAGAATATGCAAATTAACCAGGCTTTCTTGCACCATATAAGGGTGACTGCTACTATCGTAGTTAATTTCGTCAAAGAAGTTTCGGTTTTCATGGTCATAAAGAATTGTTCAACCATTGTCATTTATACCTATGCAATGTTATTGAAAGGAATTTTGGAGTGTTTAAAAAATATTTCCTTTCTTAGCTGCAACAAGGCCTACATACAAGAAGCCAAAGCAATGTAATATTTTAATTGCATGTTATTTTATACACTATTACATCTATGACAATGATCTGACTAACCTGATTTTATTAAAATTTGACAATGAAGATAATGAAGATATTGATCGACCAAGAACTATTTCTGACGATGCAAACAATGATAATTTTTTTTTTTCAATGGACATCGAGAGCTTTGGGAATGATCAGATTTTTGTGATTCTATGACTGTAGAGTTATGGGATAAATATGTTAATAGATATACTCTTTAATATGCATTTTCAATAATTAGTCAACCATTATTAAAAAATGTGATTTTCTTTTGTACAGATGACATGGTGGGGTCTAATTTTGCAATGCTCTTTATATGCCCATGTAATATTAGTCAACCGTCATTAAGAAATGTAATATTCTTTTGTGACATGACATATCTATTATTGCAATGCTTTTTGAATGCTCATGTAATACTAGCTGACCATTATTAAGAAATGCAGTATTCTTTTGTATGTATGACATGGCGGGTCTACTATTTTAATGTTTTATGAATGCCCATGTAATATCAATCGACCATCATTATCAAATGTGGTAAATTTTATACTTGTAACATGAAGGTGCTTTTAATACAATGCATTTTCTTTACCAGTATAATATTGGTGGACCATCATCATAAATGTGATTGCTTTTTGTATTTATGACATGGCATGGTTATTTTCAGTAGAATTTCAATTGACTAATACTAAAAATTACTATGTAGACATTGGATGTAAGTTAATTAGCATATGATAACCTCATTCAATGATGTTGTGAACAAAATGAAGAGTCATGACTCTTTATTTACTCCAACATCCTAGAAAACATGAATGGTTTCCCATTCTACAAAAAATTGGACAACACCCAATAATATATTCACGTCTCTTCCACTTTGGGACTACTAATAAGAACAAGCTTTTCAATCCTTCTACCTTCTACAATAGTTAAACTGCTTCTAAAAACCAATTGATAAATATTCACCATTTCCATATCCACACCACATTCAAAACTATTCAATATACAATTTACAATCTTAAGAAAATCTTACGGATTATGCAATTACGGTTAGGTAAAAAAATGCATCTCATACAATAAGGTTGAACAATAGTAAGTCCCAACCACGACCTGCACCAAGGTAGCTATCAACACCACCATTACTACCACCATCACCATTACCAACACTATTACATGAATAAGAACAACTACATGAGCCTCATGTTTTTCAACAATCGAACAAAGCTATAAGGGAAATGTCGCCAGGTGTTGGAATGCAAGATGACCCTCAATTTCATGAACCTATTGAGAACATGTTATTGCTTTCGTATCTTAAATTTTAATAGCATTGGACAAATGGTGGGTCAACTCACCCAATACAACCTAGGAAGCCACCACAACTAAATGAGTTGCAACAACTTGAGGGGTTGAGTGAATTGATTTGACATTAGAGGTAGGATACCATAGTTCCTATGTTCAATGAGGTATGTTTGAGGTTGGTTCGTTTATTCTATGCCAATGCTTTTCTTCAAGAAGGTTACAACGACCAAATTATTTTGACTTCGTACTTGAAAGGATAGATGATTCAGATTACACCATCAAGGATTAACAACTGGTTGAATCTTTTGGATGAAGGTTTAAAGATTTCAAAGCTTAGTGTACTTCATCAAGGCCAACCACAAATAACTTAGCACTGATTGGGAGGGCAATGGCTGGGATAGATGTCCAATTTATACAAGGTTGTTACCAAAAACAACTTGGTTAATTAGATTTTATCCTAACTTACAAAGTCATTATGAGGAAAAGAATAAACTTTGGAGATTGCTTTATTTTCAATGTCTAAACTGTTATTAATAATCCTAACATATCATTGCCTTATGGTAGGTTCCCGACAAGTTTATGTCAGCACTTAGAAGTTGACTTTGAAGGAGAGATGGTGGAACCTTTTTGGCTTGTTTATAGTAAGCAGCAATGCAGGCATCAACAAAAGAAGTGATAAACATCGATGCAACACAAACTGTCATGCCTCGAAATCAAGATGTAACACACCTGTATCCTCAAGATTTTCCCCAAGAGCACAAGGTATTTTCCTCAAACCATTCAAAATAAATTATCCCCAAGTATAGAATAACGAAAGAAATTAAATCCTCAATAAAGTAAATAATTCCAAAAGAAATTCTAAAATAACCTCAAGTCTATTATCTCCTAAAGAAATCAAAGACAGTGTTAGGGATTCAACCCCAATTTATTTAAAAACAAAAGCAAGCTCCAAAATGGTAACTATTTAACCCAAGAATAAACATTTTATCTAATAACAAGAATTGAGTTCCTCACTTAATCTCTTATTCATCAACAGTACTAATCTGCAAAAAAAAAATGGAAAATAAAAGGAAAGGAAATGAGCTAGAAGTCCAATGAATGAATATAATCTTTTCTTTTCCTTGTTTTCCAAGACATCAACGAAAATAAACATAAAATCAAAATTCATATTTTCAAAATAACATTCAATCAAAAGTAAACTTCTTCATAACAAAGTTGTCTTTAAATAAACAAAAGAACATATCAAATTCAAATAACTTTTCTTTTAAATAGGCTCAAGCAAATATAGTCATTTGTTGGTTTAAACTTCGTCAGAACTTATAATGATGTGACCTTTTTCACCATGCTCTATATGAGTTTAGAACTTATCAATTTAGAACATGTTCCCCTAACTAATTCCTAACAACCTTGAGCCAAAATGTATACTTATGAATTTAAAATTTCATCACAAACGACGAAATAAAACTCATTAATTTTTAAATAGAAAATAAAACTAAAAACTTAAACCAAATTCTATTTCCTTGCAAAAAGTAAAATAGATTTAATAAGAAAACATAAACGAACATTTAGAAGTTATGGTTACATAATATAAAGAAGGAATATGAAAATAATTTTTGGTCATTCGATTTAAAAAGAAGGTCAAAATAATGTTAATAAAAATCTTCAGGAAGCTAAAAATTTTCAGAAAGCTAAAAGTTTTCAAGTAAAAAATAAAAAGGAAAATCTTTTAACTAATTTTAAAATAAATTTTAAAATTAATAAAATAACATAAAAAATTTAGGAAATTCTAATTCAACAGAAAAGATAAAGAGAGAAGAATTCGATTTATTTTCAAAAATCTTGTAAATAATAATTTAATAATAAAATAATAACAATAACAATAATATAATATAAAACAAATTGATAGAAAAATACTGAATTGGCTTCTGTTAACTTCCAGAATAGTGAAAATAATAATAATAAGCATTATCATGAGCATCCTGCAGGAACAACAGATAAGGAAGAAAAAATAAAAAGAATTTCAGAATCTATATGGAAAAGAAGAAGAAAAGGAAAAAGTATATATATATAACCAAATGTGTGCCAGACCCAAATAAGCAAAATAAGAAACGATACAAATTTTGTTCTGGAAGAAATGAAAAATAAGAAATCAAATGAATTTTATGAATTAAAAAAAGAGAAACAAAATGTGAAGAAGATTTTTTTTAAAAAACATACTCCATTTACTCACCTCTAAAATCTCCGATCAAAATCTAAAATCCCACCTATTCAATCATTGAATTCCAACCTAATTATTATAAATTTATTTAGGTTCTATAAATACTAAATCAAAATTTAAGCCTAAATTTTTTTTTTTTTAAAGAATTGATTTACCCCGTTAATACTTTTCAATCGAATTCTCTTCAATTGTTGTCATTGATTGACTATCTCCTAAAATGTAAATGAAACGTAAAATTTAGAGACTCAATAATCCCTATAAACCCTAACTCTTATTAGATAAAAGAAAATAAGATAATAAAATATAATTTCAAGGTCTGTACTTTTGTTTTTTTAATTTATTATTACTACTTAGTAAATATCTATATTCTATATATATTTAAAACTAAGGAAAGCTCTAAACATGCTCCTCCCGGATGGAGGTTTTCTCTCAAGCTTGGCTTGAGGTTTTTGGTAATCGGTCTATATTTTCGGTAACTTCATAATAGTTATGGTAAGTACTTGATTGGGGCTTGATTGGTGGATCTCAGTTTGCTTAGTTCTGACGGTATTGGCAACATCGTTTCCAGTGTTTTCTGGTGGCGGTTGTGTGAATATCACCTTGGCTACACTGATTTTGCATACAGTATTGTGTGTCGTGCTTGTTTTGGACTAGTGTTGGTCTGCATTTTTGTGGCAGCTTGTGTTCGCTTGTGCAATTTGTGCGCTCGAGTTCTTGTGCTCTTCTGGCTGGTAATGCTTTGGCTTCATGGTATGGATGATTCTATCCTTCACCGGCTCAACAACGTCAACCTTGGTGATGAAGAGGCTGGCTGTGTCTCTTTGGATTCGAATGATATCAGGGAAGGCTTATTAGAGGCTGAATTGAGTGTGTATGCTCGCCTGCATGGAGGTAAGATTTTGAATATGGATGGCTTTAAGGCAGCTTTGGGTCGAGCATGGCAGTGCGGCTCCTTTTCTGTTCAACGTGTTGACGATGAGCAGTATCAATTTTTCTTTGGTTCGCAAGAGACCGTGGATCTTGTGCTCTCTCAAGGCCCATGGAATTTTGAAAATCATCTCGTCTTGGTGCGCCCGCGAGTTAGATGCGATTCCCTTCTTGATAGTGAATGGACTAAGGAGTATTTTTGGATACATCTTATGGGTTTCCCACGGTTTTGCTATACTTTGGAAGCTGGTTTGAAGTTGGCTAAATCCTTCGAGGCTTGTCAGGAATTTCAGCTTCATGAAGACCGGATTCTTGGTACTAAATTCTATAAATTTCGGGTTATGGTGGACATCTCAAAACCCTTGAAACGGAATTGTCATCTTACTACTCCGGACGGCTTAGTGCATTCCGGTTTGTATAAGTATGAACGCTCGCCCAATTTTTGTTTCAAATGTGGTGTCATGGGTCATCGTTTTCGTGAATGTAAGGACCTTGGTGATGGTGTCGTTGATGTGAAATCGTTTTGCTGTGGGCCTTAGCTTGGAGGGGTTGATCATGTGCCTTCGGTACGTTTGTATGCTCTTCCAAACCCATCTCTCGTGGCTAGTATTCAGAAGGATTGTCTAGCATCAACGTCCCCTCCATCTTCACCGGTGTCTTGTATGGTCCCCTGCAATCAGCAGCCTCATCCAGACCTTGGCAGTGGAGAGTCTTTGGGTTTATCTCCTAGACGGACTGGTTTAAGTGGTGCTACGGTGGTGGAGCCTCCCAAGCAGCAGTTAACCCCTCAAAAACGAACCCATGGTATGGTGTATGATGGTCCTTCGAAGGATAAATCAGTTTATGTGGTGAAAAAACTGAAATCTTCATCGGCGGTGGCTGCTAGGCAGTCCCGCTGTTCCAAATGAGTTGCCTTGCTTGGAATTGCCGGGGTTTGGGGTCTCCCTGCGCAATTCATGAATTGAAAACCCTAATCAAGACTCATCACCGGGAATTACTTTTTCTTATGGAGACTAGAAGTCTTGATTCGCACATGTTACGTTTAAAACATTCGCTTGGTTTAGGCAAGGCATGGGAGGTAGACTTGCATTATTTTAGCATAATCATCTTGATGTTCAATTGCTCAGTTCCTCAGCTGGTCACATTGACATCCTTATTTCCGATTGGAGTGGTTTGGGTAGTGATAACACTAAAATATATCATGTTTTTAGCATTAAATCAGGTCTAATTTCAATTGATTTTTAAAGTATTTCAAATAAATTGATTACGAATGACATTATTTTGCATTGATTTTGTTATAGGGAAGTTCCAGGGATTAAAATGAAGAAACGAACGAAATCAAGGACAAAAATG
>JAXGGT010000004.1:7146063-7169738 GCA_035583425.1 Marsdenia floribunda | reverse complement strand
GGGAGGGAGAATAGGATACCATGGTACTCTTTATCTCTCTGTCATATGTATATAAATGCATTCAAAGCCATAGATACAATTTTCTCATCCATTAAACATATTAGAAAAATTTCACTGACTAAAAGGCCAGAGTAGAGAGAGGTTGGAAGCAAAGAAGTTACACATCCTGGTGTGCCCTGTATCACTCTCGCCTCGTTCAGTCCTTGTAGGATTAGAAGTCAAAACAATTTAGTTTTTTTGAACATTTTTTGCTTCATCTAATGCTAATTATGGGCTCTTGCAGACTGTAAAAGGAGTTTCTGAAGCAGCACCCTCACTGGAAACTGATTCAGAGGAGAGACTGCTTATTCACATTAGTTTTAGTCCTAGAAGGTAATTTCACCTATGATGATATTTTCTTCATCCAAAGAATATCATTCTTAATGAACTCTATGATGTTGTATCTCAGATGGACCTGTAGGAATTGCTCACTTGCTTCAAATATCACAACAAGTAGTTTACGCCCTTGTGACTTCAAAATGGGAAAAGTTTTAACTTCCCTTCAGGCATTTAGATGCATGTACAACTTTGATTTCAGGTAATGATTGACTGGATTATCCTTTTTTATATTTTGGATCATGAATTTGTGGTGAAAATCAGCAGCATTGGTTCTAATGCCATGATGCAGTGAAAAAGAAGAAAAAAAAAATGCAAAGCTAAGAAAAGACTCTTTGAATAAGGAAAAAGAAATCTTAAGCTAATTAGAAAAACTGAAATTATATTTAGTCAATTCCATAAATACTAGAATCTTAATTCAGCTTTGAAATCATAATCAAATTCAAAACTGATATCCTGTTATGAAATTTTGATCTTAATGTGAGTTATGCTAACCACAAATTCTGAACCAAATATTTCTGCTTATTAGAATTTCTTCTTGAAGAACACCTGTTGCATTTCTTTTGGAAGTACTATTTTGATTTCCCTTGTCTTTGATTATATATGACTGTTGAATTGAATGCAACATCCAAACTTCTTCTCTCTTGATAATGAAAGAACTATTTATTCTCTTTCCCTTAATCCCTGCAACTTAGAATTGCTTTTATCATTTCCTATTATGTCCAGCCTGTAACCTGCTCTTTTTGCCATAAATTTAGCAACTCCATGTACTTAAAGTTGTATATATCTGTAATACTTGATGAAATGTTAAATTATGTTAGAAATTGAAATTTGTAGTTGATATGACTGACCATTTTTTTTTCCAAATACTATTGTCACACGGGCTCAGGATACGATTGAAGTTTTTTATTACCGAACTGTTACTTGCTGTCTAAAAATAATCTTAAAAGTATTCATTTTTCTTCATGTGATAGTTTATACAAACGGGAAAAAAAAAAAAAAAGAAAGAGTTTATTCACATTAGTCATTTCTAGCTGGTCTGTACTACGTTTTTCCTGTCAAAATTTTCTCCAGAAAACAGTTTGATGACATAATAAGTTTCTGCTCACATTTTAAGCTTCATATCTTCTTCTTGATCTGTATGTCCCAGATTACCAATTTGCTTGGAAAAGGGATCAAGTATAAGAAAGTTTAGTGACATTGTTCGTCGTGGACTGTCTGTTCATGCCAAAATGCTTAAAGGGGCAAAGGCTTTGATTGATGGGAGACTGGTAAGGAACATATAATATGCCATCTCTGGATGTCTAAATTGCTTTAGTTTACAAATCCCCAAAACTTTAGACTATTAAAATATACTACTAAATGACTGCCAATGGATACTGAGATACTGAGATACCTTCGCATATTTATGTTTTCAGTCCATTATCATTGACTTTTATATGGTATTTATTTCATTTGGAAAATCTAAACTACTTAAATAATTTTTGACATACCAACTCTCTCATATTGGCTGCTTCACTATTCTTCTTTCTGAAGAAACTGGAGCTCAACAGTCATATATAGTATTATCTGGTAGAAAATAGTGTTGTAAATGAGTTGTGCTTTAGTCAAACTGTTGGTGGTCAGGATAAATAAGATTTTGATAACTAATGAACCGAAATATGAATTCCAATGAACAAAGAAAACTAAGGCAAAAAGAAAGAAAGATTTTGAGGGTAAGCAGTCATAGTAGAAATTTATGATAACTGTTTAAGCTACGTTTAGTTCCTAGAAGATTATACCAGTGGCTCTTTGGGATTTTCTTCCAAACTGCAATTAATAGAGGTAAAAAATGATTCTGTTTTTAACTTGAAATTTTGGTTTACACTTAATATATATAGGGGGCAAATAGTGTTGACAACTAGCAACTACACTTCTCTGGGGACAATAAGAGTAAGGCTACTGTGATGGTGCTTTCTTTGCTAGTCGATCTCCTTATAACATTTTGAGTTTATAACGAGCATTTGTTTAAGTTTGCAAGTATTCCTTAGATCTTACAAAATCTTAGAAAGCTTGAAGGATAATTTGTGTCATGCTGTAAATCAGATCAGAAGATTGTGTAATAAGAAAGGTGATGTAGATTTATTTTTGTCATGTTGTAACGTTAGAGTCTTCCTTTATGTGTGTAATTCTCGATATGGAGGAGAACTTGTGGACAGAAACATATTGGCAACCTGGTGATCTGTTGCAATTAAAAAAATTCGTTGTTCAGCTGTAAGTATTGTATACCCAGAGCAGTTAAGGACTCATTAAGCCTCATTTAATAATCAAATCAAAAATCAAATATACCATTAGCTCGTTTATAAATCAAATGAACATTGAGTCTGTTCATGAACACTGTGATTATATATTATTATTTTATATTTATGTTTTTAGGCAATACAAAATTTGATTGATTCGAGCTTGACCTCTAGTTAATTGAGCTGAACTCGAACTATTCAAAGTATTTGAATTGTTTGAACTTGTTAAATTAAACAAGCTGACCACAAACAAAATTTGAACTTTACGAATGAACTCGAGGAAGAAAAAAAATTATGCTCACAACCGTAAAAACAAACTTGAACATTGTTTGTTTTAGTACTGAACTTTCTTAGCTCAACATGAGGATTGCATCTCTATGTATGCACCTCCTAGCATTTAGAATTGTATTGCAATATGAGTGTAAAACATGTACGATATTCTTGAATCTGTTATGAATGCTTAATGTGCATTTGGCAGTTTCTCATCACCATTATTTTGGTAATTTGGGGAAAGAACCAGAACTTTTGAATATAAAACTTTATGAGCACACACCAAGCTGCCAAATTGTTAAGAAGTGTTCTATAAGTGAACCTTGGAACTTCACATCTGTGCATATGTGAAAGGACCCAAGTGAGATGTTGGCATACAGTTTTTAGGTAGCATAGATTACCTACTAGCAAATTTAGAAAATTGATTCAGCCATTCCAAAACAGAACACAAAAAGTTTTCAGGTTGCTTAGATACCTACTATTAGAAATGCAGAAGAAAAGGTTCAACCATTGCTGAACAGATGCTCTTGGGTTGGACGAACTACTTACAATTACCAAATGCAGAAAAAAAGGTTCAATCATTGCAAAGCAGGATGCAAAAAATTCTTATGTTGCGTAGATTACCTACTATTAGCAAATGCAGCAAAAAGGATTTAGCCCATTACAAAACAGACTGAAGTGTTGTAACAAGAGTACTTTTAGACAAAGATCCTACTTGGGCACAGACTCGAGGGATGATGAACAGTAAATGAATATAATTGATATAATGAAACTTCTCAGAGGCTTCCTTGTTTCTAATTGTGATAAATTGCTAATGCATCCACCTTATTTACTGAGATTACTTTGACTATAATACTGCCATGGGGATGCTGTAGTTCTTGAGATATTTTTTGCCTTTGTACCACATGAAAGAAGTTCTTTTAGCCTTTAAGCCAACACTCCAATGGTGTATGCTCTATGTTTTTGAAACGCTTGTTCGCCACTTCTATGTAATTGGACATCCAATAATGAAATGGCTGCTGCTTCTGGAAATGGTACTCATAATACCACCATCTAAGCAGAGTATCTTTTAACCACTTCTGATTTTAACTGCATCAACTGTGTCTTTGTATGTGTGTGTGGTTTTTTTTTTCCCCTTGTCTGAATCATATCATGTATTTAGGTGTGTGAGGATGAGCAATATGCACAAGATGATCTGCATGAAGTTGAATTTCTCCTACCTTTCATGCAAGATAAATCTTTGGAAGGTATGATTACACTTTCAAAATTTCATTGAGCTAATTCCTCCTTTTCTTTGCAAAAAAGTTAACTCCCCTTTTGATTGTAAATTAAATCATCTTGAATGGGCTTACCTTCAGTATTCATGTAACTATTTACTTTATGAAGCATACAGCCAAAATGCAGTTGTCGGTCTCCTTCTGTTTAGTGGTACGGTGTGCTCTTTTGCATACTTGAATTCCAAGGAACCAATATCACAAGCTTTGGTTGACATGAAGGTATTGCAGTTGTATCTTTCAAGTACTTCTTGCCCTGTTGTTTTTTTTTGTATCCCAGTAATTTTGTTCAGCAACTTGCCTGTTCTGCATATATTCGGAAAGCAATATTGAAAGATGAGTGGTATATACATTTGGCTTCAGGGGAAATAACTCTACTCAAAATAAGCTCAAGATAACTTTATGCAATATAGGATATTTGCGTATCCACAAAGATGTAAACTGAATGATTCTAATATTTACTATTAAATTGTCATGCTATAAGTTTAAGATGATAAAGAGGGGTTGAATTTAATCATTTAATACGGCTTCTCACATGTGGGCCAAATTCAAGTTCACAAATTTTCGATAACCGGCCCAACATGTAAGAAACAATTAGCTAATAGGGTGGAACCAAGGGTCAAACACAGAACCTTCCACTTTGATGCCATGTTAAATTTTCACTTGGCTTTAAAAGCTTAAGTTGATAGGGAGAGGTTGAATTTAATCATTTAACATTTATAATGTAAATGATAATTTGAATAAAGGTCAGTTGATTATTCCAGATGACAATTAAACCTTTTGATAGTCTTTGTTCCTAAATATATACATACGTATATGAAAAACACAAAAATGTTTTGTATATCTTTCCTGTTTGTCATTTTTCTTCATATTGTATGGTCACTGATTCCTGTTAAATTTAGGAAGATATCATCATGAGTTTGCAAAGTAGACTGGACATTCTGTGTGATGAGGCAGCAGACCAGGAGTCAGAATCAATAATTGAAAGCGATGAGAGATTAAGCGAAGATAGACCATCTGAAAAACACATTCCAGACCTTGACGTGGAATTGCAAAGGTAAGATGATTATTGCAGTGATGTTTGTTGCTGACTTGATGTGTGGAGGACAAGTAACGTGATTTGGTCTATTTGTCGTGGATTCCCCATGAAACCCACTTGAGGGTTTTTACCATTTTTTCTTGAGAGTTCGGGGGGTGGATGTCACTAAGAAATTATTGCTTTCAGCTTTTTCTTCTTTTTAAAAGCATCACTTCATCGACTGTGCAATGCTTTGATGTGGAAACTCTTGTTAACTGTTGACATGATATTTAAGAGGGACATGCTTTTTGCTGCACTATAGTTAGTGAAAGAATGATTGATGCAAACAGATCAGGAATCAGCTTCAGTGATGCGTGATACCTTCCCTGTAGGTTTCTGCTTTCAGATTTCTGCATTAAGTTTTATTTATTTTCCTTACTTTCTGAAAAATAGGTTTTATGGAAGAAAGTAACTAGTGGATCACAGCAAAATTTAAATACCAGAGCACATGCTTTACTTGCTTAATTTGCTTTCTGGTCCATCTTTGTCTTTGATTTGCTGTTAATTCTGAAAGCATATTTATTAGCACTGAACTTTTTCCTATTATTTATAATCAGAAAATGTTGTAGTTTGCCATTTCCCCGAAGAGTATTTATTCCATGGCTGGGGAGTATGTACATTTGTGACTACATTCAACCATCTGAAACAATTGAGGTTTGTTCCCAAAACTCTTTTAACAAGAATATTTTGTTGGACTGTAGATTATGAAAATCTAGAAACATGACCTTTTGATCCTTAATGTAAGGGTGAAAAAAAAAGCACAAAAGCTTTGCATCATATCTAGAATATTCTCTTTCCATTGTGAACTTTGTATGTAGGGCTATGTATTGTTAGCTTCTTACCATTTTCTTATGTCTGTGATCATTCCAATTGTGGCTTAATAGAATTACCAACTGATTTGCAACTGTTTTCTACTAAATAAAGCATCTGCATTGATTTCCATCTTGACCCTTTGTAAAAGAATATGGATTTTCTAATGAAGTACAAGAGATCTCTACCTCTTCGGATGTTTTTGTGGTTTGCTTAACTTTTTGTTTTTATCTTTGGGAGGTGGTGAAGAGGTATATGGGCTTGATTTATTTTCTGAATCTCCAACTTGATGAGTTTAGCTTCTTATTGTCAAATTGTATATGTCTGTGTCATATATATATATATATATATATATTAATTTTTGATTCACATTGCTGAATTAGAATTGGTATAACTGCTTTGGACTTGAATGTGAAGAAAATTGAAGTTGTTGATAGTACATCTATTTGTAATAATGGACATCAGAAATATAAAAGGATAGAATTCACTACAAGCTTAATTGCAAAGAGAGATCGTTAGTATTATTAAAGCATATGAGGTGGTGAAAACAAGAATGTTGGAGGGCGGACTGTGTAACAAATGAAGTTCGTTTTTCTTTATCTTTGAAGAATAAATAGGCAGATCAATGGATTTCGTGTTTCATTTTTTAGGTTCTTTTAAAGTTCTTTGCTTGAGTTTCAGACATTCTGTACATTTTGTGATCTGGGGCAACTCTTTTTCCTTCCTTTTTTTTTTTTTTTCAGTCTTATTTATCTTGTCAAGAAATGCTCATAGATCTTTAAGAAAGCAATTATTATGTGTCGAGTATCTGAATGTGCTTATTTTTCGTGAATAAGCATGTGCTTTGTCTCCACCTCTTCAGTATACCTTTCGGCTTATGGGCTAATCGACAAGCCCGAATTAATGTTTCCAGGTTCTCAAAGATCATTGTGCCGAGGTTATGTCCATGGAACCTCCAAAAGATGTGTCAACAATTTTGGAGCCCGAAACTGAAAACCCCATCTTATTAGCTTCCACAATGAAATCATTTTGGGACATAGGAGGTCGCTTATCCAGGGAATCTGATTCAGGCAACTCAATCGCAAAGTACAATGAGAGAGCAAAAGACAAGGGAACGGAACAGACGGCTGCCAGATTGCTGGACTTCAATCTCATTGCGGCTGCTCTTGTTTTGATAATCTCCATCGTAATAGGTTTGGTTTTGTTTGTTTTCAGATCATAACAGCTGAAGTTAAATTGCAGTGATGCTTTGAGCGATGACAACTTTGGTAATTTGGTTTATAGAGTGGAACTTTGATCACTACTTTATAGTAATTAAGGCTATTTTTGGATTGGAGAGAAAATGAGAATATTACACTATTCTTTATACTAATACTCTATCATTATATATACAAATAAAATATAATATTTTTGTATCATATTTACAAGGAAATTTTTTCACTTGTTTTTAACTTATTTCTCATTTTTCGTAATATATTTAACTCAACTTGAAAAAAAAATTAAGGGTATTTTGTTATTAAAGTTTTTTTTGAGATTACTCATTTTTTTCAGAAAGAATTGAGTGAATTGCTAAAAACGAGGAGTAAGATGAGACAAGTTAAAAAGTTATTTTGTAAGTGTGAAATAAAAATAATATATTTTATTAGTGTAATGATGATATTATTATTTGAGTTATATGTATTAAATATATGTATATATTGAATATTTTTTGTTTTTTATTCATTTTTTTGTCATCTGAACATACATGAACAGTAGTACGATCGGTGGTGTTTAAACAAGTACAATTTATTTTTTTTGAGTTTGAGTGAAATTTAAAAAAAAAAAAAAAACAAAAATCCAATTCAAAGACAACCTAATAAATTTAAAAAATAAAACTTCAATCCAAAAACACTTTAATACACTCGTTGAACAGAACAAACATGAGATGATAAATAAAGGACTTTATACCCTTCTTTTAGATGTTCAATCAAAATGATGGACTTGGGATGTGACCTATGTAATAGCTCTAGAATTTGTTCAAGTTTCAGGGATACCATTTATGATTAGGAAGATTCAACAGCAGAAAGGAATGATATACTATAAAAACTCCAATCGTTTTTATTTTATAAAGCGATGTTCAAACTAAAATCTCTATAAGTCAAGAGAAAAGAAAATCAAATTGATGTGGTAAAAATCGTATACCACGTTTAATGATGCAAATAATACGGAATCTCCAACAATATTGTCTTCTTCCTGGGAATTGAGAGGGGCTTTACCCCCGTTTTATCCTCCGATGACAAAGTCAGTAATGTATAGACGATGATAAAATATGTGTATAACTTATTGCAGAAAAGGAAGAAGAAAAGAAGTATTTGTTACTGAACTGAGCTAACCTCCTCTCAATGGAGTGAAACCTTCGTTTTATAGACATGTTCGATGATGCCTCGAGATTGGTGAATATTGACATACGTCTCGTCTATGTTCCCTTGATTTCGTGAGGATGTGCAGGTGTCTTAACGGACATCAAATTGTATTCCAAAAAATGAAAATCCATATCCACTTGCATGTATGTGTCAGATTTGAGCGGCACGTTGCGGTACGTTGTCAGAGGAGTCACATCACATCAACCGTGTTCAGCAAGTTTCCCACGGTTTCCCATGCTTGATAGGCAGAGTAAGTCAGGCAGGCGAGCGCGGCCCGTCATTCATCGTCCTTCATAATCTGCCAGGTTTGACAAGTGGCGAGCTCTACCTTATTATGTCGATTTTCAATATCTTCTAGCCCGTTTCATATGTGTTGTGCAGCTCGGCTTAGACGATGTGTATGTGGAGGTCGTCTTGACTACTCTGCTTGCATGTGTCGGGCTATGAACTCCGTCTTGTTATAGCGGTCTATCACGTATAGCCGAGGTGAGCGAATGAATACCTGAGCTTAAGCGAGATCGAAGCACAACACTTGTGGTTGTCATTCGTATATTGTCCGTTCAATGGCCCCTCGCGTCAGTCGGTGTAGTCATACTCCGTCTGACGCGTAACCTGTACACTTTGTGGGTCCTACGGTTGTGGCTATGTGAGTGGAGTTTAAAAAGTGTGAAATGGGCGCGTCGTTTTGGACAGAAAGCTGTCAGTTATTACGACCGCCAATCGTCTCTCTCCTCCTCGGTAGTGAGGAAAACAATCATGCCTCCTTCTCTCTCCTCTTTAATATTGCCTCGCTCAACGCGTAAGCGTTTCTCTCTCCTCCCTTTCCTTTTCTCTTCTTTTTCTTTTCTTCTTCTTCTTCACTGCGCTTCTTCTTCCTCACTTTCTTCCTTTGTTTTTCTCTGTTTTGGTTTTCTCCTGCTGCTCTTGCTTTTGGACCTTCCGACCGGTCATTTTCATATTTGTTCCGATCAAACTCCTCCTTGCATTCCACTAATCCTTACGGTAAGCATTTGGCTCGAACTATTGTTTCCGTAGTTAAGTTTTGTTGTTACTTTTGCTTTTGTGTCGTCTGTGTCTCTGAGAGGTGTTATCTGCCGCTAGCCCCTTTCGCTAGGGTGTGAAGCATGTCGCTAGGAAGATTGTGCGAGCTCTGAGTGTTCCTGGATTATTCCTTTACGAACTCTATGCGAACTGCTGGAGATTATGCCAAACAATGCAATCTAGAATTAGGCGATTTGGAGAGAGATGGGGTGTCGCGTTTGTAGAGGTCGATCCGTCGAAGTCGGCCTCAGGGGCCGCCTTGAGCCGACCTCTAGGGTCTCAGATGATCGACTGCTTCGAGGAGGAGTGGATCCATAGTTTCCTTCAAGATTTCTGGTATTCAGAAATCCTTCCTGATGTTAATAGGGCTTTCATGAATGAGTACTCCGCCAATGTTAATACTGCCACCAATAATCCTTCCATTATTGATATTTCAGACTCCAGCACGGCCTCTAATCAGTCTGTGAATGAGCATCTCGCTCAAGCGGTGTCAGATGTCGAGGTGGAGTCTACTAGGGTTGAAGTAGAGGAGATACTGACTTCTGGATCTAAAAAGGGCTCATCGCCTACATGGAGTGAGGATGAGAAGTCGTCCAATCACGAGGAGACGGAGTTACCCTTGGTTGGGACACAGGCCGCTCAAGATTTTGAAAGAACGGAGACGGAATCTTATACTTTTGCGCCTCGTCCCAGAAAGGGTCGCAAATCAAAATCGATGGCGGGCTCAGTTTTTGGTTTGTTGAAAAACAAATTTACCAAGGTTGACTTGAGTGCACTTCGCTTGAAATACAACATCAATAGCTCGGAATATAGACTGTTCATCAAGAGGGAAGTTACCACCATGTCGACTAGGGCCATCCCGATTCCCGTTTCTCACTTTGAGGCCGGGTTAAGATTGCCAATGGATCCCAGCTTTATCGACTTCTTAATCTTTTTCCAAGCCCAGCCCGCTCATCTCCACCCGAACACAGTCCGTTTTGTCATGTGTCTGATAGTTTTGTGTAGGCGACTACATGTAGAGGTTTCTGAGAATTTAATTAGGCACTTTTTCTCTTCACTCTGCATGGTCGAAAATATTTTATCTATGCGACCTCGGAGTAATGTCATTTCACTCTTTGACGGTCTTCCCGATAAAATCGTGTGGACAAATAAGTGGGTCATGGTGGAGGCGAGGTATGGTTTCCCTTTTCCATCTTTGGTAGGTCGGATACGCAAGTGGTCTGCCTTAGGAAGCGAGCCTCAATGGTCAGATAGCGACCTCAGGTTCTTGGGCTTGATTAAGGAAGCTTTAGGTTCAGATCCCCACACCCAGATGAGCTTCTACTCCGTCAGTGATCTTTTGAGTGAGGCGAGTTTGTCGGAGGCCGGTATTGGCTCTTCTGATGGGAGGAGGGAAGAACTCGGTCTAGTAAGAAGAGAGACGGAGTATGAAACTTGGACCCTTCATCCTGGAAGAGTTTTTTCTAAGGCGTGCCCTCGATGTGCGGATAAATCGTTGGCGAACTGTGAGCCCGTCGTTGACGAAAGTAGACCTCTGTTGAGCAGCGTCTTGTTTTTCTTCGAAGTATGATACTTGTGATTTACCTAAATTACTTATCTTTTTTGCAGATATGAGTGCTTTAAGAAGATTGGCGGCTTTGGCTGAAAAAGACAAACTTGCCCGTGCTGAGGCTGTGGCTAAGGCCGTCTTCACTCCGCTAGTGCCAATGTCCAAATCCACTGATCCCTCCCCCAACGAAAAGAGCAAGAGTAAAGAGAAAGAGAAATTGGGAGAGAGGGCGACTTCCACTAGTCAAACTGCCGGGAAGCAGGCTCTTGTAGCGTCGACCTCTTCACTTCCACCTCCGCCACGTCCACAATCTAAGAAGAGGAACGGGCGCCTGACGAGGGAGGTGATGCCAAACGACCTCGAAGTGGGAATGTCGTGGAGATCCCAGATAGTCCACGTCGTCACTCTTCCCAAGAGGAGGTGCGGTCTAGGCGTTCTGGGGGGCCGCACTCGGAAAGCTCGCGGGGTGGTGGCTCCACTGATGGCGGCTTGCGGGACGTTGATAAGCTCCCTTGGCACAAAAGCGACTTCCAGTACCCAAGGACCGCGGCGGAGTTTCGTCACTTCGCCCATGACGTGTTACTGGCGACTCCCTCCATTGAGGGTCTATGCGTCAGCAGCTCGAAGGTTGCTCCTCATTTGGGGATTATTCCCCTTAGGCGCAGCATGGACCCTGATTATTTTAAACATATCAAGGGTATGGCCATGGAGGAGTCTGCCAATTTGGGGGCGGCTTACTTTGCTCGGGTGATTCTCTTTTCTGCGATCTCCACTACCCTTTCTCCTTCTTCACTCTTTTCTCTTTTTTTTTTTTTTTTTGTTCTGTGTTTTTGAACTCGCTCTTTTATCTTATATCAGGCAATGTCACATTACTCCCAAATCTGCCTGGAAGCGAGCTCTGCCGAAGCGTCCAAACGCTATGCCGTGGGTATGGAGAAGAGGCATAATGCGGCTATAGCTAGAATCGCGGAGCTCGAGGCCGCTCTGGAGGAGAAGAAGACGGTGGCTGAAAAGGCGAGCAAGGAGGCCGAGCTCACCGTTAGCTCGCGGAATAAGGTTGCTGTCGAGTTTGAGAAACAAAGGCTGGAGTTGGCGGTGAGGTGCGCCGAAGTTGAGACATTGAGGTCCAGGGTAGCGGCTCATGAAGAGGTGAATAAAGAGCTGAAGGCATCAGAATGGGCAGCTATGGAGAATGCCTAAAGGTTGGCAAAGTTGGTGGACTATTACGAGTCCCGAAATTATACGGAGAAGGTTGTGATGGAATTCCAGAGGTCTGACGAATACAAAGATGCTATCGCAGCTGCATCCTATGGCTATTTAAAACAGGGGAAGGCCCATATGGTCCGCCAGCTACATCATTACTTCAAAGACAAGGCCCCGTTGGTTCATACTTATGAACTGTTTATGGCCAGTCGGGAGGCCAGGCCTGGTGCGGACTATGTTCCTTTTTCCGAAGCCAAAGTAAAGGAGATTCAAGAGATGGATGCAGAGGAGAACGCAGAACTCTGGACCCCACCTATTCCGTCGGTCCCCAACTTCTTCGACCTGCTTGGTGTGGCCTTGCCTGCTGAACCAATCGATGTCGCTCCCGTGGCTGAGGCGAACCAAGTCGTCACTCTTGAGGCATCTGAGACGCCGTCGGGTCCGGGCAAGACCGCCATTGTCGTTGAGGGCAAGGATCCGGACCCAGAGTCGGAGACCGCCACTGTTGTGCCTCAGCCCTCTGGTGTATCCTTGCCCCCACCGGCCTCGTCCTCTTAGCTGTTCTCCTCCTTTGTTGTCTTTTGAGTTTTGTTTTATTATTATTCGTTTTGTGTACTGCGGTGTAATGCAACATTCTTTTTAATGAAATGAAGCATTTGATCAAGTACAACAGCCCGCTTATATTTATTGTTATTTCATCTGTTTTTATTTGCTATATATTCATTTCACAAGCAAACGTATATATCGCTTATGAGAATAATAAACACAATAATTCGACCTTAAATAACAACAAATGATATAAAGCACATTAATTAAATGTACCAAGAAAATTAATAGGTTGTGCCATCGAGGTTCTTATTCGCTTCAAAGCACAGTATTGTATTTCATATAAACGAACATTGTTCCTTTATACGTAATATTTTTTGAGATGGTCTGAGTGCCATGGGTTAGGCAGCACCATCCCATCTTCCTTTTTTAATCGAAATGTACCCGGTCGTACCTCGCTCGTAATGATGTAGGGGCCTTCCCAGTTTGGGGTTAGTTTAGTAGCCTCCATTTGTCGGCCTGTCACTTCGATTTTACATAAGACCCAATCTCCGACTTGCAGGGGTCGCCTTATGACATGCTTGTCATGGTGCGACTTCGTCTGTTGTTTGCAAGCCTCCATTCGGAGTCTGGAGGTTTTGCGTTTTTCTTCCAACAGATCGAGATCGATAGTCCTTGCCATGTCATTTTTCTCCGTGTCATAGTTCGCCACTCGGTACGTAGGCAGGACAAGCTCGGCTGGTGCTACGGCCTCTGACACGTAAACTAATGAATACGGCGTTTCACCGGTGGGGCCCCTAGTCGAGGTTCGTACTGCCCATAGTACGGAGTTCAGTTCTTCCACCCATTTGTTAGAATTTTTAAGACTTTGAGAACTAACTTGTTGGCTGCTTCGGCCTGGCCATTGCCTTGGGGGTGAGCCACGGAGGATTTCCAATGTTTAATGTGCAATCTCTCACATTCTGCTGTGAATTTTCGGGAAAATTGTGTCCCATGATCTGTGACGACGGCGCGGGGTACGCCAAACCGGCATAGGACAAAATCGTGGAAGAAATTGAGCACATTCTCTTATGTGGGATGGACTAAAGGCTTAGCCTCGATCCACTTAGAGAAATAGTCGACGGCCACCACTAGATACTCGAAACCGTTCCGAGCCTTGGGGAATTTACCCATTAAATCCATTCCCCACATATCAAAAGGCCAGGTTGGTACCACCGGGGTTTGTGCAATTGATGGCAAGCGAAGGATATTGCCAAACTTTTGACGACTTTTACATCGTTTTACGAAGTAATGGAATCATGTCGAAGTGTTGGCCAATAATATCCTTGGTGTAGAACTCGCTTAGCCAAGGCCCGGGCCCCTGGATGGCCTCCACAAACGCCCTCATGAAGCTCTTCCAAGACGGCTTTGGTCATGGAAGGTGGTATGCACCGTAGAAGCGATTTCGTGAATGACCGCCTATACAAGATGCCTTCATGTACGAGGTAACAAGCTGCTTGTTTTCTGATTTGCTTTGCCTGATCTGGCGACTCTGGGAGAACGCCTTCCTCGATAAAATCTTTCAGCTCGTCTATCCATGATTTCGGTGCCTCGTCGGAAGTGTAAATGTGGTCTCCAGACGAAATGGTTGGGTTGAAGGACACCTCGATAGCGATGTCGAGAGCATTCTCCATTTCCCCTGAAGCGATCTTTGAAAGCAAGTCAGTTTGTTCATTTTTCACGCGTCGCACCTTTTCAAGAATGAACTGTTCAAACCTCTCTTTCAAAACCCGTGCCATTTTAGCATATTCCTTCAGGTTTTCGGAATTAACAGCATAATCGCCTCGAACCTGATGAACCACAACTTGAGAATCACTGTATACTTTCAAGGTCGAAATACTGGCCTGTAGTGCCCACAGCATTCCTAGGAGAAGGGCTTCATACTCAGCTTGATTATTTGAGACAGCGAAGTTCAGGCATATACTTCTTTCTTGCACTTGTTTTGTAACTGGAGAGATCAAAACTAAACCGACACCGGCTCCGCTTTGATTCACTGCACCGTCGACTTTCAAGAGCCAAATGACTTCATTGAACGACGTCGGCTTTGTCTTTGGCGAGATGTACGAAACGATGGCGGTATCTGATGCATCAACGGAAAATGTAGTTTCCGCCAAGAAATCTACCAGAGCTTGGGCTTTAATGGCTGTTCGGGGTACAAACGTGATATCATAGCTAATCGACCATTTGAGCATTCTACCCGATTGATCTAATTTATGGTAAATTTGCCGAAGCGGGACATTTGTGTAGACAATGATAGCATGTGATTCAAAATATGCGCGCAATTTGGTAGCTGTGACAACTAACGCATAAGCCAACTTTTCTATATTAAGGTACCGAGATTCGGGCCCGTTGAGAACTTTGCTTACATAGTAAATCGGTAGTTATTTTTTGTCAACTTCCCGGATAAGGATAAAAGCTACAGCTAAGTCTGAAGCAACTAAGTACATATACAATACTTCCCCTAATTCTGGTGAACTAAGTATAGGGGGGTTCATGAGATATTCTCTCAATTTTTCCCATGCCTCTTTACATTCCTCAGTCCAAACAAAATTTCAGGCAGCAACCTTCAAGACTTTGAAAAATGGGAGGCACCGTTCAGCCAACTTGGAGATGAATCTTCCCAGTGCGGCGATGCATCCATTGATGCGTTGTACATCCTTTATGCACTTCGGCTCTCTCAGATTCATTAGGGCAGCGATTTTCTCTGGATTAGCCTCGATACCTCGCTCTGTCATCATAAAGCCCAAGAATTTTCCCGACCAGACACCAAAGGTGCATTTGGCGGGATTTAATTTCAGGTCGTAGGCCGAAAGTGTGGAGAAAGTTTCTTGGAGATCTTTTAAGTGTGAGCCTCCTTTTGTTGTCTTTATGACCATGTCGTCTACATAGGCTTCCACATTCCTTCCGAGTTGTGCCTTCAGGACGTGATTGATCATTATCTAATATGTCGCCCCTGCATTCTTTAACCCAAACGGCATCACATTATAACAGTAAATTCCACTTGCAGCTCGAAATGAGGTATGGATCTGATCAGGTTCATGCAGCTTGATCTGGTGATACCTAGAAAATGCATCCAAGAAGCTGAGCATGCCTACCTCAATGTGGCATCCACCAGTTGATCAATGCGGGGTAAAGTGTAGCAATCCTTTGGACAGGCTCTGTTCAAGTCCGTGAAATCGACACACATGTGTCACTTCCCATTGGCCTTTTTCACCATCACGACGTTGGCCAACCAGGTGGGATATTGAACCTCTTTGATGAACCTCGCTTGGAGTAATTTATTTACCTCCTCCTTCATGCCGGCCTCTTTATCAGGGCTAAATCTCCTTTGTTTTTGTTGAATTGGGGTCATTCGATGATCAATGTTGAGCTTATGCAACGCGATCTCCTTAGCCAACCCAACCATATCTTCGGTCGTCCAGGCGAAGTTGTCGCAGTGGCTTTTGAGGAAAGCCTCTATTGCTGCGGCCTCTTCCTCAGGCATCTCCTTACCAATTTTGATCTTTTGTTCATGATAAGATGGGTTGATTACGATCTCTTTGTACTCTGCCCCTAGGTAGAAATATGACCTTCATCTGCAGGCTGTACCTCGAGTAGAGGTCATTTCTTCTTGGCCTTGACGAGGTAAGCGAGAAGGCTTTTTGGATTACTGGTTATTTCACCACAGCCCGTCGCAGTAGAGAATTTTACCCTCTGGTGTGGGAGAGAGATAACCATGTCAAACTTCGCCTAGAGCGGAGTACCCAAGATAGCATTGTAAGAAGAATCGACATCGACCACATGAAATTTAACCAATTCGGCTCGCACATTTGGAGCAGTTCCAAGCAGAACTTTGAGCTCAATGGTCCCCTTCACTTCAATCTTGTGTGTCGTGAATCCTTCCAGCCGTGTGGAGCTCGAAGTAAGTTGGCTATTTTTCAGTCCCATTTTGTCAAAGCATTTGTGAAACAGAACGTTCCTTGAAGCCCCTGTGTCGACCAACAGTCGCTTTACTAGGCACTTGTCGATACCTGGGAAATGGAAGGAGGTCTCGATCACGATGGGATTATTTCTCAACTCAATTGTGGGGGCCAGCTCAGATTGAGAAAAAGTGACGATCTCTTTGTCATTCAGATATTCCGGGACAATGAAAGTAGCCTTGAGCGAGTTGATTTGTCGCTTCAATTGAGTTAAAGATGGTACTTCCGTGGTGATGACTTCGATCACCCTTTCTTTTCCCTTATCGGTGTCCTTGGAGGCCCCTTGTACTTTATATTCATTCAGCCTTCCTTCTTGGATTAATCTTTCGATTGCCCGTTTGAGATGAATACAATGTTCCGTGAGATGTCCGTAGTCGCAATGGAATAGGCAGTATTTGTTTTTATCTCTGAAATTTTGAGATCGGGGATGCATAGGCTCTGGATCGGGTACTCCATATTTTTCCTTGAGAACAGACACGAGATCCTCCTTGGGCACGTTCAACGGGGTAAAACTTTCTGTCTTGCGGGTCCGATTCTTCCCCCGGTTCTTTTCGTCAAAGTTCATGGGAGCTTTTCCCTTATCCTGTGGTGTTCGTTGATCTTTATTTGTTGTTCTGGACTCTTTCCTCTCCCCGATGGTGTTGCTTTCTGCCAAGGCCACCTTGTGGGCAACGTTGAACATCTCGCCCAAGGTGCGCGGCTTCCTTAGCTGGAGTTCGGTGTACAGAGCGACACTCTGAAAGCCACCCTCAAAACATGTCAGTACCGTATCCTCGCTCAGGCCCTCAATCTCATCATAAACCTTTTTGAAGCGATCCAAATATGACAAGAGCGATTCTCCGTCTCGTTGTTTCACATTTGCCAAGTCTCCGCGAGTTTTTGGAATAACTCCAGCTGTACTGAATTTATCGAGGAACATTCTTTTCAAGCTCGACCAGGAGTCGACTGCATTTGATTTCAGTAACGTAAACCAAGTCAGGGCCTTTTCGGCCAATGTGCTAGGGAAAGCTTCGCACAGTAAAGCTTCATCGTTAGTCACCAATCCCATTGCCGATTTGTAGCGACATATATGTTCTTGCGGCCGACTTTTACCATTATAAAGTACAAACTGGGGCAATTTGAGGTTTGGATCTGGGGCAGCATCTCGTATCCACCTGGTGAAGGGTCTTAACTCGACGGATCAACTCTCTGTCGAGGTCCGCACTCTGATTGCGGGCTCTGTGTGTCGCTCATCTCTGCCTCTCTTTGATCCTCTTTGGTTAGAATGATGGTTAGGAGCGCGAGGCGGCAATCGGGATGAATGATGCGACTCGCCAACTTCACTGGGAGCTCGTTGCTGCCGAGAAGTCGGAGCTTCAGATCGACCATGGAGAGGGTTCATTCCATGAGTCGCCGTGATACTTCGCTGGGAGCGTCGCGTACTTCGACCAGGTCGTGTGGTCGTGATACTGCGCTCCTTCGCGGGCTCCTTTTGTGGCTTTTCCGCTGCTGAACCGGCTCCTGGCGTTGGTCGTGAGGTGGCCCCTTCTGCCGCTCCGGAGTAGCCATATTGGTAAAGAATGGTGGAGGTAATGTCTGTCCCAGTTCCTCCATCTGGGTTTTCAGCTTGAACCAGTCTTCCATTGCCTTCTGTTGTTTGGTTAAACGGTCAAGCTCTTCCCTCAGCCTCTGAACTTCCTGACTATCTGAGGACCTGGATGCTTGTGCCCTCCTCGCGCTTAATCTGTCCCTTAGATCACAAGAAATAGATTGTGGGCCTAACCTTTCAGTCACCGACCGTCTCGGAGCTGGCGTCACCACTTGTGGTGAGGGGGCTCTCGGACGGGACTGTTGGGTTTCTGCGTCCGTCATGTGTGTTCTTCGTGATGTAGAATGGTGAGACATTATGTACTCACAACACAGAGAGAGAATATGTAGAAGTAGAGGAATCTTAACTGGATAGAAACAACTTTCACTTCTTTCCCAGTAACGGAACCAACCTGATGTGGTAAAAACCGTATACCACGTTTAATGATGCAAATAATACGGAATCTCCAACAATATTGTCTTCTTCCTGGGAATTGAGAGGGGCTTTACCCTCGTTTTATCCTCCGATGAAAAAGTCAGTAATGTATAGATGATGATAAAATATGTGTATAACTTATTGCAGAAAAAGTAAGAAGAAAAGAAGTATTTGTTACTGAACTGAGCTAACCTCCTCTCAATGGAGTGAAGCCTTCGTTTTATAGGCATGTTCGATGATGCCTCGAGATTGGCGAATATTGACATGCGTCTCGTCTATGTTCCCTTGATTTCGTGAAGATGTGCCAGGTGTCTTAACGGACATCAAATTGTATTCCAAAAAATGAAAATCCATAACCACTTGCATGTATGTGTCAGATTTGAGCGGCGCGTTGCGGTACGTTGTCAGAGGAGTCACATCACATCAATCGTGTTCAGCAAGTTTCCCACGGTTTCCCATGCTTGATAGGCAGAGTAAGTCAGGCAGGCGAGCGCGGCCTGTCGTTCATCGTCCTTCATAATCTGCCAGTTTGACAAGTGGCGAGCTCTACCTTATTATGTTGATTTTCAATATCTTCCAGCCCGTTTCATATGTGTTGTGCAGCTCGGCTTAGACGATGTGCATGTGGAGGTCGTCCTGACTACTCTGCTTGCATGTGTCGGGCTATGAACTCCGTCTTGTCATAGCGGTCTATCACGTATAGCTGAAGTGAGCGAATGAATACCTGAGCTTAAGCGAGATCGAAGCACAACACTTGTGGTTATCATTCGTATATTGTCCGTTCACAAATCAAATCATATAATTCAGGAAACAAGAAATTTACCTTGAACAATCTGAGACAACGTAGGCAAACACAGTGACATACATCAATCAATAAAATGCTTCAGTTCTCGATTGATTAAATTTTCCATTAAAGGCTTTTTTTTTTTTTTTTTTTCATCTCTTTGAAAAAATGACTTCAAAAATTAATGTAACGTGTACATAGTTTTCAGCTTCAAAAAGCATTAAGAATCATGATTAAAATAGGTAAAAGGGAAAATGCAAAAAAAAAAAAGGGAAAAACTTCATCGGAGAAAGGAAACGATTGAAGCAACAAGATCCACGAGAAGAAGAACAACAACGCAGTGATCAGATCGGGGCTTCTTCTTCTCCTTCTTCCTCTCCTGGCTGCGTCCAATTGCAATAATAAAGAGGAAAGGAGAGACTTGGCGCCTTTTTCCTGAATGCCGAAGCTCTACGACATGGAGAACGGAACTAATAGGATGGGTTAAAAGTAAAAACAGTACAGCTGGTTGGTCACCGGCATTAAAACTGCATCATATACGCAGCTACAGAATATATTAGTTTGATGATGCTGTCATATTTTTTTTTGATAATTTTGATAATTATGTTATATTAGCTTAGTCGTGTGTATAGGATATTTAAATATGAAAATGGTTATGTTTTTCATAATTAAAAAATATAAATAATAATTTATAATTTATTAAAAAAAATAAGAAGTGAATTTTAATGAAAAAAGAGAGAGATTATTTTAGTTTGGCAAAAGAAAATTTAAGAGTTTATATTGATTAAAAATTAATATAAAGAATCGTAACACAGATCACATTATAAAACAATTTTTTTTTGTTAAAAAAAAAAAAAAAAAGAAAAGAGAGAGAGAGAGAGAGAAATGGTAAAAGAGAGTGACTCGTTTTCTCTTTATGAATGAGCTTAAAGGATAAAAAAATCTGGGGGTGGGGGGAGGGGGAATCCAGATAAGATATATTAATTATTAAATAAATTAAAAAATAAAAAATAAAATGGCAGAGAGGTAGATATATAAAGTCGTAGGGTAGATATATTTCTCTCTTCCTTGCTTTTTCCTAGTCACAATAGTTTGAACAGAAATTCCTCTTTCATTTCATAATCTATATTCCCCAAATTTACATAACCAACGCCATCAATCACATCGCCCAAATCATCTATCCCAAATTCAGTGGCCAGACAAACCCTACCAATCTTGAAGAAACTGTTGTCCGGCCTTCAAATTTCGTCCACACTTGATGTTCATACTTTACTTTGTTTCTACCTGATTCATAACCGCGTACATACCTCTGGAATGAGGACTGCTCAGCGAGGTGACTTGTCCAGAATTAGTTAGCCCCTTTCTCGGTAGTATTTTACGTCCCTGAAATTCAGTTCACTAATTTTATATCCTCTTCAGTTACATTAATTTTTGAAGTCATTTTCTCAAAAAAAAAAAAAAAAAAAAAAAAAAACTTAATGGAAAATTTAATCAATCAAGAACTGAAGCATTTTATTGATTGATCTATGTCACTGTGTTTGCGAAGAAGTTTGGATGTTGCATTCAATTCAACAGTCATATAATCAAAGACAAGGGAACTCAAAATAGTACATCCAAAAGAAATGCAACAAGTGTTCTTCAAGAAGAAATCCTAATAAGCAGAAATATTTGGTTCACAATTTGTGGTCAGCATGACTCACATTAAGATCAGAATTTCATAGTAGAATATCAGTTTTGAATTTGATTATGATTTCAAAGCTGAATTAAGATTCTAGTATTTATGGAATTGACAGTATAATTTCAGTTTTTCTAATTAGCCTATGATTTCTTTTTCCTTATTCAAAGAGTCTTTTCTTAGCTTTGCATTTTTTTTTTTTTTTTCTTTTCGCAGTGTCGTGGCATTAGAACCAATGCTGCTGATTTTCACCACAAATTCATGATCCAAAATATAAAAAAGGATAATCCAGTCAATCATTACCTGAAATAAAGTTGTACATACATCTAAATGCCTGAAGGGAAGTTAAAACTTTTCCCATTTTGAAGTCACAAGGGAGTAAACAACTAGTTGTGATATTTGAAGTAAGCGAGCAATTCCTACAGGTCCATCGGAGATAAAACATCATAGAGTTCATTAAGAATGATATTCTTTGGATAAAGAAAATATGATCATAGGTGAAATTACCTTCTTGGACTCAAATTAATGTGAATAAGCAGTCTCTCCTCTGAATCAGCTTCCAGTGAGGGTGCTGCTACAGAAACTCCTTTTACAGTCTGCAAGAGCCCATAATTAGCATTAGATGAAGCAAAAAATGTTCTAAAAAGCTAAACTGTTCTTCTAATCCTACAAGGACAGAATAAGGCAAGAGTGATACAGGGCACACCAGGATGTGTAACTTCTTTGCTTCCAACCTCTCTCTACCTTGGCCTTTTAGTCAGTTAATTTGTCCTAATATGTATAATGGATGAGAAAATCGTATCTATGGCTTTGAATGCATTTATATACATATGACAGAGAGATAAAGAGTACCATGGTATCCTATTCTCCCTCCCAATACCCCCTTCACCATATTACATATGTTGTGAGTTCCAACATGTAAAGCCTCAGTTGAAAGGAGAATCAATATAAGACCTGGCAGAGTATCATTGTTGAATTTTTTTGAATGTGCTTTCACTGACCCATACATAGACTCCAATCACCTTTGTACCACCAGGTAGCATTCTCGATACCTGAAAGCTTAGCACCTTTGAGTATTTTGTGTAAACAAAAATATTTAGACAACTGTTTCAAATAATAACAATCCTTTGTAGCTTAATATTTCTTTCTAGAAGTGTAAAAGATATGAAAAGTAGACGGTAGTAATTTAGAAGTTCTCTTTTGCCCATCATTTTTAGTCCATACCACACAATTATTTTATTTACAGTGATAATATGCATCTGAATAAGCATATACATTAACAGAGACAAATTACACCGTAGCTAAACTAAATAATTTACAACCAGAACAAGTATTCCCAGAACTTGAACCGTGTTGCCTAAACCACAATGATCATCAATGAGATTTACTCTACACGGCAGGACTATCATGAATCTCAAAATTAAGATATACAAAGGTATAAATTATTACCTAATCCAGCATAATTTACATTCTTTGAACGATTACGAAGTTGTTAAACCAATGATACTGCGAAAGATGTGACAAATTTCCAAATATAAGTTCCATAATGCTGCAGAATCTTTACCAGTTCAAGAATGAGCCCCCAGGCACAGCCACATGAATAATATTCTTCACCAAACGAGTCAAAACATTAATGACATGTATGCTAGTACTAACACCAGAAGTACCATCTCATAAAACTGATAATTTCAGCGCAGAATATGCATGAAATGAAAAAATTAAACGAGTACACTACAGTTATAAACCTGGCGAGCGTGTTCAGCAATCCAATCCTTGTCGATAAACAAAAGAGAATTGTCGGATTGAGCCTTGCATTTGGATCCTTTCTTCTTGTTATCATCTTTAACGTTATCGATCACCGAAGACGCCGGCTCACCGGCGTCATTTTGTGGCGTCGGAATCAAATCGAAGATGAGGCCTCTGCCTGAATTCTTACCCAATTTCCCAATTACAAGCCCTACATGTGAAAAATTAGGAAGTAAATCATTCGCAAAAAATTCAGAAAAATAAAACTAACAATAGTAATAAGAAGAAGAAGAAGAATGTAGGAAACGTGGGGATTGGTGACTGTCGGAGCACCTCAGAGGGAAGAGCAGATTGGCTGAGACGATCTTCTGCTAATTTGAGCTGCGATTCATCTCCAACCACCACTTTCACCATGTTTTTTCTACTTCAATTCTTCAAGGCTTGTGAACTGTGAGTTTTAAGGGGGCTTATTTAGGCTATTTCCCAGTCTGAAGTACCCTGGTCTGATTTTTTCTCAAACAAGTTCCACGGGAACACTTTTAACATTTAGGTCCCCTTTCAAAAAACAAAAAAAAAAAAAAAAAAGGAAAATTGGTCATTTTAGTCCCCAAACGAATTTCGTTTGGACAAAAGGGTCTCTGTT
>JAXGGT010000004.1:7126100-7145963 GCA_035583425.1 Marsdenia floribunda | reverse complement strand
TACTAAAATGGCCTTTAAAAAGTCATGTGACTTGCACATGACTTAACAGAATTTATTATTTAACAGAAAAATGTAACAGAAGTGTCATTTTGGTACAAAAAAAAAAGTTGGAGTGCAAGTTTGGTACGAAAAAATGTTTAGGTGCAAAAGCGGGATTTTGAAAAAGTTCAGGTGTCATGGGGACAGTTTACCCTAAATGATATATATTGCCGTTACGAAACAAAAAGAAATGTATAACTAATGAATAATATATTATTACTTTCTCTCGAATCTTCCATTTCTTTTCAATAACTCAAATCTTTAATTCCTACCATAACACACATATATATCATGTTTTTTGAACATATTGTATATAATAAATAATAAACGTTACTTTTACAAAAGGAAACCGATTTAAAACAAAATGTCTAATTAATAGTGAATATGACACAAAATACATATTAAAATGCAATTATTTTCTTAACTGAATACCGATAATTTTCTCAAAAAATAAATCTTAAACATGAAATGTTTAAACATGAGACAACGATGATTGTTGGAGCTACTTAAAGATTATGATTTTAAGATTAGTTATCACTTCGGGAAAGCAAATAAGGTGGTAGATGCTTTAAGTAGGAAGCTATCTAGTAGGCTTGCAGCAATGTTGACACAATAAGAACAAATAATAGTTGATTTTGACAAACTGGAGATTGAAGTGATTCGTTCTACAGATGGTTCTAATGTTGCCTTGATTGCGCAATCTAACCTTATGGAGAGAATTAAGAATGCTCAGAATAATGTTGAACTATTGAATAAAATCAGTCAGTCGGGATTTGAGAAACGTGAAGATTGAAGCATCTGATTCCAAGGATGATTGTGTGTCCCTAATGATCCTGAATTGAAACGAGAGGTACTCAAAGAAACTCGTAATTCTAAGTTATCTATTCATTCGGGGGAAGAAAGATGTATTGAGATCTTAAGAAGAATTTTTGGTGGAGTGGCATGAAAAGGGATATAGTGGAACACTTATCGAAATGACTAGTGTGTCAACAAGTAAAAGCAGAACATCAACGACTAATTGGGTTGTTAAAACCATTAGAAATTTCTATATGGAAATGGGAACATATAACTATGGATTTTGTAATGGACTTTCCAAGGACAAGAACTAGTAAGGATATCCCATGGGTAGTTGTAGATTGCCAGACTAAATCTGCTTACTTTATGCCGACGAAAGTAACTACATCGAATTAGTGAAAATATACATGGATACTATAGTTCAACTTCATGGAGTACTGGTAAGTATAGTATCGTATAGAGATACTCATTTTGTGTCACAGTTTTGGAAAAGTTTTAATCAAGCAATGTGAATAACTATAACTCTTAGCACTGCTTATCATCCACAAACTAATGGGCAATTGGAAAGAACAATTCAGATGTTGGAAGATATGTTGAGAGCTTGCATTTTAGACTTTAAAGGTAGTTGGATTGACTATTTGATGCTGGAGGAATTTTCCTACAATAATAGTTAGTGAGTGAGTTTGGGAATGACACCTTATGAAGCTCTTTATGGACGTAGGTATAGATTACCTCTATGTTGGGATGACAAGAGTGAGAGACAAATTGTTGGACTAGAGTTAGTACAAATAACCTCAGAAAAAATGTCATTAATTTGACAATGGTTGAAGGTAGCTTAAGACCGACAAAAGAGTTGGGCTGATAACAAAAGGAGGCTTATAGAATTTATTTTTGGAGAAAAGGTTTATCTCCATGTTTTGCCTACCAAAGGAGGAGTACGTTTTGGAAGGGGTGGCAAGCTTTCTCCGAGATTCATTGGTTCATATGAGATTTTAGAAAGAGTTGATTATTTAGAGTATATATTAGCCTTACCACCGACCTTATCACGAATTTATAATATATTCCATGTATCACAATTGAGGAAATATATATGAGATTCAGATCATATATTACAGGTAGAGCCACTGCATGTGCAAGAAAACTTAATGTATGAGGAACATCCACTAAAAATTGTGGATGGGATGGATAGAGTACTGAGAAGGAGGGCGATTCCTTATGTAAAAGTTTAATGGACAAATCACGCAACTTAAGAGGCTACGTGGGAACTCAGGGAAGAGATGAAACAGAAGTATCGTCATTTTTTTGAAGAAGGTAAATTAAGTTCCTAGGTTGAAACTTTTTTTAAGGAGGGTAGAATGTAATACCCAATCCTTTATTAAGGGTAATAAGGAAAACTATAAAATTTTAAGTAATAATATTTATTATTAATAACATTTTTTAATTTATCGTTTAAGATTTAGGGTTTGTTTTTATATTATTATCGGGGTCATTAAATCTTACAGGTTTTACATTTTGTCTACATCTTAAGAGGTGGTCAATTAATGGAAACAATCGGAGAGAATTTGATCCACGAGCATTAACAAGATAAGTCAATTCTTTAATTTATTTAAGCTTAAATCTTGATTAGGTCCTTATCTTTGTTTTCTGCCTAGTAGGTCCTTATAGTTTTTATGGGCTACCGGTTAGTCAAATTTAGTTAGGGGTAAAATCGACCTTTCACTAAAATTTTCCTTCCAATGTTCCCTCCAATGAAATCAACCTTGTTGCGGCATCATTGAATGATATTTGTGAAGAAAAGCCATCTTGCAACCCAGATGGTTCGATAATAAAGTTTCCCTTCTGGCTCCTTAATAAGCAGCCGATAGATTGTTGTTATCCAAGGTTCAATCTCTAATGTGACAATAACAAATTGAAGAATGGTGGTACTTGCAAATTGAAGAACGACACAAAAGATGAAATTGATTGCAGAGTTAACAATTCTGGTATGATTCCTTAATCCTTTTTTTCTAAATTTTGAATCCTAAAAGAGTATATCGTCATTCAATTGGGTAGATGAATTTCTTACTTTCTACCATGTTTTCTTGTAGACTCAAAGAAAAAGAAACTGATACAACAGAGATTTGTGAGGGGTTCATCTACTTCTTCACAAACCCTTGTCTTAGATGAAGAAATTCCCAAGATTCCTCAGAATCAATTGTTCCTAAAGTTCTTTGTCGCAACGTCTATCATTCACTGTGCAGATTTATTTACTAAAATTATTCTTCTCTTGCCTCCAATATCCCTCCTCCGGTTCCAATGCTTTTCCAAGCAAGGGCGCTCGATAATCTCAAGTTCTGATTTTCGTCACCTTCACGGTAGGAAGTTTCACAGCTACTATTAGTCACCTGATTCTAATGCCCTGATCTTGTTTAGGCGAAGGAATTTTGAGCTTAATTTTGTCTCTTTTAGTGGGGAAAAAGTAATGACAATGTATTCTATCACTGCCCAATTGAGGAGTTTTCTTTTTGGGGAAATTTTGGGAGTGCATTCTTGCAATGGATTGTTATGCATTGATTTTCTTTTGGATCATGATCAGAGAGAGTTCGGGGGAAAATTTTAGTGAAAGGTCGATTTTACCCCTAACTAAATTTGACAAAACGGAGACTTGGCTGAATTATTATTCGGAAGGACCAAACTGGTGGCCCGTAAAAATTGAGGACCTACTAGGTATAAAAAAAAAAGATAATGACCTAATTGACAAAAAATCACTACTTTAGGGACTAAATGGACAAATTTTTAGCCGTTGGAGGGAAAATTTTAGTGAAAGGTCAATTTTATCCCTAAATAAATTTGACCAATCAGAGACTTTACGAAATTATTGGTCGGAAGGACCAAACTGGTAGCCTGTAAAGATTATGAGGACTTACTCGGCAGAAAAAGATAAGGACCTAATTGACAAAAAATCACGACTTTAGGGACTAAATAAGCGAATTTTCCTATATATATATGTGAAGTTTGTTCTTGATTTTCGTATTTTTTTCTTCTATCACTTTTTATTTATTATTATTTATTTATTAAAAATTTTTATTATTTTATTCTTTTCTTCTAAGAAATATTTTCTCAGAGATTTTTAGTTTTTTAATTTTTAATCTTCTGATATTTATAAATTTTGTGAAGACTCTTATTAAAAATTATTTAAGTCTTCCCTAAAAATAAATATAAGGCTATATTTGGACAAGGTTTTATTTTGAGTCTTTTTACTAATTTTGAGTTTAAGTGGGTGGTATCCATTTGGACAACATCTGACATTAATTTACTTTTGCGAATCATAGGGTGTGAGACCCACTAAAATTGTCAAAATTCTAAAACCAACACTTATCATATCATTCTAAAAACAATGCTCCAATAATTATATCACCTATAAAATTTCTACTTTTCTCAAAAAAGTAAATCCCTATTTTTCAAAATAAAATTCATTCAACTTCAAAAATCCATTTTTCTCAAAATAAAACCTAATCCAAATATAACCTATGTTTTTGGCTCAAGTCTATTAGGAATTAGTTGGAGAACATGTTCCAATTTGATAAGTACTAAACTCATAGAACATGGTGAAAAAACTCCCACTATTGTATTGTTAAAATATTACATTTATTTATATTTGTAAAAGACTCATTAATTAATGAGATTAATTTATTAATTATTGATTATAGTATTAGGTGATTTAATTAAAGATATTATATTCAACTTAAAATATTAATTTTTTTTTTTTTAAAAAAAACCAGAAGTGCATATCATGTGTGCGTTTTTAATGATGGCATGGCAAAAACGCATATGTCATGTGTGTTTTCAATATACATGTGGTATTTTTATTTTAAATTTTAAAATCATAAAAAAAAATGCACACTGGTTGTGCATTTTTAAAGTAAAAATGCACATACTATGTGCATTAAAGCCATAATGGCAGAGGGTTTAGAAACAGGATTAATCATGAAGTTTTGATCATAAACAAAGCTATTCTACGTAAAAATCTTAAATATTGCAATTTTGGTAATTGGGGTTTCAATTTTTATTTTTAGGTTCCTAATATTGTTATGGACAACTTGTTAGACCCTTTTTCATAAATTTTGGTTAAATTAACCTAAGCTAATGTGAAATCCTTTTTGTCAATTTTCAAACTTGGTAGAATATGCACTAGGATAAAGGGCTGCTCAAGTTAGAATTTTCAACTTCAACAACATTAGGTTGTTAACAATTTACAAATATATTAATAAAGTATTACAAATATATTCACAATTTGTTACAATGACATGTACATATTAAAATAATTGTATTCCAATAAAAATATGAATCTTATACCACAAAATATACACAAACTATAAGTTTATTTTAATTTTCAATCATAACCCTTAATCTTCTATCACTCTCTCTTTATTTTATTTATCACGTTATGAAGAAATATATATTTTCTTACTTGTCAAGTTATGATGCATTTATTGATGTTTTTCTTCCATGCTCTTATAATTAATACTTAACTCATATTTATTAATTATTTTTATATAAAAAAGTAAAGTTAATAGATATTTTGGTGTTTTCAATCAAAAGACGTATCAAAATTCATGTTTTTGGTGTGATTTTTTAAATATGATTTTTACACCTATTTTTACACATCTATTGCTATTTGGCTAGTTTTCATGTTTAACTTCTTCTTCTTCTTCTTCTTCTTCTTTTTTATACTAAACATTCTAAGGCTTAATTTTAATATGTAACTTTATGTATTTACAACAAGAATGCATTGTTGAGTGGCCGTCTCACTTAAGATCATGATTTTGAATTATATTAGAGGCAAAACATTTTGATCAAATTTTTTATTTATTTTATTTTATTCATGTACTTATTGACCAAATTTTAAAGTGAATGATTTTGATAAATGTGATAGACAAAATATCTCTTATTAAAGAACAAGTAAATTATTTATGTATACATATTCTTAAGATTAAAAACTCAAAAAGTGATTAATCAAATCTTTTTTGTTTAGATTTATTTATAAAAAATTATCCAAAATTTTGATTAAAAAAAATGTGTTTTTCAAATGCAACCTTAGAGTGACATGAAATTGTAACTCAATTAGTAGCAGCTTCACTTATGATTCAAAGAGATTATGAGTTTGAATCATATATATATATAATACAATTTTCCTTTATCTTATAACTATATGACATATTTGGATGATTTTTATAGTCAAAACATATATTAATTATAGATTATTTTACTTAAAAAATGTCTATATAATATGAATCAAAGTTATCTTGAATTATATTTTAAAATTATAATTAACCTGTAATTTAAATAGTCTAAGCCTTTATTCAATAATTTTTCAATTAAATTGAACTTAATATATAATTCCATCATATTGTAATCAAGAATTCAAATAAATTATTAAAAAAAAAAAAGGAATATACAAACTTTATATTTAATTCATAAAAAGGGTAAGAATCAACACTAATAGAAATATATATATATATATATATATATATTAAAAGAAATTAAACAAAAATAAATTGCAAAAGAGAAAAATCTCTTTATGTGAGGTTCCAAATATACCCCTCCCACGTTTTTTTGTTTATATATAACATCAGCTTGATACAAAATATCAATTGCCAACTGCCAACAAGCAACATATACATTCAAAAATAATATTCAAGCTAAGATATACATTATTTTTAAAAAAATAAATAGGCAACAACTTCAAAAAAGAAAAAGAAAAAGAGTAAGTCAGAATGATATGGTTAAAGAAAACAAACAAATGCTACATACCATAACATTCAACTGCTCAGGTTTTGAAACAAGTTGCATGCGACAGTTGTCCATATTAATTTCATCATATTTGACATTTGGATACTTGTTAGCAACCTCATGGCAAGATACGGGTTGTAATCGTGTCGGGTTCGTGTAATCATACCGAATTGAGTTACAGTAATTATACTTAACCTTTCAACTCGACACAAACCCAAAATGACATGAAAAAGTTCAATCCAAATATGACACAAAAATTAATCGTGGCAACCCGTCAACCCGATTATGACACGTATATGATTCAAATCCTATTAACCCGTAAATACGATTACACGATATTAACCGGTTAACCCAATTATTTACCTATTTAACTTATAAAAATATTAATATTATGTAATTTAATTATATATAAAATATTAAAATTTAAATAATAAAAAATTATTAAATCATTTAATAATAAATTAGAATATATAATTAAATAATAATAATTAATTAATTATTATTTAAACTCGTTTACAACTTTTACAATTAAAATGGAGGAGGGTCCGAGTACACTAAGCGGATTGAGAGGTGGATGGAGATCCATAAAAGAAACCGAATCTATGAGTTGGACTTATTGTCTCCGTTCATACTGGTGTTCGCCAAACACATGGCACCGCTAGAACACAGGTGGAATCAACACAATTTGGGGGGAGATAATGTGAAAGGAAGTTGCCGCAACCTTCATCATGGCACCGTGAGCTTACTCCACTAGAGCGACAGTGGTAAGCCGTGGTTGAGGCTTGACTCAAAGCAATTATGCCCGCTGGAAGGACAACTTATACAATTTAACGGTAAAATAACAAAATTTTTAATGGAAGGACCAATCTCATATAATTTAACATAATTCATGGACCAATGTCACCAAATGGACATAGTTTCGGGACTATTTATGCCAATTTGCCTAAACAAAAGTGACATCTAATTATAGAAAATAAATTTTCCAAAAGATGAAAGAATAAATGGTTATGAAATACTTCACATTTTTAACACTAAATTCTAGAAAGGAAAATTCCTTATTTTGGTCCTATAAATATTTTCATTTCATGAACTTGGTCTTAAATCTTAAAAAATCAAGAATTTGGTTCTACAACTATTTTCGTTTTCTAAACTTGGTCCTAAATCTTAAAAAATCAAGAATTTGGTCATATAACTATTATTATTTTCTTAACTTGGTCCTTCCAACCAAGTTTATGGACTTTTTTATTGTTTAAGTCACGCTAAAAAGTACATATTTGGTCTTATAAGGGCATTTTATGACAAGATGTAAAGTATTATGTTTTTTTTGTTGTTTTTCATTTGACTTAAACGACCAAAAAAATCTCACAAATTTGGTTGGAAGGACCAAGTTAAAAAACCACAAATAGTTATAGGATCAAGTTCTTAATTTTTTAAGATTTAGGACCAAGTTCAGAAAACGAAAATAGTTATAGGACCAAGTTCCTGATTTTAAAAAATTTAGAATCAAGTTTGAGAAACGAAAATAGTTATAGGACCAAAACAGGAAATTTTTCATTCTAGAAACAAAGAGAGAAACACATCGAGCCATACCATAACCTAACCTAACCAAGTCTAGTTCATGGAATATGCCTCATAAGTTATTTATGGTTTTCCCCACACAAACTATTAAAATGTTGCAACTTCGTCCTAATACCCTCCTATTTCGACTATCCAGAACATCAATACATATATCCATTCAAGAAAACTGCAACAAGTGACAAGGATGTAAACAGGATGCTATGCAAATTTTGCTTCATGTTTATGTAAAAAATCGTCCGGTATCGGCAGATACCGACACACTAATAACTAAAAAATATATTATTAATGTATCACGAAAATACCAATTCGTTTAGATAAAAAATATTGGTGAAAATCAGCGGAAATTACCAATACAACACCGAATTAAAAAACTTCACATAAGAGCATGCCATGAAAAGTTTTTTTGGCTATTGGGTCAAGAGCTGTTGCGCCAAAGATAGAAAGGAGAGGAGAGAAGAAGAAGAACAAAGAGAAGGAGAGACTGAGAGAACACAGTGAAAAAAGAATTACAAAGAATAAGAGAACGAAGAGAGGAGGATAAAATTTTTCTTTCAATTTATTTCTTAATTTACAATTATAAAATTATTCTATAATAGTAAACTATTATTAAATTTATATACAGTTACTATATTGATATAAATATATTAATTGATTTTAAAACTAACCAATTCATAACTAATTAGCTATATTTAATGTTGTAAAAAAAATTATTAAGATTTACATTAGTATTCTTTTATATAAACTTTTCTATTTTTAAATGCATATTTTATTATTTTTTTAAAAATAAATTTAATCTACATATGTTTGTTGAGTATCTTATGAAATTAATATTACATATTAATACTTTAAACAAAAAAAAAAAATTATTATTTGATGCATATTACTAAAAAGACAAAGAAACAAAATTAAAAAAGTTATAAGAATTTAATAAAATTAGAAATATTAAAACAAAAAGCTTTTTTTTTTTTTTTTTTTTAAAAAAGACAATAAAAATATAACAATATTGCCAATAGAAAAAATTTCCTTCAAAAAAAAATATCTATGATTTTATATAATAGATATGGATATATAAATACAAATTGAAAGAGAAAAGAAAAGGAAAAAGAGAAACAATATAAAAAATAATTACAAAAAAAAAAAAATCAAAAAGTTACCAAACATTAAATTTTATAATTATAAAGACTAAAATACCTACAAATTCAAAGAAAATAAAATGATAAAAAATAATTAAAAAATTTTGAAAAACGAAAAGTAAACAAACATTAAATTTTATAATTATTAAAATTAAAATATTAATAAGTTTAAAAGATTTACAATACCACTATCAAAAAAAAAAAAAAAAAAAAAAAAAAAATCCTTTTAGAAGAACGGTGTGTAATCTTATAAATATACTAGATATACATCTCGTCCCCAAGTGTGGTACATATTATAAATTTTTGTTTTATTTTAATTTATCATAATTTTTATTTTAATTGCTTACTTTATTTCGTTATTTTTTCTATATAGATTTTATTTTTATAAATAATTAATTTATATTAAAGTTATTTTAAAACTTTAAAATTTTATAAAATAGTATGAAATTTTATAACATATCATAATTTTATATCGTACATGAAATGAAATTAAATACGATATATTTATCTATGAAATTTTAATTTTTATATTAAGAGTATCATTATTTAGGGATTAAATATGATTTTATTCAATTGAGTAATGTGAAAGAGAAGGAGAATAAATTAAATAGCAAAGGGCAAAAAAAATTAGAGAAAATGATGAAGAAAGTTTAAAAAAATAACAAAATAATTCTCAAAACACAAAATTTTAAAAAAAATAAAATAAAACTTAAATTTGGTGAATGAAAGAAGAAAATAGAGAAAGAATAAATATATATATACATAAATGAAAAGAATCATTAATACATCTAATATAAATCATATATGGAAATTGGCCGGTTTAAACCTCTAACTATTTTGTTAATTAACTTAAGTCCATAATCTTTTTTTTTTAGTCTGTTAAATCCTATATCTTTTTACGAGTAGCTAGTTAAGTCCTATATCTTTTTTGTAACCTGTTAAGTCCTACATCTTTTTACGAGTAGCCTGTTAAGTTCTTCCTTGCGGCCAAAATTAGTCACGTGTCGGGCACGTGATGTTTCTTTAAGGGCAAAATCATCCTCACACTATTTCCCTCTAAGGTACAGATGACGGAATTTCGGGAAGACATCGAGCCACGACGGAATTCCCTTAAAGAAATAGTGTGAGGACGATTTTGCCCTTAAAGAAACATCACGTGCCCGACACGTGACTAATTTTAGCTGAAAAATTCAAATTTTTGGTCGAAAGGAAGGACTTAACAGGCTGCTCGTAAAAATATTTAGGATTTAATAGGTTGAAAAAAAGATATAGGACTTAACAGGTTGCTCGTAAAAAGATGTAGAACTTAACAGGCTAAAAAAAAAGATTGTGGACTTAAGTTAATTAATGAAAATAGTTAGAGGACTAAACCGGCCAATTTTCCAATCATATATATATATAATATTTAATAGAAAAATCAATGAATTGTAAAAAGTCATAAAATAGATAAATTTGAAAAATTGAAAATATAAAGTCAAAATAGAAAGGAAAAAAAAAAAAAAAGTAAATCCAAAAATATAATAAAAAAAAAAAAAAAAAAAAATTACTTTTGAAAGAAAGTTTTGTAGTCTTATCTTTTATATAATAGATATCTAATGTTGATTTTCTATATTAATTATATATATTTATCTAATCACTGAATGAAATTTTCTCTAATTAAAAAAAAAAAAAAAAAAAAAACTCTTGGAAGTGAAAAGAAACATATTAAGAATTTAAATTGAATAATAATTAAAAGAAAAAGGTTGAGGGAAAAAAAAAAAGCTACAATATGTATAAATTAATAAATTAAATTTAAATACATAATACTACTTTATTGTCTTTAGATTAAAAGAAGAAAAAAAAAAATCAAACAATAAATTGATTAACGAGCAAAATATGAAGAAGGAAGAGAGAAAATCATAAAGTAGAATAGGGAAAATAAGTTAGAGGAAATTTAAAGCAAATAAGTTAATAATAATAATAATAATAATGAACGGTAATTAAAAAAATTACTTTCAAAAGGAAGTCTTACCAAGTTATGAATAATTTGATTTTCTGCAATTGAAACAATAACAAGCCTGTAGGAAAAAAAAGAATAGATAAATTGCATTACAATAACAAATAACAAAATACATAATTGATACTACATAGAACTTGAAAAGCTAAATAGAGAAAAGAGTGCTTTAAAAAAAAAAAAAAAGTAGATAAGAATGAAAAATCATATAAATAATCTATGCATTCTAAAAATTAAATAATGAATTGAATAAAAAGAGGAAGATGAAAGAACTATAAAATAAATATAAAAAAAAAGGAAGATAAACAGATAAAAAAAAAAAAAAAAAGATAATGCTGTAACCTTATATAAAATAAGAAGAAGATAGAACAACGTATAATAATAAAAGAAGACAAAATGACACATAATAAAATTACAAAAAAAATAAACAATATTACTAAAATTACATAATTATGCCAGAAAAAAAACAACCTTCTAAAAGATTGTTGTGAAATCTTATATACACACGTATATAAGAATAAAAAAAAAAAATATTAATACATGTAATATAAATCATAATAATTATTAAAAAAATTAATAAATTATAAAAGCCATTAATATTGGATGAATTTAAGATAATGAATATAAAGTCATAAAAAAGTAAAATATAATTTAAAAAAAAAAAAAGAAAAGAAAAAGAAAAAGACAATGAAAATCAAAAAATTAAAGAAAATATCAAGAATGTCATTAGAAAAAAACAAAAATTGCTTCTATACTATTCAATTTCTTTTAAAAGAAAGAATAGGAAATGAAATCATTCTTTTAAAACAAATATATGAAATAAATCAATTAAAGTCAAAGAATATAAATTATTAGAGAGAAATACGAAAAGATGAAATAGTAAAAAAAGAAAAATAATAATATTGAAGACTAATTAAATAATAATCAAAAAGTGAGAGAAATTCATTGTATATTACATAACAGCTATAAAAAAATTCTTTTACCATATCTTATTAGGATAAACAAAACATAGAAAAAAAAAATTAATTAAAAAAAAAATTGATGCTTTGAATTATAATGGTATATAAAAAATATAATACATTAAACAAAAATTGATAAATATAACTAAAAAAAATATGAAAATAATTAAATATTAAATAAAAAATGGTAAAACAATAAAATTAGAAAAAAAAATAATTAAAAGTTTAGTAAGACTAAAATTAATAAATTATAAAAAGACAAAAAATAACCAAAAAAAAAAAATTAAATAAATTACATCTAATGTCATTAGAAGAAAAAACTTTCTAAAAGTCTTATATATAATCTTATATATATAAGATATATATTGTTCGACTCATCAAATATATATATATATATATTGTTCAAAGATTAAATTCAACCCCACTTTATTAACTTAAGTTTTTAAGACCAGGTGGTCCATTTAACAAGGGGTACTTAATTTCCGTCGGGAATCTGGAAGAATATATTGACATTGTACAACTTGAAGGAAGGCTGAACTGCTAAATCACAATTCCTCGAAAAATGTCTACTTGGAAACCCCTTTCTCACTTGGAATATCTAGCCCACAAGGAATTTTGCCTGGGTAATTGGTTCTTGAAGAATCTGATCCCATCATGCTGCAAATCACAACCTTAGAATTAGAGAGGGAAACCTTTGAGAGAATGATGTTCCCAGATCTCAATGTAGCCTACCTTTTGTCGACAATAACTAGAGAACGGAGTTCACAATTGTTGAAACTGCACAGATAGAAACCAAACATTAATACGCTAGTTAAACAGAACAAACACGAGATGATAACTAAAGGACTTAATACTCTTCTTTTAGATGTTCAATCAAAATGATGTACTTGAGATGTGACTGTTGTAGCTCTGGAATTTGTTCAAGTTACAGGGATACCATTTATGATTGGTAAGATTCAACAGTTGAAAGGAATGAAATACTGTAGCATACATCTCCTTGTGATGCAGGATATAAAGACTAAAGAGACAGGCTTTTCCTGATCGTAAACTATGGAGCTAAAAGAAATGTAGCATGAAATAATAAACCATCTCAATCTTGAGCAAACTTTTAAGAGTTATATTCTTCTCACGCAATGCTTTTCACCGATTATACAAAGCCTGCAAAATCCAACTATTTTCTTTGATGGAATATTATGTCACCTAGTACCAGTTCTTTTTCTAGAAATTAGTGACTGTTATATTGCTCATCTACGGAATCTTCTTATCAAAGAGCCAAAAAGACACATCTCTCCACTTAATTACTGCCTGTAAGAATTTTGGATTATCCAAGAATCTCTTTTTATTTTTACAGAAGAGAAGCTTGTAAGATATTAGATGGCCTTTTTTCAAATCCATGGATACAAATATGTGGCAGCTTCTACTTTTAACAACAAATTAACAAAATGGATCGAAGGCATGTTGAACACTTACCTTTTACAAATTTCACTCTTAACATATGGATGACAATCATTTCCAAATGCACAAAGTGTATTATTCAAGAAGTCGTTGTGGGTGACAACTGCTATCTCCTTTTCCTTCCGTGTCCATAACCTGGACCAGACTAAAAAATTAGGATCTCAAGAAAAGGAGAAACCAATCTTGAGATGTATCTATAATATGAAAATAAGAAATTATTGCAGGTCGGGTTTTTGAAAAGAGTAAATATAGCTTATGCCGGGAGATGTCTAGGCTACTTATACTAGTAACAGAATAAGCATATGTAAGCATAAAAATGACAAAAAGGTTTCCTATCAGTTTCTACCCAACGAGAAAGAATAAACAAAATCACCAGTTCAAGAAGCTCATTCCCCTAGCAGAAATTTCTTCATTTGATTCTCCGACATCAGGCCTCCACAAAATGTCAGCATCACTTTTTATCTGGAAATTGGAAGAGTGAAATGTCATTTGTATTTCTATTAATAAAAAAGGGAATCAACCAGATTCAACTAATGGGTACTGTTGGAACAACTTGCCAATGAAAAATCAATTGCTGGAAAGAGAAGCTTATACTCATTTATGCTTCTCCTCTTATTGCACCAATGAAGTCCCTGCATGACAATAGTTGTAACCTAAAAGTTAAAATCAACAAACCAAGCCAGGAACACAACTTATTATCTTGTATTAAGGTCGCAAATACTAGCTTCTTGTCATTTTACAAATATTTTCCTTCTTGACGTTTAACATGTTCACTGTCTCCATATGTTCCCAACTATGACTGTGTATGTGGAAGAGGCCAAACAACATATGGACATAATAACATAATAATAGGAACTGCATTAAGTCCATCCTATTATATTGTTATCATGATCAACCGTTTATTACCTGCTTATATACTTGATGACAGTACAGTCAAAAATTTTCAAGAATGTTCTAAATCTGGAAAAGAATTCAAACTCATCTGTGTAAAACATTTGTCAAACTAGCATTGACAAAAGAATATCTCATTAACTAAGAAATAAAGTGTTGGGATATAATTTTTTAATCCTAACTGATGTGGGATTATAAATGTGATTTCTAATTTGTGACAATATTAATTTCTTAATCTAAATTCATTAGCAATATAACTCTAGACTAATCATATTTTTCAAATCCAATTAAGGATGCAAAACTAAATCCTAACACAAAATTTGTATAAAAATTCGAGGAAGCAGAGGGTGCACCGATAGATATCACTTTCTAGGAGAAAAAGTAACAAAAATGAAGGAAAAAAAAGGAAACAAATTTAAACATATAGGAGGGACAAAAATACCCTATCACTCACTGCCTGCAGGAGCAGGAGAGAAGAAATACTAATCAGAAAATCAAAGTAAACACAGAATACATGGATGTTAAATCTATGTATTTCTAACCAGATATTCTCGGCAGCTTTCCACTGCAATGAATGGGGGGCAATTAAAACTTGATATAGCTGGCCTGTCACTGTTGCCAGCATTTGCCACCATGAGTGGAGGTACATCTGCTCCATTTATATCACCTTCTCCACCGAAAACTCCAGCAGCTGTTTGCATGGTCCTAAAAATCATTAGACAAAACTTTGTTTTATGTTCTTGTAGGCAATGCCAAAGATATCAAAAGCTCAGGTAAAAATCTTGCCTCCCAAGCTAAAATACTAATCTATTTTAGATATCTGTCATTCTCTCCCTGCGTGGCTCCTATTTTTGTACATGTTGGTGGCAGAATGATGGAATGGCTGCATATTTTTGTAGTTATCATTGCATCTCCACAACCCACAATTCTACGTGCAACTACGGGGGATCATTTTTTCCTGGCGTGTAAAGCCAAGATCATCTTTCCACTCATTTCTTCCAATTTTAACCATTTAGCTAAAATTAAATTCTTTGATAGTCAGTGATAATGCAAAGGTGTAAGGAACTGTGAGCTTTAAGAGGAACTAACATAACCAGTTTCAAAGAGGAGTTACAATGATTAGTACCTTAACAGTGAGGAAGTGATGACCAATTCAACCCGCTTGGAGAGTCCAGTGGCTTGTACATAATTACGAAGATTATCTACCTGTTAATAACCTTCAAAATCATCCCGACGTCTTTATGTAGTAGAAAACAATATTTTAATACCGGTCATGCTTCATCCATCAATTTTGTTTTGAATATTTTTGAGATACTTCAGTAATACTAATCATAAAATAAATAAATAAATCCACTATGAATCAGAATATGTACCAGAACCTTTTAGTATGACTAATATTAAAAATAGAGTTTTATCAAACGTAGGATTCTTTGTTTGTCAGAGCCTAAAAGCTTTTAACCATCAGTTACAGTTCACAAATCATTACCTGCTGCCAACCAAGAGGAGTAAGCTCAGCATCAAAAAATTCTGGAGATAAGTATGCGCTGTAGTCTTTTTCCCCAGCTACATTGTGAAATCCTTGAGCATGCCTCACCTGCAAATGCACATTTAAGAGGAAAAGGGGAAAATATGAACATGCATCCATATGCCAACGGAATAGCTACTCATAATAGGACAAACATGCTATCTGTGAGCACGTAAAGAGCAAAAAAAAAAAAAAAAAAAACTCCATGTGAACTATATGGCATTCAGCATTTCTAAGGTTGCTATGAGGTCACGTTATAAGCACAGATAAAGGACAAACCAGATGAATAGTTTTACACCGGTGCAATGGGTACAAGCTTATAGCTGGAGAAGCATCCATTTCTGCAATTGAGCAAAAAGTTATAGATGAAGAAATTTGACAGAAAAGCCCATTGCATCATCTCATGACATTTTCAAGTAGATTAGGCATCAAAATGCAAGCTTAGAAATTAGGGAAGACGATATATCCAGAAGTAGGAAAATTAGTCATTTTAGTCCTAATACTATTTTTGTTTAGACATTTCGATCTTTTACCAAAATTTAAAATTTTTTGAATCTTTGTATTATTTTCATTAAGACTTATTTATCTTTCCTTGTAAATTCATTATCTGAACAAACATGGTCTACACATGATTAATTTCTCAAGAATAATTTAAAAATTAATTAATTTTCCCTAATACATACTAAATTCCTAAAATTCATTCAAAGGCAATTTATTCAAAATAATTATGAAGGTTAATTCCTTAAATTCCTCCTACTAAAGTGAACCCGAATGTTAAAAAACATTACAAAATCTACCAAAACTCAAAGGACCATTGATGATAAAAAACTAAGAAGAAAAAAAAAAGAGAAATGTCTAAATGAAAATTGAAGAATGGTTAAAATGGCCAATTTTGTCAAGAAGTTCCCACTCAATATTTTCATGTGAGAGTTGTAGAAAAGAGTTCATCAACAGTTTACAAGTCCAGGGAAAACAATATCATATCCTTGAAATTTCACCACAAGCATTTGAGATAACTCATAACTCATAGTTCCCATCAAAAGTTTCAACATGAGTCTGTTGGAAATTAACACCCTAATTCATGAAATAGAAGAGTAGGAATCTAGAAACAAAAGTTGTGCTGTGATCTAATCACTACCTTGAAAGCAAAATTTCAAACGGTGCAATCTTTAATTCCTTCTGTTTTAGGAAGGTTAACACAACTATTCTGACTTCTCCATAGATAGAATCATGATAATAAAATATTATATCTAAAATAAATAAAAATATGAGTTCTCCTGTAAAGACTCAATCTGAATAATTAAAATAATATTTAATTAAAAACTTAATCACACAAAAGGAGTTCGTCATTTCTAACCGGGTTAACAAGATATAATGTTGATTATAAAATTAATAAATTATAATATTTTGAGAGAAATATCCACATATAATAGAATGTAATATTTTCATATAGTAAACTTGCTTTTCTCTTTTTATTAGAATTTTTTTTTTTCCAAAATATTTTAAAAGATGTGAATAAAAATATAATCCTCAAATTTTAAAGTCAAATAGTAATAATTAAAGATTTTAAATTTCATGCCGGCAATAAGTCACTATGAAATATCCATTAATCCAATATCTATATATATATATAAATATTATATTTGATTGTTCAGGCATTAATCATTTTCTACTTACTTGTTTAGACTTCAATTTTGTCAAATGGCCTTAAAAACAATCGAAAGTCTACTTTTTGAATGATGATTTGCTGCAGAACATGACACAGCCATTTCCAAGTAAGTCTGGGCAAGCATAATGAATCACTCTCTTCGCGTTGAATTGCAGCACATAGCATGGACAACGGATATGTCAGCAAATACTCTATACCGTGAAAATATTGTTCGCGTACTTTGTTTTTCCCCTCATATTATGAAGAGATAAAAATAAATGTCAAACAAAATTTTTACTCAACCTAAAAGCATTTTAAAATAGCTCTGGCCAAATCTAAGCAGATTTGCATGGAAAAGAAAATACCGTGAAAAAGTGAAGTTTCTTTTTCCTCCCCTTTCCTCTCCGCCAATTATTCTCGAAAAAAGAAGAAAATGACAAATAAACAATGAATTTAATTCTATACACACACTCCACCCCAGGCTTCAGTTACGCAATGTCCAAACTAAAATCTCTAAGTCAACGGAAAATCAAATCAAATCGAATAATTCAGGAAACAAGAAATTTACCTTGAACAATCAGAGACAGCGTAGGCAAACACAGTGACATAGATAAATTAATAAAATGCCTAAGTTCTGGATTGATTAAATTTTCCATTAAGTTCTTTTTTTTTTTTTTTTTTGAGAAAAGGACTTCAAAAATTAATGTAATGTACACATAGTTTTCATCTTCAAAAAGCATCGAGAATTCATGATTAATATAAGTAAAAAGGAGAATGGAGGAAAAAAAAAAAAAAAAAAAGAAAAAACTTCACCGGTGACAGGAAACGATTGAAGCAGCAAGATCCACGAGAAGAAGAAGAACGTAGTGATCAGATCGGCGCTCCTTCTTCTTCCTCTCCTCGCTGCGTTCAATTGAAATAATAACGAGGGAAGGAGAGACTTAGCGCCTTTTTTCCTGAATGCTGAAGCTCTACGAAATGGTACAAGTACAACAATAATGGAACCAATCGGATGGGTTAAAAGTAAAAACAGTACAGCTTTGTGGTCACGGCATTAAAACTGCATCCTGTCTTAAAAGTAAAAACAGTACAGCTAGACTTACCAAAAAAAACAAAAAAGACAGGCATCATATCCGCAGCTACGGAATTCCTTAGTTTGATAATGCTGTTATATTATCTTAATCGCGTGTTTAGTATATTTAAATGTGAAAATCAACTTTCTTAAGATTTTCATTATATTGAATGAAGTTTAATACAATAAAAAAGTTTAGGATAAAATAATTTTTTTTCCTTGTGTTTATTTTTAATTAAAGAAAAATTAATCTGTTCAATTCAGTATTCTTTTTTTAATTAACTAAATTCAATCACTTTTTCTCTTTTTCTCCTAAATGAAAAAAAACCTAAAACCCTAGTATAATCATGGAGATGGTGGAGGTTATCTTTCTATTCACTATTATCTTTACAATTTTACTAGGATTTAGTTGTTACTTTTTTGAAAGAGCTAAAGGACCTAAGAGTTATACACAAATGCACATTTATTTATATTTGATCGAAAAATTTAATTAAATAAAGTTGAAATTTTAATTAATTAAAAATAAATATTGAAATAAACGGATGAATTTTTTTAAAATATCTTTTAAAATTTTTTGATCTAAGTCAAAATAATCAGTTGCTCCTTAAATAATACTTTTTAGTAATTATGTATATTTTTTAAAATATTTTTATTAGATGATATGATATGATATTAAATTTAATCTTGAATGGTTATACGAATTTTGGAATAGAAGAATTTAATGTGACAAAACTTTGCAAGATGCTTTTTTTTTTTTTTTTATCTCTTTTGTTCTTTTTTATTTGAAAAATTTCTGACTTTAATCCTGTAATTATTTATGTTTCTCGAACTTGGTCTTAAATCTTTAAAAATACCGAACTAGATCCTATAACTATTTTCAAATTATGAAGTAGGTCATTCCAGCCAAAATCCTCTCCTTTTCCAACACTTCCAATCACGTGAGATACACATGTCCTCTTTTTTTAGGCCATTTTCGGTAATCTCTTCCATCCCTCCAAAAAAA
>JAXGGT010000004.1:7082741-7098965 GCA_035583425.1 Marsdenia floribunda | reverse complement strand
ATAGGAATAATTGAAGATTATTTAATAAATTTAGTTCCTTTAACAATATATTTGCATCTTTGCAATGCTCATGTGCATGACATATGGAAATTTAGATTGAAATTTGTTAATTATTAGCCAAAATGATCGACAATTAGATAATTATTCTAACACTTATAATTATAATTTGCATTGATGTAACAAAATAATAATAATAAGAAGAAGAAACCTAATAGGAAATAACACGTTAAAATTAGGGTTATAATTATTTTTTTTTTCTTTTTCCTTTTTTAGGGTAAAAAAAAAAAAAAAAAAAAAAACCCTTTCGTCTACTTAGGATTCGAGGGTTTCTTTTTAATTACCACATTTTACATGCATAGAACTATAGAAGAAAAGATATATAACTCTATTTCTAAATTTTTTTTTTTTTCTGCAATTATTGTTTCTATTTTTTTTAGGAAAATGTTGTATCATTGGAAAAAGAAAAGTAAAAATAATTGAAACGATTGACAGCTCTCCAAATGCCGTATTGTCAGAAGGTCAATAGAAATGTGCTGTTGAGGAATAATGATCACACTCGTTATTTCCAATCACGATTTCGCCTTTTTAAAGTAAAAAAGAAATAATAATTCTTTTTCTTTCTATTATTATAAAGAATTTGAAGAAAACTGATTGTGAATTATTTTCATGTTTCTCCCTCCAATACTTTTTACCCATCATATGACTACGTAATTATTTTTTTCCAGATTAAAAATTTTTATGAATATATATATATATAGAGAGAGAGAGAGAGAGAGAGCGAGACACACACACACAGAGACAGTGGTGTAAGAAGAAATGCATTGCATGGTGCTTAGAAAGCCGCAATCCAACGAAATATGAAGACACGAGTTCCAAAATACTCACAGATTCTACTGTGTGAAATTGAATTGAAATATGTACAACTTGTTTGTTTTTGTTGGCAAAAATGTGTTTAGGGTTTTTCATGTTCCATGGCCTCTCGTTTTCTTCCATGAAAAGACTGGTGAATGGACAAAATTGATATATGCACTTATATATATATATATATATTACAATTCTGTTTTCTGCTGGCTTATATATTTCACAGAGCTTGAAGACGAAAGCAAAATGCCAATACCGAAGATTTTAGAAGCAAAAAGTGTTTCGGAAATGAAGTTTGATTTGGTCATCTCATGTTTTTCCTCTCTTCATTTGTGTTTGTGTGCAAAAATGTTAGTGTAAAAAAGGGCAAGAAGACAGTACAGAGGTTGCAGTTAAAAAAATTACAGGAAAGAAAAAAAAAAAGTTCCTCTGACTAATTGGAAGCTACAAGCCAAAATATAAAGAGACAAAAGCTTAGCTAGAGAGAGAGAGAGAGAGAGAGATAGAGGGAGCGAGGGTGGTTTTTGGAGGTGGGGGGAACTTGTGGGCGGAGGAAGTAGTTTTTAGAATGGTGGTGCAATTGACTCCGCCTGTGGTTTTTTTCTTTTTCACCCTTAAATATAAATTCTTTGTGGAATTTTGTTTCACTTTTAGCCCGATTTGTCTTTTCTTGCATGCCTTCGTGATTTCTTTATTTCCTTCAAAAAAAAAAAAAAAAGGAACTACTAATAGATCTCTCTCTCTAATAGGTTTGTTGGGTTGCAATTACGTACCTAATATTATTGTTTAATTAGTGCCTTGTAAAAAGGGGCAGGTTACTTAAATATTAATAATGCCATGGTTGATCCATGGATCAATCTCTGCCGTGCAAAGCATGTGCATTGAAAAATCTTAAACTTGTCTTAAAAGTTAAAAAGAGATTAATTCAATTATTCAATTATGCAATTATTCAATTATATAATTATATTTTCTTTCGTCCGATTAGTTAATTTCACTGTAACAAGTGTGACAAATATATATACATAACATATATATTTAAGAAAAAAGTATAATAGTTGTAATCGTGTATCAATCTCTACCAGACGAATATAATATAGACGAATATATATATATGATTGATTTCATTTCCACTTGCTAACAAGATGATTGCACATACAAATCATCATTAGTTATATATATTAATGGTGAGTTTAATCTCTCACTCTCTCCCCCACCTACAAAGCAATTGAATTTTTGGCCTTTCTACTTTGGAGAAACTCAATTTGAAGACCTAATAACCTAGACTTTCCCCTGCTGGAGTCTTCAAATTAATTACTTATAATTAACCAAACATGCCGGCAAAAATTCAATTTTCACTTCTGAGAAAAATATTTAGATTAAAAATATCTTAAAAATTAATTAATGACATAATCAAAATAATATTATATATTTTGAAAATAATCTTTGATTTACTTCTCTCTCTCTCTCTCTCTTTCTCTATATATATATATATATATATCCATCTACAATTTGCTGCGATATTTGAGGAGATTCCTTTAATTACATTCTCCACGTTGGGGTTTGGATTAGAAAGTTAGAATAACCATTTGGTTAGATTAGATTTTCATGTGTTCAAGTGGGAATATTCTTTCTCCACATTTGTTAATTATTAATCAATACTAAAAGGATATATATATATATATATATATATGTATACATACATACATAATTTTGGCGCCAAGTGCCCATTCTCTTTACTCCTCCAAGCTGATCGGCTGCTGAGATTAATTAGAGACTAATATCCATAATCAGTTTTTTCTTATAAAATTGTCTCTCACTTTTTCCTTTCTTTATTATTATTTTTTTTTTTTGGCATTAATCCTTGCTTTAAAAAATAACCCAGAAAAAAAAAAAGGAAAAAACAAAACAAAATTGATTTGTTTATACATATATATATATATATATATATGTTAATTGTTTACTTGAGGGGAAGATGATTTGGGATGTGAAGTTGAAAATAATGCACGTATCCTGTTAAAAAAAATGCACACATGCAAACTAATTATAGAGATAATATCATATAGCACCCATATTTATTTATTTATTTTCTTGTTTCCAGAGATGATAAGCTGGCAATGGATATGAACATCCTATATAAGCCAATGTCCTGTTTTTTTGGTTCTTTTGTCCCTCCCATGGATTGAACAATTTTGTGGTCCTAAAAAGATTATCTTTGCCTGCTATCAATCTGCAGCTAGCACAAAGGAAAACAACACGGATATCATTGTTTGACTAAAAACAAGAGAGAGAGAGAGAGATGCATGCATGATCTAGGGCAAAGGCCAATCCACGTGTTCAAATGTAAATCCTTCTTTCTACCATCAATTAATTCGATGATGATTGGCACACGACTATTAACTATTATCCCTTTTTTTTTTTCAATTAATTAAAGATTTTTGTCAATTTAATTACAAATCGATTTTAAGTAATTTTTGATAGGATTAGTAAATAAATTGAATTAAGAGATTTATGCCAACTTGTTAGCAAGTGGGATGGGAGATTCTAGTTAGGTATACGGTACAGCTACATTAATTCAATGATCACATCCACAAGTATTGGAAACCCTTCCAAAAAAAAAAAAAAAAAAAAAAAAAAAAATATTAGGTTGAATAAATAAGCTTTTGTTACCCCTAATATTAGGGCAGAGGAGAATTAAAAGCTAGGGCATCTCTCAAGTTTTATCTTCTTCTGCCACTTGCTGCCTATTTGTGTAATATCTTTTTGCTCAATTAATATTTATTATATATATAGACACAAAAACACGTTGGACTTCATTGCAATATTCCATGTAACATAACATTTCTTGAACTAGTTTCCTTTTTTCTTTGATATTCAATCTTAAAAAAAAAAAAAAAAAAAAAAAAAAATCTAACATTATAGTAACTTTTTTATGTAAAAAGGGATTAAGAATTTTAGAGAAATAAAAATTGATTATAAATAAGGAATGTTACATTGAGTATATATAGTACAGCAAATTCGAGTTGTATATATAATAAGGAAAATTGGTTGGAACCCTAAGGCGTAGGTGAGTTGCTAAGGTGCTCTCCTAGCTTAAGTGAGGTTGCGGGATCGAAACCGCACTCACGTATGCAGCCGTTTAAAAACTTAGGGCTAGAGCTTACCTTCCGCTAGGGACCTACCCGGCTCGAGCGGGGATTAGTCTGAATGTGGACATGGCTTAAAGGTGCCGCCCATAGTTGGAACCCATTCAGGACACCTCGTGCACTACGCAAAAAAAAAAGAAAAATTGGCTGGTTTAGTCCTCTAACTATTTTTATTAATTAATATAAGTCCACAATTTTTTTTTTTTAACTTGTTAAGGCCTACATCTTTTTACGAGTAGCCTGTTAAGTCCTTTCGGCCAAAATTCATCACATGTCGAGCACGTGATGATTTTTTTAAAGGCAAAATCGTCCTATTGAGCATTATAAAGCTGTAAACTTAAACTTACTGTAGGGTCTTATAAAGCTGTTTTTTTTAGTATAAAGAGGACGATTTTGCAATTAGTCTAAGTTGACAGCTTTATAATACTCAATAGGACGATTTTTCCCTTAAAAAGTCATCACGTGCCCAGCACGTGATGAATTTTGGCCAAAAAATTTAATTTTTTGGCCGGAAGGACTTAATAGGTTGCTCGTAAAAAGATGTAGGACTTAACATGTTAAAAAAAAAAATTGTGGACTTATGTTAATAAAAATAATTAAATGACTAAACCGGCCAATTTTCCTATATAATAATATAAATGAGTAATTCTTGGACACTACAAAATAAAAAATTAAAAAAAAAAAATCAATAAAAGAGAGTAGTTTCATTACTACAGTACCTCTGCTTGTCAAGTGAAAGGTTTTAATCAGTTTAACTTAAGTCTGAGAATGGTCTTATGCCGTATTTCAACCATGTGTTATAGTCTTAGAATCTCTTACCATAAATCTTCCCAAATTAATAGATAAAAATACTTGAATTTAAAAAAAAAAAAAAAAAAAAAAAACGTCAACAATTACCAAATGATAGTATATATAATATTAAGATATCTCAAGGTTTATAAGTAACACAAACAAAAAGTAGACACACGGGAAAGAATAAATGAATTGAAGGAAGAAAGGAATTATTCATTCATAGAACCTATATATATATATATATTTGCCAGCTGCATAGAGCTGTACAAAAGATTAGGACATGGGTTTTTGTCCATTGCCACCATTAACCTTTTCTTTCAGTTTTAATTCCCAAAAGTTTTCACCGACCAAGAAAAAGAAAAAAATGATAGCAACAATTTTAATGATGGTGAGGCTTCCTGCATTTTCTCTTTCTATGAATTTTCAAGAAAAAAAAATATGACCCCTCCATGAGAAGTCTGTGAGGGGTGGGTAAGAGGAGGACAATAGGGCTAACCCGTCTTGACACGGTTAAGCCAAAACATTAATTGCTGTTAAAAGAGAGAGAGAGAGAGAGAGAGAGAGAAAGTCTATACATACAGTTTCGTATATTCTTGTACTAGATAAGACATAGAACATCGGCCAAAACGAATTGGTTTAAGAAGTAATTATTAATTATATAGGCTTAGTAATTAAATAATTAATATATATATATATATATATATATATTTGTCTATTAAGAAAACTACGCGTTCACATTGATATATATATATATATAGCTCGACCAGGTGAATAAAGAATGGAATTGGGGAGAGGTCATCACCACTGACTTCTGAACCTGTGTATTATTAAAGGAAAATTGAGTTTTAATTTGACACAAACTGTAGGGTTATTTGTAAATATTATACGAAATTTTTAATTCTCTTACTGTAATAATTAAAAATTAGAGTGAAATATTCTATAAAATAAAATCAAACTCCGCAAACAAAATTCAAATTGAATATGAATTAGTAGTGCAGAATTATATACATATATATATACATATAAAAGAAACCCTACCAACTCATTGAAATTTCTGTGTTAAACCAAAAATAGGGGCAACACAGTTGGGTCCCAACCCCCGCGAAATTTCCCCCCAAAACAAGCAACGAGAGTGGGTACGGACTCCATGTTTTAGCCGTATACACACACACACATATATATATATATATATATTTTTTTTTTTCGTAAGTGTATATATATATTGTAAAAAGAAAAGAGTTATTATTACATTTAATCTACCGAATAAGTTCATTGAAGACATGAATTTTGTAATATGTTAGGTTTTGTATGTAAGAGATTTCGGGTGAATGATAATATTAATGTAATTTATGCCTCTTTCTCTCTCTTTTTTTTTTATTTTCATTTTCACGACCAACTACAGATTAATATTACCATAGAATCCAAAGATAGAACAATGACAGAGCCAGGTTACACACACACACACACACATATATATATATATGGGTTCGGATTTCGGACAGAAATGTGGGTCAACGTTTGAATTTCAGAGTTTTTTTTTTTTTTTTTTTTTTTCCATTAAATATTAACTCTGTTTGATAGAGCAGATTTTGGTAAAAAAGACATGAAATCACCTAGAGAGAAGATAGATGGAAAAAAAAAAAAAAGGGAAAGCAGATTCCATTCTAGTCTTTATTTAGTCTGTTGGTGATAATTAGTAATAATACATACTATAATTCAAAAGGTAACAGAAGGGCTGCTGCAGCCTTATATAAGTTTTACTTTCTTATATTGGGGTTTTATATGTATATATATATTGGTATTATATGAGATTATATCTAGATCGAATCGATATTTTTTACATGAAGCGAATGTTTCATATCACTAGACCAAAGATCATGTGGTGTTTTATATGTATATATATACAGCAACACACTTTTTCACATGTGAGATAAAAATAAAAGTTTAAAATTTAGGAATTTATTACCATGTTAAATTGCCTTAAATCATTACATGTTAACAACTTAACCTAATAAAGAGGGTGGCCATATATATATATATATATGCATATATATGTTTACATATAATTATATGGTTAAGTGATAAAAAAATACATAATTCTATCTCTCTTTCTATATGTGTTTATATATATATATATGTGTGTGTGTATGTGACCAGCAGCAAACTAGTGGTGCAACTTTCATTCTCTATCTGAGGCATGATCTTGGATTACTAACTTTTAGCCCTTGATTTTCATCAAAAGTTTTTGGGGAGAGAGAGAGAGACTTGTGTGTGTGTGTCTTTTATTTAGAGTGAAAAGAGGGGAAAGAGAGAGAGAGATGGAGTTCTATGGTTATGAGCAACAGGGTTTCTTGGAGGAGTTACTTGCTACTGCTGTTCCCATGGCAACAATGACGAATGATGATTTATGCAACAATATAATTAATGGATGGAATCAGCTCGACTTCTGGGCTGACAGTTCCGTAGCTGAGGTAATTCCTCAGCATGATCAGAGTTCTTCTTGCTTTGAGCAGGGTTGCTCTAATTTTCTCTTGGATGGTCATCATCAGAGCGGCCTGATGAATTCTTCGACATCGTCGTCGTTCAATGAACTACTACTCTATAGCTCATCATTTGGATCCGACGACTTATTATTATCGCCTCCACCTGCAGCCCCAGTTCCAGCTGAGCTCGACACGCCCCCATTTCTTCCATCGCGAGAAGAAGATAATTATTTGTCGAATCTGGATGAAACGAGAGTTCCCTGTAAAATGGGAGTTCCGTGTAAAATGGAGCCGACGACGACTCATCATCATCAATCAGCTGCCGCTTTCTCCTCCATTGGGGGCGGCAGCGGAGACGGCGACAGCGCCGGCGTCGTATTATCAGAAAGAAGGAACAAATCAAATAAGAAGCTGAATGGACAACCATCTAAGAACTTAATGGCTGAGAGAAGACGGAGGAAGAGACTCAATGACCGGCTCTCTATGCTCAGATCAGTTGTTCCTAAGATAAGCAAGGTCTCAATCATATTAATGTTGTTAATTAATTTATTGAAATTCTCATGAGTGGAACAATCATCATCATTTTAATCATTAATTATTATTATTATTATTAATTACACAGATGGATAGAACATCAATACTTGGAGACACCATTGATTACATGAAAGAGCTTCTAGAGAGAATCAACCATTTGCAAGAAGAAAGCTCAAACCAGCCAAGTTTAATGGGCATCTTCAAAGATTCAAAACCCAATGAAGCATTGGTTCGAAATTCACCCAAGGTTAGCTCCTACCCCTCCCCCCCAACTCATTTACACAGTAACTTTCAAGAAAATAAATTATAATAAGAAATAATATTACATTCTTTCTTTTTTGCATACTATTTCTCACTACTAATTATTACTTCTTCTTTTTTTTTGTTTTTTTTTTGGGTGTGCTTTGCTTCCTATTCTCAGTTCGACGTGGAAAGAAGAAACAGCGACACGAGGATCGAGATATGTTGTGCAGGAAAGACAGGACTATTGCTATCAACCTTGACAACTCTTGAAGCACTTGGCCTAGAGATTCAACACTGTGTAATTAGCTGTTTCAATGATTTCTCTGTTCAAGCTTCTTGCTCAGAGGTTACACTTCCTCCAAACCCATATATATATATATATATTGTCTCTCTTTTTCTCACTTGGATGATTACTACTAATATATAGGAAATGGAGCAGAGGGAATTTTTGAGTTCAGAAGAGATAAAGCAGGCACTGTTCAGAAATGCTGGATATGGAGGAAGGTGTCTTTAAACATTTTTATGGGATTTTTTTTTTTTTTTTTTTTTGCCATTTTTTGGGTAGATAGATTCCTTAATCTTGAATCTGTGCATTGTCGTGAAAACCCACTTCAAGAATGAAGAGGTTTTTTTTTTTTTTTTTTTGTTTTTTTGTTCCTTAGTAAAATGAAATGAAAATTAGTGAGTTTAGTCCCTAACTTATTTAGGGTCTACAAATATGATTCTAAAAGTTTATTTTTATTTTTTTCATGGTCCTTGATAACCTTTTATTTACATTGTATGGTTCTTTTGGGAGGGAAAAAAAAAGGGAAAAATAGGTGTGGTCAAAATTTTGACCCGTGGTGGTATAAGGGTAAAAATTAAAAAATTAAAAATTAAATCGGAAGAAGATTAGTAAATATAGTTTCAAACATTTTAGGTTTTGGTACGTTTAATTCTAAACACTTTATTTTAATATTTTAGATACGAGTACAGTAATTTTCAGATATTTATTATTTATATATAGATTTTTTTTCTTTTTAAAAATTAAAATTACTAAAATATAATTTTATTTTTTTTAATTTTGAGGACAAATATAATTTATTTAGTATCAAAATAAAATATTTAAGATTAAAGTACTAAAACCTTAAATATTTATGATTATATCTATCAATCTTCCATAAAGTAATGTCTTCAACTTGTTTTTTTTTACACCTATAGCATTTTTTTTTTATTTAAAAAAAAAAAAAAGAAAAAAAAAAAAGAGGAAAAACTCGAAAGATTTGGAGCCGAATTTTCCTTTAAAAAATGAATCAAAATAAATATGTAGTGGTGGCTGTTTCTGAGATCCACATTCATGGCAATGGCTAAGTATTACTACTTGCTTTTGGATAATGGATATCTGGTTCAAGCACCCGTAGCATGTGCAAGCATATAATTTTTAACTCTATTTTGTGAAGAAGGAAAATTGGAAGGTCAAAATATGAAAAGACAATATTAACCTTTTTCTCATATATAGAGTGATCCATTATTTAAAAAAAAAAAAAAAAAAAAAAAACAGTCAGAATGTGATTCAAGACTTTTTCTTTTTCTTTTTTTTTTTTTTTTCTGGGCTATTATATAGTTTTGACATATCTGCTCACTTTTGGCAAATACAATGCAAGAAGAAAAAAAAAACAAATAAGAGGTTGAAAGGAAGTTGTCTATCTAGAGTGGAGAGTAGCACTCATTAAATTCGAAAATGAAAGCACCATCCTACTTCACACACATACATTGGGGCAAATTTGTCAATTAATAAATTATATATATATATACATTCATTTTACTTCACTTTCATAAGCAAGTTTTCTTTTTCTTTTTCAATTTTTAGAAATTTTACATTAAATACGATTTTTTTGAAATTTTTATGCATTTTTGTCTTTGTTGTGTCTCGAACTTATGACCTTTCGAATCATAAGTGAAGCCGCTACCAACTGAGCTACGTCTTCTTGACATTAAATATTATTTGAATCCATAATATTTATATTCATAAATAAAATTATATATTATCAATTAAGTATATATATGTGTTTATCTAATTTAGTCTTTTTAACTCCACAAAGGTTGAAATAATTTTTTTGTCAAGAAAGATTAAAAATTAAAGGTTGCTTAGATTTTTTTTTACCCTAGTTTTTTTTTTTTTTTTTTTTGTGCAATATATATATATATATATATATATTTTTTACTTATTTAAAATGTATTAATATATATATATATATATATATATATATATTAAAATTTTGAGACTATTTTTGTTTTCTAATTGACTTGAACTCGTCACTTCTTACATTATAAATAAAATTTCTACCAATGGACCTAAACTTTCTTATTTTTAAAATATAAATTTTTAAGTGTTAGTTATATTTTTAATATTTAATCATAAATTTTTTAATATCAAATTTTTAAATTTTAAAAATATATTTATTTTAACATTTTCTTCAAAATTTAAATATATGGAAAATTTTCGATTTTAGTCCTATAATTATTTATATTTTCCGAACTTGGTCATAAATATTTAAAAATACCTAACTAGATCCTATAACTATTTTCAAATTCTGAAATAGGTCCTTCCGGTCAAAATCTTCCCATTTTTCGGCACTTCCAATCACATGAGATATACATGCCCTCTTTTTTGAAGGTATTTTCGGTTATCTCTTCTATCCCTCAAAAACAAAATAAAAAATTATAAACTAACTCCCCATTACAATGAAGTGAAGAAGAGGAAGAAGAAGAAATTTCAGTGGTGGGGAGTTAGTTTATAATTTTTTTTTTTTGGAGGGATGGAAGATATTACCAAAAATGCCCTAAAAAAAGAGGGTATGTGTATCTCACGTGATTGGAAGTGCCGAAAAAGGGGAGAATTTTGGCCAAAATGACCTACTTCAGAATTTAAAAATAGTTATAGGATTTAATTAGGTATTTTTAAAGATTTAGGACCAAATTCAGAAAACGTAAATAGTTATAGGACTAAAGTTGAAAATTTTCCTTAAATATATTCTTCTATAAGAAAATGACTTTAGAAAGAAAAAAAAAAAAGAGTGAGCGAGAAAGAAAATGTTTGTATAAATACCTAAAAGAAAATAAAAACTAAAAACTAAAAACTAAAAAAAAAATTAATAATAATAGAAGAGGACATGTCAAAACAAAATAAAAATAAAAATAGAAGAGGACATGCATGTCCACAAACATTTTTAAGAAACCTTATCCACGGTTTGCCAAATGAAAACATATGTGCAGGCATAAGAATAGGGAAAAAAAAAATTAGGAACACATATCCACATATAGACTAATCTCATTTGAACTAAATAGATTTTTTAAAAATTGGCCAGTTCAATTACGTAATTATTTTTGTTAATTAACTAAAGTTCAAAATCTTTATTTTTAATATAGTAAGTCTTATATCTTTTTACGAGTAGTCTATTAAATTCTTTCGGCCAAAAATTTAAACTTTGCAGTCAAAATTCATCACGTGTCGGGTTTTGATGATTATGATCATAATAAGAAAACAATGACAATGGTGTTGACGCCTTTTGAAAGGAATATATTGCAACAATAAGTATTTACAATACTACGACTACGAAACTCTAAATCCATTAGAGTTTAACTTCTCACCATTTGTGATAGTCTGTCCATTCTTTTCGCTTCTCAATCTAGAGAGAAACATAGAGAAGAACGGTGTTTTGACTGTTTTGCCTCCTCAAAAAAATCATTAATTGTCCGATACGTGATGAATTTTGACCAAAAAGTTTAAATTTTTAGTTGAAAGAACTTAATAAGTTGTCGTAAAAAGATATAGGATTTACCAAGTTAAAAATAAAAATTTTTGACTTTAGTTAATTAACAAAAATAGTTATGGGATTGAACCGACCAATTTTCTTTTTTGGGAAAAAAATTTAATTCTAATCCATATAAATTTTAAATTGTTACATATGTGAGTGTAATTTTGAATTTGATAATTTATTTAAGGCAAATTGGCATAAATAGTCCCCAAACTATGGTCATTTGGTGACATTGGTCCCCAAATTAATTTTTTTGTGACATTGGTCCCTGGAGTATGTTGAATTGTGTGACATTAGTCATGTTGCTTAAATTTTTTTTGCCAAGTTACTGTTTATATTTTTTTTAAAAAAAAAAATTTGTCCAGGAGCATTTTGGTCTTTTTACTTAAAGAATTAAAAAAAAAAAAAAGGGCCTTTTTCTTAACAGAAAAATTTAAACAAAATGACCAATGTCGCACAATTCAAAATAGTTCAGGGACCAATGTCACAAAAAAATTAATTTAGGGACCAATATCACTAAATAGCCATAGTTTGTGGACTATTTATGCTAATTTGCCTTTATTTTAAATTAAAAAAGTCGTTATCAACTCATTTACGAATAGACTTATATATATATATGCATAGTTTCACATTCTTCACAGAATTTGGTTTTGTCCCTAATGAACATCATCGCCTACTTTCACAGACATATATAGCCTACAACCAACAGGTACTATATATTACTTACCAAAAAAAAAAAACAGGTACTATATATACACATATATATTATATGTATAATATATATATATTAAATTTGAGCCTCATGAGGGCTAAATGGATCACATGATAAAGAAACAACCATAAAAACATTATCAATCTTATCCACAGTTTGACCTCTTAACCTATGACTCTATAACCTTTAGAGTTCCCAAGAGAAGTGGTGGATCTGAGTTTGGTTTATATATATATATATGAACCATCGGTAGTTTCTGATCTGTTAGCTCCCAACTTCTGAGGTAAACAACAGAAAAGAAAAGGAAAAAAAAAGGTTGTAAGAGAAAGGACAATTTATATATATGTATCCTCAAAAGAAGATATTATGACCTTAAACAGTATGCTAATGCTACATATCATCAAAAAGGCTTTCCAAGCTCTGTACACACACATATATATATATATATATATTGTGGTTCACCCATGAAATTAAAATTTAGGGTTTTATCCAAATTCGGTCCTAATTCATTAAAAATTTTATACTATTTAATCATTATTTTATTAATTTCACTTATACAATAATTCTTCCATCCACTTTCAATATATTTTTTGTCAATATGAATTACGTTAAAAGTACATGACTAATTTTAAAGGGACAAAAATGATTTTTATTAACTTCAATATATAGGTGAATTGGTAAAGTATTCTCCTAATTTAGGTGAGGTCAAATACGCATATACAACCTTTTCAAAAATTTAAAGTTAGAACTTATTGTAGATAGTAATAATTTGTAAAGTAATTTAAATTAATTAAGTGGTAGATAAAATTCCACTTAATTACTATTATAAATTACTTTTTATTTACTACGGCGAATCGTATGCTGACACGTGGCAATGTTACAAAGATTGGCCAATCAGAATTGGATGAGTGTCTCAGTCAATTAGAAAGCCCCATATCACCACAAGAGTCTCTTCCATTCCCTCTATAAATAGAAGGCCAAGGGAGAGCTTCAACAACACAAACACAAGTCTTGAGATAGAGAAGCTCTGGCATATCAGATCCTTACTCTTCCAAGTCCAATCCATGTTCGAGATCAAGCCCAAAGACCCTCGGAGATATCAAATCCATTCTGAGATTAAATCCAAAGACCCTTGGAAAGATACGCCCTCGATCCCTTTGATGGAAAGAATCAGCAGAGATAGATGGAGATTGTAACCCACATATATTAAATTAATGAAATACATGATTTAATATTGGTTTTGTATTTGCATTTCTATTTTAATTTTTACATATGCGAAATCGCTTTCCACATTTATCTCTCAAAAGAGACCTATCCTATTCAAATGAGAATTAATCTGAATATGGAAATCATTAAGACTCATACGGGACATCTCGTGCACTAAAAGGGAAAAAGGACTTATTTTTGTCCTCTAAATCCAACGGTAATATGCACAAAAAGTATTTCTAAAATTAGGGCTTCATGCCGTATTAGAGTGATCCAATACGTGATTATGCACATTCCACCACTTTTCCATTGATTTTCAAGCTTTTTAATTTGACCTCTCTAAAATTGATAATGCGATTTTCATGTCATCTATTTTGATAAAAATAAATAAATAAATACAACGAGCATAGACCAAATGATTATTATTTAAGCCCAAATAATAAAATATAAAATATAAAAATTTTTAAATACAAAATAAACTATAAAATTTTTAATAAAATATGGATCAAAATTGGCTAAATTTCCAATTAAATATCCTAAAATTAAGTCACGCCCATTTGAAGTCCATAAAATAATTGAATCATTTTAATGGGTTACCTAATTTGCAGGTATCAAAAAAAAAAAAAAAAAAAAAAAAAAAAAAAAATTAGTTAATTGTCTAATAATCTTTAGAAATATTTTTGGGGAGACATTATTAATGATTCTAAAAATATTTTTGACAACATGCTTATATATATATTGATTGCATACATCATACATATTGGAAAAAAAAAAATTCAATTTTTAATATATATATATACACGAGAAACTTGATAGATATAGTGCCAAATATTTAGAATATTACTATATTTAAGTCTTAAATATTTTATTTTGATCTTTTACATTCTAAATAAATTAATTTTTTGTGGTTTTAATTGTTTTGAGCAAAAATGTGCCTAAGTAAGACATAAATATAATAATAATTATATTTCTGTATGTTTATTTAGGTTTTTTTTCCGTCAAAAAATGACTAAAAATACAAAATATATATATATATAATTTATATAGAGTCTAAAATATCAAAATTAAATAATTAAAAGTAAATATACCAAAATTTTAAATATTTAAAACTATATTCACCAATCTTCTTAAATATATAAGAATGCCTAAATCACAAATATTTCAAAATACTAGTGGCTTGAAATCATTTGGGCAATTCTTGAATCTCTATCAAACTTGGTTATATATATATATATATATATAGGTTTTGGGTATTGGGTATTGGACAATAAACAAATTCTAACTTACAAACAATTCAATTAATTTTTATAGGAGAAATTAGCACAAAATTTGATCCATTCAAAAATAAGAAGTAAATTATTCATTATCAAATTATTTTTTTCTTTTTCGTTTCACTATTTTTGCATACTTTTTTTAAAAAAATAAAAATAAAAATAAAAAAATAAATATCATTCTGTGGTATAGGTTTATATATATATATATAAATCAGTTGACGGAAGATGATCCCGGAGACAGGCACTAGTTTCCCAGTTGGTCTAGCAGTACTGTTGGTTATAATATTGGTTACTATAAGTGGATTGTTTGCTCATTTCTGCAACAATAAAACCCGTCTTTCCCAACCTTCATCACGGCCGAACGCCGCCGCAGAAGCTGACTCCCCAGCCGGCAGTGGTAGCCAATCCGGGGATTCTCTTTCCCATTCTATTACTATGGTAAACATCAAGTTATATATACGATCAATTTTTTTTCCCGCATCTCTTGATAAGGCCGGCGGAGGAATACATACATATATATATATATATATATTTAAACTGATGGAACTTTTGTTTTTTTTTTTTTTCTTTTTTCTTTGTGCCTGTGTGTGTGGTAGGAGAAGGTTGAAAGATTTGCAGTGGTGATGGCTGGAGAAGAAGCTCCAAGATATTTGGCAGTTCCAGTTCCACGTACAAACCATATAGATGTCTAGGGTTGAAGTGAGAGTACATGTTATACATACATATACATATATATATATATATATATATACTCTCTGCCTGTTGGTTTTGGTTAAAGGAAATTAATCAAAATTGCAGCAGCAGCTGTAATTTTCTAAATTATGAAATCTACATGGAATCCATTGAATTTTAGATGTTCTAATGTATGCAAGAAGAAAAGCACTTTAAATTTTTAGAAAAATATTTATATATATATATAATTTTTCAATGAATTCTCGAATTTTAAATTTAAATAAGTAATATATATAATTTAAAATAAAATAAATGTTTGATAATTCTATTATAGCTTTCTAAATAATATCAATAAATAACCCATTATCAGAAGACAATGCTTAACGAATAAAGGGCTTAACTATCCAAAAAAAAAAAAAAAGATAAATAAAGGCCTTTGGTAGATGGTCCAATAATAAATGTGTGTTAGCTCGTTAAATATAGTTGGGCTTTTAATTTTTCCTTAGG
>JAXGGT010000004.1:7027046-7038072 GCA_035583425.1 Marsdenia floribunda | reverse complement strand
CTTTCTGAGGCGCCACGTGTCCACCATGGTGGACTCCAAAATGAAATTCAAAATGGAGAAATATAGCCACTCGAGTGTTGGTGTCAGCCTAGGCGGCGCATGTCAGAAATGTCACTGTCATCATCAGCAATGCTCTCTTCATGATAATTAGCGATGTTTCGAGGTCGACGTGTTTGTAGGTCGTCGAATCGCCTCGCTTGTTTCGACCTCGCATGTAGAAGACTACCAGGGGAACGAGCGATGTGATGGTACTCGGCATCCCGTGGTTATTGGTCTATTTTACAGCTCGATGTTGCCGACTTTCTCATGCCGATGCCGGGATTACTTATGTGAGCTCTGGCACTTAGCAAATTATCTGCTCACATCTGAATATGGAAAAAGGTCCACTTCTGTTCTGTTCTGTTCTGTTTTGTCCAGAAGAAGAAGAGGACATCATCATCTCTGGCTCTTAATCCTTGGGTTGAAACCGTTCCACGTCTGCACCATTCGTACAACTTTTTTTTTTTTTTTTTTTTCTTTTCTACATGGAAATTTTCAAAAAACAATTGGTAGATGATGATTATGGTTCAAGAAGTTGTCTGTGTCAACAGAATTCTAGAGATCAGTGGAGGAATGGCGACGAATTTTAATTAGCTGTTTCTCTTGTCTTACCTTTTATCTGAAACGAAGGGTAAAAAACACTGGAAGAATTTTCACTGTGTTCTAGAACTGAAGCTGAGGATGAAAGGTGGAAAGGGGGATAGATTCTTACTTGACATCAATGAATCCAGAAGGCAAGTGGTGTTTTTTTTCTCATATCCGGCAGCCATTTCGGACCAAATCTGGAGTAGGAAATGAGACAAATCCTTCTCCGGAGTTCCCAGCACTAATTTCTTCTAATACAAAACTTAAAAGATCCAAGCCTTGCAAAAGTGGGTATAATGGGAAACAATTAGTAAAGGAAGGGTCAAAAAATATAGATTTCAAAAAGAAGTGTCAAACACCAGGTACAGATCTTTTTGTCCTCACTTTATAACTAGGATTATATTACATATTGTTGAATGGCATGGAAGAAGACTCAACACATATGATAGAGCCGGAATTAGAGGTATAATGCCAAAGCTTTCAACCAGAATCAATCAATGTGAAAGTTCCCTAAAAGGTAGGGAACTTTCACCAGTTACCTATTTCAATGAAATTTACAATAGGGCCCGCCAGAATTGTAATCACAATGTGAGGTGGTATCCTCTTATTCCCATTTGTGACCCTGGAAAACGTGTGAGGAACCAACTTATAGAGCTTATTTTTGAGTTTGCTCAACCTTTGCTCGAATCTTCTGTTCCAGAACAGATATCTCAGTTTCAAGACTGAACATTCTGTTGAGAGCATGCATGTTCTCTAGTGTCTCACTCAAGGTCCGGCTATCGCTACCATCACATCTCAGGTGTTGCATAGGACCGTGGAGGAGCTTGTTAACTATGCCTCTGCTAAGATCATCAACAGCTCTCCTAGTCTTCTTTGTGATATCATCACCCATCTTTGACAAGCATTTCTCCAGCTCCGCTGTCCTAATTCTCTCTGCATACGCTCGCAGCTTCTTAATGGTTGGAACAGTCTCAAGAGAGTCCCTCCAAGCTTCAAATTGTTTGGATTCCTCAGTAATGATTGCCTGAGCTTCCATCGCTTTTCTGAGTCGATCCTCTTTGTTAGCAGCCACAACCTCCTTCAGATCATCCACATTATAAGCTCGAGCAGTCTCAAGCTCGTTGACGCATGAACCCACATTCCTGGGCACAGAAATATCAATGAAAAGCCTCAAACCTCCAACACTTGTGTCAGCAGTGGGAAGATCCATCACATTCTCCTTCATAAACAAAAGGGTCTCAGATGAGGTACTGGTAAAAACTACATCAGCTTCAGCTGCACAGTTCATCATTTCATCAAGGGGTTTGTAGATTATTTCAATGTCCTTCAGCTCCTCCTGGATGGCTGCAACCCTGTCTTCACTTCTGTTTACAACAACCATCTTAGTGCATCCTTTTGCTACCAAGTGCTTGATTACAAGCTTACCCATCTTTCCTGCTCCAATTACCAACATTCTGGCAGTGGCATGAGAGGATTCAGGAAGTTTCATTAAGGCCAACTCCACAGCAGCTGAACTAACAGATACAGCACCAGCAGCAATATTCGTTTCAGTCCTAACCCTCTTTCCAACAGTAATTGCGTGCTTGAATAGCCCACTGATGTTCCTTCCAAAACCCATGACCCCTTGACCAACTTTTACTACTTGTTTAACCTGGGCAAGAATTTGTCCTTCACCTAGCACCAAGGAGTCCAGCCCTGCTGATACTTCAAATAGATGCTGAGTGGCATCATTGTTATATAGCAGAAAACGATGCTTACAAATCTCTGAGACAGGGACTCCACTTGTCTGTCAAAGAAAACAAAAACAAATACATTACCCAACTTATTCAAAAACAAAATTAGACACACATGCAGAGTAAAGAATACCAAAATATATAATGAATGCCATCAGAGGAGCACAAAGAGCATAATAACTTTTTCTGGAAGCACTTTAGATTCTACAGAATCTTTGGGTCCACTCTCAAGTCTTGGAGAGTTTCTGCTTATCTATTTCTATCCTTTTTTTAAGGAATGATGAGGGCTTCTGGCATACAAGATAAGTAGAGACTAACTCATATATGCCATTTCTTGTGTACAAAACATCTCCACCAGCTCCCTTCCAAAATTATAACAAAAAAAGGGAAGGAAGAAATGCCATCTATGTTCACTCTGTTGGGGATGAAGAGACACATACAGGAAGTTTCACTGGGCAGTTTTAGCAATGATAAGAAATTAATGGGAAAAAGTTTCCCCAATTGCTTTTTAAGGAGAGCACGTTTCTATTTTGATTGTCACAAGGTTGACTCAATGCTCTGTGTCACACCAATAGTTGTGCCTCATTTACAGCTAATTGCAAGTACAATCATTCATACCAGCAAAAGAAGACAGAAGATTGGCAGCACAGTTAAGCAACAAAACACATAAATATAAATAGTGTTTCGGTGACAGTGATATCATACCTTTGACATCCATTCAGTCACTTCTTTTACACCCCGGTGCTGAGAAAGAGCAACAACATAAATCTCCATCCTGTTACAGGTACTAAGGACAGCAGCTTCTTCAATATGATTTAGACCACACAGCTCTCCTATAGCTCTATGCCACTCTGCTTCAGGAATGGCAAGTTTTTCACGCACTTCAACAGGTGTAGTATGAATACTGAGACCAATTACTACAATACTGCTCCTTTCTTTTGTATATCCTGAATCAGATAGGTTTATGATTTTATTACCAAGGATGTTTGCACAAACTATTAGGTACTGAAAGCTACTACATAATAATCATATGTTGGCAAATGGAAACAGCCAATTGGAGGCACGTGACTGATATAATCCTTCAAGAGCATACTGCATCAGTTAACTACAGAATAGGATGTCCAAGCAGATTAAAAACATCCAAGCAAATTTAGGAGCGCCATCAGAAAATCACTGGCAGATATGAGAGAACTGGATTTTCTTATGCAGTGTAGCATATCATCTTCTCGGTGAGCCAATTTGTTAAATGCGTGAAATTATTGGGAAAAAAATGGCATAAAAACTAAACTACCAGAACAGCGAATAGCTGCCCTTTAACATGAAGAAGAATTGTCCAGGTTTAGCAATTTACATCCAATTCACCATCAGATCATAGACAACTTGCAAAGCAAGAACTTGGTAAAATATGTAAAACTTCAACTGGTGTAAGTGACGAAAAATATCAAATGTAAGAATGGGAACCATTATTATAAAAGAAGCTTGGTCTATACAATACGAAAGTTGAAAATGACGAGTATTACAGTTAGACGCATTCCGAGGTTCAAAACAAGAATAATTTAGCCCTTAACTTCACTTTTTCAATGTGTGGTGGCCTTAGTCTCTATTTTCAAGAAGAGGAAGAAGAATATAAGAGCAGAAGTTAGACTGAATATCACTGCAGGGAACCTGTATGCATTGGCAGCCTGTCTTCAAGCACAAAAAATGATCGTGCTTCAACAAAATAACCCCCCATCCCCGACTCCCGGAACAGGAGAAAGAATAAGGAAGCAAAAAATCTATCCCAAGAATTATTTAGCTGAGGGAGCAAAACAAGAAGGCAACGAAATTTCGATGAACATAATATAGAAACCAAAAATTAAACGGTCCAATATGCCTAAATTTGAGCACAGGAAAGGAAGGGGGGGGGGGGGGAAGCGAATTTAGATAGAAAAATGAGAATTACTGTCAGCAGCAGAAGTCTTGAGTTGCTCAAGAGCGGACAAGCTCGAAGAGGAAGCTGAAGAAGGAGCAGCATTGGCAGGATCCACGACATCCGAAGAAGGGGAAGAAACCTCACACCTGATGGATGAATTTGCTGAGTTCAAACACAAACCAAAACCCCTCTGAACCTGAAGCGACCTCCTGGCACGACTTAGCTTCCCAAAGAGCCCAAATTGAGCAGGAGAAGTAGCGACGGAAGAGGGTGACGCCGCCGTCGTGTTGCTGACCAATAGAGTCTCGAGCTTAGCCCCAGCAAAAGCGGTGGACACAGCCATCTCCCCGGAAAATGAAGGTCAAGCCGTCGTCGTTGTCGTGGTTGCCGCCACAACCCCTTCGAGCTACGTCAAAATTTGATGGGAGTGTGGTGGGAATGAGACCTTTGATTCGTTTGTTTGTTTCTTTTGACAGTTGATTTTGGAGGGGAGGGGGGGCGGGGTGAAGAAGATCTTGAAATGATTGTGTGGGCTGGTTTTTCCTGGTTTTTTTTTGTTTGTTTAAGCTTAGATTGGATTTCTTTGGGTTTTGATTGGTCGATGGGAGCCACGTTCTATCCACACTCGCTAACTCCTAACCACCACTGGGGTAATATAATTTGGAGGAAATTAAATTCCAACTAATTGGATCTTTTAAGAACACAACTGAATTATTATTTGTGATTATTTCTTAATATGTATATATATAATAGTTATATAAGCAACTTTTTCTAGCATGTTGGTCAGATTTCTTTCCTTAAACTCTTGACTTGTCAAGAGGTCGGGTCGAATCTCCCCTTTCTCCTGCCTTGCCAAGAGGAGTGTTCCACATTTTGAGATATCTGCACACTATTGGACTTTCCTGAGTTTGAGACATGACAGAGGTAAAAATATCTTAAATTAAAAAAAAAAAAAAAGTAGTGTGTCTTTCCACTAACTCAAATAATTAGGAGATTGTCTTTCCATACCAATTGTCCAATTTCAGAAAAAGACCATTCCATTCAAAAAAACTTTTACTAGAAAAGTTGAGATTACTCAAAATCTTTAATGCTTTGTAAACTATTTTTGTCATTTTTTTTACCAAAAAAAATATATTATAATTATTTTACTTTATTTAATAATATTATTAAGTCTGTGACCCATTAATAGAGTGTAATTCAATTAGTAATAGTTTTATTTATGATCAAAATATCATGAATTTGAGACACTTTAAAAATAAAAGTACCTCAGAAAAAATGTATGTGACCCAATTTTCCACATTACATCCCTAAATTTAAGAGATAACATCAAAAAAATATTAAAATCTCAACCTTTGATTTTACTTTTTCTTTTTATTATTATTATTTTTTATTTTGGTCTATTTCATTGCATTTTTATACAATGTTAGAATCACAAGATTAGTGGATATAATCTCAAATATTTAAATTTTAGTACATTTAATTTTAAATATTTTTATTTTGATATTTTAGATCCCAAATAAATTATACTCGGGTGATTTTTATTATTTTACACAAAAAGGAAAGTCCTTACTTAGGCTATTTTTATCAAAAAATAATTAAAATTATTAAAATATAATTTATTTGCAATTTAAAATATCAAAAATAAAATATTTAGAACCAAGTATACTAAAATTTTTGGCTGTATTTGGATTGGAGTTATTTTCTAGTTTTTCACTGAAACTCAAAAAAAAAGTGGTATACTTGTTTGGACACCACTTGACATGTTATTATTCATGTCTCCCACTTTGCAAAAAAAAAAAAAAAAAATTCAAAAAATAGAAAAAAGATGAGAGAACATGTACAAAAAAATGAGGTAATCAGTCTATCCATCATCATCAACTGGTGGGCCCCATCGCAAGAGTGATGGCCGCCATACTCCTTCCTTTTATTTAATATATATATATATATATGTATATCTTTTGAATCTATTTTCCAATCCCACCAAGTACAAAGTAAAATAATCTCACTTTTTTTTTTCTCTTTCTTCTCTCATATCTTTTTCTGTCTTTAGTACTCTTTCCTTCCCCCTCTTTTTATTTATTTGATTATAAAATTATTGGTCAACCAACAATATTATATGAACATAAAAATGAAGATCGTATTATTTACAATGGCTCTGAACAGCTTCAAGAATAATTAACCTTATGTGACAAAATTATAAATGATATAATTTTAATACAATGATTATAGATAATATAAAAAAATATATAAATAATATAATAGTTTTAATACATAATAAATATTGACAGTTAAATTAATTTTTAATATAAATAATTATAAATATATATAAATATTAGATACACATCCCGCCCAAGTGGGGATGTATATTATAATATATTTTTTTAATTTATTTTAGATTATTATTATTATTATGTTTGATTTATTTTATTATAAATTTTATATAATATATAATATATTGCTTATATATAATTGTATATTATATATATGATAATATTTATAATATTTATATAATAAATAATACATTATTATATATATTATATTTATATATAGATATAGATATAGATATAGTTATAATATAATATATAATATATATGTAGATTAAAAAAATAGAGAGAAGAAAGAGTAGATGTGAAAAATTACCTATGATATATATAATATATATAGATATAGATATATACGTAAATAAAAAAATGGGGAGAAGAGAGAGAAGATGAAAGTGACTTTGTATGTGTATTTTTTTATTATATTTTTCTTTGCTTTGTTTTTTTTTTTTAAGTTTTTATGTGTAGATTGTGAATCCCAAAAACAACTTCAATAATGGTTAACCTTCCGTAACATAATTATAGATGATATAAAAAATATAATAATTTTAATACAATTAAATTAATTTTTAATATACATAATTATAAATACATTATATTTTGTATATAATTATATATAAATATATAATATAATATAATATTATATATATATATATATATAGTTTTATATAGATATAGTATAGACATAATATAATATATATATATATATATATATATAAAACTTTTATAAACAACATATATGAACAACCTTTCGTAATAACTTCAAAAAAAAAATTACAAATGATATAAAAAAATTATACATAGTACAATAATTTTAATACAAGATAAATATTAACAATTAAATTAATTTTTAATATAAATATATATATAATATATACGTATTTTTTTGTATGTTTTTTTTAAGCTTATTATATGTATATATATATATATATATTAATATAAAATAATTAGAATATATAGCACGTGATGAGTTTATATAGAATTTTGACTCATATATATATATATATATATATATTAATTTCTATCTTTTAGTTTTTTATTAGAAAATTTGAATAATAAAAAAAAGTGGTTAACCATTTCGAGTATATACATATATACAAACTGTGTTCCATCTTTTCATATTCTCCAAAATATTATATTTAATTGACCAAATGATATCTCTAGTTTTTTTTTTTTTTTTTTTTTTTGGTACTTGTAATGGGATTGAGGTATTCTTTTTTGGATTTGTCCCTAAAATTCTATATTCATATTCATTGAAATAATCAAATCATTCTAAAAATAAAATATTCAATAAATATATCACATCATTCTTTATACCAATACTCTAACATTTATCTCATCATTACACTTAATATAATAAATAATTTTGTCTCCTACTCACTAGACAACTTCTTATACTGGTCCCACGTTACTCCTCATTTTTTGAATTCCACTCAACTCTTTTTGAAAAAAATGAGCAAATTCAAAAAAAAAAAACTCCAATCCAAATACACCCTTAAATATTTGGATGTGTTGATAAGTGAGTTGATAAGGGTGTATTTAAATTACCACTCAATTTAAATTGAGTGAGAAATTTTTGTTTCCCAATAGCCTTACATAGACATCATTTTTTTAATTAGAGTTTGTCTTCTACATTATATACTAGGGTTGCCACCTCAATATTGTGGGCCCTACTAGAGTGTCAATAATATTTATATTATTAATAAAATAATATTAAACACTTTTTCCTAAAAAAATTATTTTCTTACACAAATAATCATTACACTCTATAAAACATATATATTTAATTATACTTTTTCCAACATAAAATTTATTTTTTAAAAAGTTACAGATAATATTGTAAGTTTCACCACGTTTACATATGCACTAACTTTTATTTTGAGAAAAGTGAATTTTTGAAGTTGAGTGAATTTTATTTTGAAAATCGAGGTAAATTTTATAGGTGTAATTATGATATAATTATTAGAGTGTTAGTTTTAAAAATGATTTGATAATTTCAATGGACCCCACACCTTATGATTTGACAAAAAAAAGTAAATTAATACAGATGTTGTCCAAACTAGGGGTGACAATATTGAACCCGACACGAACACCATACAAAAATAGCGCATTCGGGTTGAGGGTTAGCAAGTTCGTGTCAGAGCGGGTCGACCCGTTTAAGTTTAATCATGTTCGGGTTGAACCCGCTCAACCCATTTTGACCGCCAACCGTTTAAATAATAATTAAATTTTATTTTAATTATTATTATTATTTTTAATTATATATTTTAATTTATTATTAAATTATTTAATAATTTTTATTATTTAATAATTTTAATATTTTTATATAAATAAATTACATAATATTTGTATTTTTATAAGTTAAAATAGATAAATAATTGGGTTAGAGGGTTGATATTGTGTAATCGTGTTGGCAGGTTAATGAGTTTTGAATTATATACATGTCATAATCGGGTTGACAGGTTGACACGATTAATTTTCGTGTCGTATTCGGGTTCAACTTTTTCGTGTCATTGCGGGTTCGTGTCGGCTTCGGGTTGATAGGTTAAGTATAATTACCTTAGTTCAACTCGACACGATTGTCACTCCTAATCTAAACTAAAACCATCAACTTATTTTCAAAACAAGTAGAAAATTTACAATAAAAATTAGTCCAAACGCACCCTTAAAATTTAGAATTAAAATTTACTTTTGAAATGAAATGTAATTAAATATTTATATATTAAAATAAAATTCTCAAATTACTACTTGATTATTAAATTGAATGCAATAATACAATGTGATAAGATAAGATTGAAAGAGGGGTAGTACCCCTCGTCAAAGACTTGTGAATGAGAGTGCTTTCCAAGATTTCTTCCTCCTTTTCTGCCACACACACACAAAAAAAAAAAAAAAAAAAAAAAAAAAAAAAAATTTCTTAAAGATATAACTGACCCCAAAGATTTATCTTCACACCAAGATTAGATATATAAGAGCCCCAAAATAAACCTACGTGGGTTGGTTTGAGACTTCCACTTCTAAAATCAAACCTTTACTCTTTATCTCTAAGATTTTTATGTGCCACTTGCTACCCTATATCCTCTACCCTCTTTGTATAATGTATATATATGTATATATTCTACTCTAGTCCTTTCTAGAATCTTCCATTCTTTTTCTCTAACTCAAATCCCTAATTCATAACATAATGTGTATATATATAATTTATTATTTTAATATTTATTTTGAGTAATTATTTTGAACATATTTTGATTAATTTTTTAATTAAATTAATAACTTATAACTAATTTTATCTTATTTTTTTCATCGTTTTTAACTTGATTTATCAAATTAAAATAAGTCTTAATTTGATAAAAAAAAAAAAAGAAAAAAAAGAAAAGATTAATTAAAATAATATTTTTTTTAAAAAAATATTATAATAGTCATTAAAAAATAATTGATTTCTCTCAATATATATATATGTTGTATTTTTTGGATAAATTGTGGATAATAAATTATATACGTTGCCTTTACGAAACAAAAAGAAGACAGAACGTCTAACTAACAAATAATATATCATTGCTGTCTCACGAATCTTCTATTTCTTTTCTCTGACTCAAATCCCTGATTCCTACTATACAACACACACACACATATATATATATATATATATATGGTAAATAATAGACGTAACTTTCACGAAACAGAAAAAAAAATAAATAAAAGGCAGAGTGTCTAACTAATAGTAAATCTAACGCAAATTACGTATTAAAATATAATTATTAATTTTTTAATAACTTTCTCAAAGAAGCAAATCTTATACTTGAAATGTTTCTCATTTCCATTTTTAGTATACATTAGGCACCGAATACTAATAACATTTCAAGCATCTCAAGAAGATGTACTTTTAAACAGCAGGTTGCAGCATTTTATTAATACTATTATTATTATTATTATTGTTCCTTCCTTGTTTTCTGGGATAACTTTCTTGCAGCATTTTGATGTGTTCGAGGATACCACCATTGTTATTATTATTTTAATTTTATAATGTTAAGGGCAACACTTCTTTTTAGACAATAGTGTGCTCTACTGTTTGTTTGTATGTTCCAATAGAAACAATGTGAAAATTGTTTGTATCAAAAATATATGTTGAAATTTTACAATAGGTGAAACTGTTTATTAAAAGTTACTTTTTTTTTTCCATTTGATACAAGGTAGATTCACCTATGTAACTATCAAACAATTGTTTCAATGACAACACATGTGAAATTCAAAATTCTACGTAAGGAAAATTGGCCATTTTAGTCCCCAAACTAATTTCGTTTGGACAAAGGGATTCCTATTTTTTATTTTTGGATAAACGAATCCCCATTCTTTTTTCGTTTGGACAAAGGGGTCCTTGTTTTTTTAATTTTTGGATAAATGAATCCTCATTCTTTTTTTGTTTGGACAAACGGATC
>JAXGGT010000004.1:6994868-7010313 GCA_035583425.1 Marsdenia floribunda | reverse complement strand
AAGACAAAAAGTCACGTTTAAAAAGGAAAAAACAAGAATCTTATTGCCTCTCTACTAAAATAGAATATGAAAGGTAACAGCAACCAAATAATTGCCTCTCTACCAGGAAGCAAAGAGCTTTAGGACAAATAATGAAAGAAACTGCAACATGCATTAAAGACTAAATTTATGGGTCTTACTTATGGATCGAGTCACGGGTCGATTGACGACCTTCCTTTTAAATAATTTTGCCCCTGTTATTATTCTTTCCTCTTCATGAGGAACCTACGGTCACTAAAAGATTGAAGCTCTTAAAGGGACCACTCACTTAGAAGCTCAAGAAGAAGGGGCTCCTAACACCTCAAGAAGAATGGATGAGTTAGAAAATAAATCCTGTTTTCCTTTCCCTTTATTATTCCAAAACAGCAGCTTAAATAGGCTTCAAGGATAGCAAACCCTAATCCTCAACTAAAGTAGCAAAGAGCATGCCTAGATCTAAACATAATATTCTGAAAATAATATACAAAGTGCATAAAGCTTCAGGAATCCTGTTTGGAAAGTGCCTAATATGTATCCCTAAAAGCTGTTAGATAACAGTCCCTACAACCGGCAGATTTAGCCAGCTTGTAAAGAGGAAAAAAAAACATCAAAAGGCTTGTTTAACTTAACTCAATAATTGCTGAATCATATTCAGTTAAATGCAAACCAAAAGCCACAAGATCACAGGTGAAACCTCAAAATGACAGACATATAATTATTCACCAAGAAAAGTTCCTGACCTCTTTCTTCCTTTGTGGAGGTGCCAACAAAGATCCAAATCGGGAATGAGCAAATTGATTTTCAGCTTGTTCAAGTTTTTCAGCTGCACAGATATGCTCAAAAGATTATTCATCTAACTAAATTTCTAGGCATAGCCAACGGCTGAACAAAGCTGGTCATTAATCAATGCTGCAGTTGTTGATAAAACTGTGACCTACCTAAATCAGATATTTGTCCAGCAACATAATCTCCATTTCCAAGCAAGGGAGAAGAAGAAAGGGTGTTTACCCAGTACTTGTTCCATAGGAGATCCAACAGATGAGAATCAAGAGCTGACTTAAAATATGTTATGTCTAAGGCATAATACTGCAAAAAGAAGCAAGCAAAGGCTTAAGGTCAGATCTTTTAAGAAAATAAAAGGGAGGAAAATATTTGAGAAAGCCACCATATATGATCCTAAAGCAAATACCTGTTTACAATGCACACCAAAGTCTTCAATTTTGTTCAAAGGGATTGTCTGGTACTCAGAAACTGGCTCATCTGGAGGTTTATATCCTTCTGGATATGTCCTGAAAGCACCAATTTCAACTTTGCCAGCAGAAACAGTCCTTGTTGGATCAATGACAACTGCCAGAAAAGGCTCTTGATATTGCTGGTTAAGCATTTGTGTCGAAACATCAATTCCCGAAAGCCAGCATCCATAACCAGGATGTGAATGGTACCATCCAACAACGTTCTCCAGGCGGCCAGCCTAAACCATGGGTAACAAATGTCTATGACATGATAATTTTTTCTCATAAATGGCAGATAGAGCAGGATTCCTTACGAAATACTCTAGCCAAATGGTAATCAAGGCCAGAAAGACAGAGTGATTAAGAGAAAACAAGCTATTAAACTCCTCAGACAAGACTTACTGAAAACAAATAAGCGATTATGATAGTAATATTATTCACCTTGATCATCCAAGTTCCCCAACAACTCTTTTCAAACTAGTGCAATTTATTATTTTCTTTCAGCCCCATATACTAGAGAAAGCTTATGAATTTTTTTTCAATCACGATGCCTTTTCTAATGGCGTCCTGAGAAATGTAATTTCTTTCTCACCACAATCCAAAAAATATGTTCAACTAAGCAGCAAGGTCATTAATCTTATGATTTTCATGGTCAAACTAGACAAGGCCGCATCCACATCATCCGTATTTAAATGGGTAATAAAGGTTTTGTACCCTGGCCTCACTACCAGAAATGGATTTGAACTCTCTAAAAGTGACCAAAAAGGGATCACAACAAATACCCCCATCAGGAAATTTTCTATAAAACATCAATACGTTTCTGTTTATATACAAAAATTGCTTCTTTTTTTTTTTTCCCTTCCCTTCACATAAGCAATTCTACATGAGGAATTTCATAGGTAAAAAGAGAGAACTAATTAGACACGCTACATTCAAGCGCAAAATAATAATAATAATTGGGGGAAAAAAGTACTGTACAGGAACTGAGAATTACCTGCTTGTTTGTTTGGGAATATTCTACCATATACTCATAGGCATCAGCCTGGGCATTGACACGAGTCTCAGTACCCTCGACGGGGAGCGCAAAAGCATCCATAACAATAATAGCGTCACCGTCAGTCTTGCCCTGCATGAGACCCATGACTTCTATGGTGCCACCCGAACGGGCATGGACAACCATCTTCAGGAGCGCAAGGGCAGAGATTTTCACGCGCTTGAAGTAGTGAGGATCCTGTGTCCATGGCTTCTCCTGCTGGAACTTGGCTTGAGCAGCGTCATCGTAGTAAAAGATTTGGTCGGATGATGCATCCACTGCTGAAGAAGATGACGACGATGGCGAAGACGATGAGGCTATTTCCATTGAGAGTAATGGATGCTCCAATAAATCTCCGGGAAGAGTGACTTTCGACTTTCCCCACAACAAGGCGATTCTCCGGCGAGAACGATCCTTGGATTTCCGAACCGCAAACAACCATAAGGTAGGACTAGGGCTCTAATATATTTGTGGAGAACGCGTGCTAGAGACGTACTCGCCTGCGAGTGATGATAAAATGTTGGGCCAGAAAAGTTTTGGTCTGGAGAATTGGCTCTGCTGCAGGTTTTGTGTAATTGGCCCTTCAACTATTTTACAAAGCAAGCCCAAAATAAATATCCATGGCAATTTAGAAAAATTAATATATATATTTAAATATATACTGAAGTGTAATAAATTATTTTTAAATATATATATTAAAATTTATTATTTCTAAAAATATAATATGTAATAATTAATATATCAAAAGAATTAATTTATTAAAAATGTTTGAATCAACAGTTCAAAGTAAGAATATTTTATGATAAATATCTTGTATAACTAAAAAAATGTTACAAATATTTTAAGACAATAAAAGTAATAAATCTTAACAAAATTATCAGAACAAAGGAACTATACTTTCTTATTACATTTTTTTCACCTTGAGATTTTTAACTATTAAAAAACTATCTTCTTTTTTTTTTTTTTATTGTTAAATGATTACTCTCTTCCTTTTAGAATATATTATCTTGTGATCATTTTATTTTGTTTTAGAATATTTACGGTGGACAACCAATAAATTGTTTTTTTTCTTTTTTATTATTATTTAAAGTAAAATTTTTAGAGCTGTTAAATTAAAAATCTTAATATTTAATAATAAAAAATTCAATTTCAAATTATATATAATTTAATTTCTCATACCTAATTAATTAAGCCATAAAAAATATATATATATAAAAACTCAATTAACTAAACATATAACAATGCAAAACATAGCTTTTTATCTAAATAAAAATAGTTTAAGACTAAATGGTCCAATATTGCTATTATTTTATTACAGTTAAACTCATCTGAGTAGCTAACTTCTACAATGAGTATGATTTGACAACGGTAAAAGGAGAAACCTTAGTCCTAATCATCTTCATCAATTTTTGAGATACAAATTGTGAAATCCTCTGCAATATATATAGAACTATTACTTGACTTGATCCAAGTAAGAAGAGATTTTTCAACTCTTTACTCATACCCTTTCAATTGTTTTGTCCCAAAGGCAGCTCGTAACAATTCTTCCAGTAACGTTCCTCCATTGAAGAACCAAATGGCAATTCAGTCCTTGAAAACAAACCATCAACCCCATAGCCGGCAGTATATAAAGTAAAGTTTTGGTTCCATTTCAGAATGAACAATATGGTCAGAAGCTTCCCAAAGCCTAAGAAGCTATGGCTTCTAATACATATGGTGACAAATATAACTACCGGTACCAGTTAAAAAGCTGTGGAAGACTTTAAAGCGTGCCACGGGCAACAGTTATATAGCGCACAGAGCAAATTGCATTCATACTTTCTGTTCATTACAATTTGTATTATCCTTCCAATATTTCCTCAAAAGGAGGAGAGGAAATAGTGGAGAGTGAATTCGAACATGCTTATTTCAAAATCAGCAACTTGAACTACAAGGATAAACATGAATAACCAACACTGATGATAAAACCATATGGAAATTTGCTGGGAATTACCAAATTAGTCCAAATATGGAAGCCTAAAAACAAACAGGAATTTGCAAGACCGTTTGTCAGCTTTGACAGCCAAGAGGACAAAACAGGAATATTTCTGAAAATCTGAACATTGATTCATTTAAAGAAATTGTTAGGGCTCTTCTAACATTGTATATAATTGGCTTGGCATTTATTTTATTTGGCCCAAAGTAGAAACTTTAACACTTGAGCAAAAAAGTTTACAGAATCTACATCATAAAGCAGTTCTAAACTTCACCAGAAGAGGCTGCATCATCTTTGTGCTTAATCATACCAGAATCCACTAGAATTGGAATCTCAGCTGCCAGCCATGGTGCAAGACCCAAGCATAGAGCATGTGCGATCCCAAACCTAGGACTGCCATAATATAACAGTAGTGCCAAAATGTAAACTTAGTTATATCAAGCAAATTACAGAAGAGTTTACCTGGATAAGGGGCAAAGAAAAGACATTTTTAAAACAACAGATATACCACGAGTAGTAACAGAACAAATCCAAATTGAATAATCTCCGCATCATAAATCAAATCTATCTGCTGATCTCGCAAGCACCCTTAGGTTTATTTGAACTTTCATTTTTATTTTTATTTTTATTTTTTGTCAAACACAAATAATTTAACCACATTATTCGCAAGTACCAACAATTAATTCAAATCTGCCTCCAGTTGAACTCAAATTTACACCAATAACTAAATTGAATAGTAGGCTACATAAATATAACCTCGTTACAATGAATTCAGCCAAAAAGAATTCAAATTTGCATATATTTAACTTACCAATTCTTCGCCCATAGAGGCTTGAAATGCACCGTTAGGCATATCTTTCCTCCTCTATACATCTACCCATTTCATAAACGAAAAAGAAATTAAAATTATTTTCTTTCAAAAACCGATGATAATTAAAGGGGGAAGGGGGGGGGGGGTTGAAACCAAATGCGGCACCTTGTGCGTTTTGCCATCGAGCTGAGGCAATTCGATTTCCGGGGCAGTTGCAGGGTAAGTGACAGGTATATCGAACTGGAGGTCAAATTCGTACTTGAGAAGGTTGTGAACGTACCAACACTTGCCAGTCCAGCGGGTACCTTCGGGGTTAGCGGCTGAGATCCGGAACCAATCGTTGTCGTTGGACTTGTTCATTGATGTATAAGCTATCAAGGCCTTGTACTCCTCCTTCAGCCGCTGCGTCCATGTCGCTCCGTCGCGCGGGCCGGCTTTTGTGGTTAACAGTGGTATCTGCGTTAGGGTTGATTTCGTCGTCGGATCCCAACCCTCCATTCGATCAAATTCTCTTCTCCACGAAGTCTTCCAAGTTCCAAGTTTCTGAGCCCGGTGCTTTAGGGTCAGATGCCCGTTCGTAAAATAAACGCTAACCTATATATACGTAAGGGACTAATTTCACTTTCATCCTTGGAAATATGAGATGGTCTCAAAGAAGTCCCTTTAATTATAATTTTTTTTTTTTTTTTCATAATGATACCTTCAATTTAGGCAATAATTCTATTCTTCTTTTACTTTTGATGTCCTACATCTTAGAGCTATTAATGAGTCAAATAATTTGCGAACAAAGCTTGTTTTGTTATGAAACACATTAAGTTTTGTAGATATCTATAATCTCCAAAAGTCATCATCTCTCAACTAGAAGGTTCAAGATTGATCAAGTGTGGAGAATATCAACTTGAAGTCATCATCATCCCTCAATTAGAATGTTCAAGATTGATCAAGTGGAGAAGATCAACTTGAAGTCACCATCATCCCTCAACCAGAATGTTCAAAATTAATCAAGTGGAGAAGATCAACTTGAAGTTATCATCATCTCTCAACTAGAATGTTCAAGATTAATCAAGTTGACAAAAATCATCCTAAAGGATTAACATCATCCTTTAAGCTTGGAAAATTCAAAGTGATTGTAAGGATATGATAAATATCATCCTTTTACTTAAACATGAATTAATTTTGATGATGTCATTGATGATGCAATACCTTGATGATGATGTCATTGATGATGTGATACCCCTAAAGATGAGATAAAATTTCTTCTATAAATATGAGGTCCTTTGTTTCAATGAATATACCTTTGAAGAGTTGAGAAATTAATGAAAATTTTCTCTTTCTCTCTCTCTTGTCTTGTTACTTTCATACTATTCCTTTTACTTCTATTATTCTGTTGTATTCCTACAATTTCATAACACGTTATCAGCACAAAGCTCTAATCAATTGAATAAGTTCTTCAATTTTTTTTTTTTTTTTTTTTTTTTTTTTGACAAGAGTAAGTAGTATAAAGCTTTGATCAACTTAGTAAGTATTTTGAAGTTTGTTTCAATAATAAACAGGTAGGTTATTTATTCTTATGAAAAATCTTATCAATCTCTAATTTGTTACTCTTGAAGTTATCAAAAGAAATATACTAATATACTAATCCTATTTCTTGTTTTCTTACTATTGAGCAAATTAATGAGAATTGTGAAGTCTTGAAGTCTATCAAAGTTCTACTCATTCCCAGAAGTGAATGTTATTATACACTAGAAGTGAATATTAGTAGAAATCATAATTCCAGAAGAGATTGTGTTTATATTCATAGTTGTGATATATTTAGCCTTTATAATTTAGGTGCCAAAATATTGGTAGCCACTAGAAGTGGGTACAATTTTGAAAAACTGTGAAAACAAATATTGTTGTTGTGTCATTTAAAGTTATTAATTTCGTACCTGTAGTACGATAAGATATCTAATTAGTCTTGTACCTGTTGTACAACAGCTGTTGTCCCATTTTCTGGGTTGAAAAATGTCATAGATGATGTATGTCTAATTGACAGTGGAAATACGCACACCATACTTAAATATGATAAATATTTCTCTCACTTGAATATGGGGGAAACAAGTATTACTATGATATATGGTAATGTAAAACTTATTGAAGGCTCTGGAAGAGCTAGTATATTATTAGCAGGAAGAACTATTATTGTGATTGATAAGGTACTATATTCCTCAAAGTCCCGAAAACATTTATTGAGTTTTAAAGATATCTGACGTAATGGATACTATATTGAAACTACGGAAGATAATAGTTGTGAGTATTTATGGATTACTCAAATGATCTCTGGTAATAAATCTTTGTTGGAAAAACTATCATCTCTTTCCTTTGGCTTATATTATGCTAAAATTCATGCTATTGAAGCGCATCATGTAGTAAACCAGAAGTTTACTAATCCTGTTACATTTCTGATTTGGCATGATTGTTTAGGTCATCCAAGATTAATTATGATGTGAAAAATAATTCATGCTACGCATGGTCATCCTTTGAAAAGTCAAAGGGTTTTGACATCAAATAAACTTTCATGTGCTGCATGTTCTAAAGGAAAATTAATTGTAAGACCTTCACCATTGAAAGTAGGAGCTGAAAGTCCTACATTTCTAGAACTGATTCATGGTGATATATGTGGATCGATTAATCCACAATGTGGACAATTTAGATATTTTTATAGTTTTAATTGATGCATCGACCCGTTGATCACATGTCTATTTATTATTAACTCGCAACCTGACGTTTGCGAGATTATTTTCCCAAATAATTCACTTGAGAGCGCAATTTCCTGATTATCTAATTAAATGGATCCATTTAGATAATGTTGGTGAATTTTCTTCACATGTATTTGATTTTTATTGCATGTCAATAGAAATAATTGTTGAACATCTAGTAGCTCATGTTCATATACAAAATGGGTCTAATTGAATCATTTATCAAAAGATTACAATTAATTGCAAGACCACTGTTAATGAGAACAAATCTCCCTACAGCTGTTTGGGGACATGCCATTTTGCATATTGTAGGACTTGTGCGTTTAAGGCCATCGAATTATCATAATTATTCTCCTTTACAGTTGGCTTTTGGTTCAGAGCCTAATATTGCTCATTTGAGAATTTTTGGGTGTGTTGTATATGTTCCAATTGAACCAACCCAACGAACAAAGATGGTTCCTCAAAGAAGATTGGGGATATATGTTGGATATGATTCCCTTTCAATTATAAGGTATCTTGAACCTTTGGCAATAGATGTTTTTACAACAAGATTTGTTGATTGCCATTTTGATGAAAATTTGTTTCCCAAATTAGGGGGAGAAAATAAATGACATAAAATAGAGCTTGATTGGACAACATCATTAAGCCATTTAGATCCACACACAAGCGTGAGTGAACTGGAAGTTCAAAAGATAATTCATTTACAAAGAATTGCAAATCAACTGCCAGATTTTTTTTGCTAACTCTAGTAGAGTTACTAAATTGTATATTCCAACTATAGATGTTCCTATACGAGTAGAAGTCCCTGCAGGACAAAATATAACTCATATAGCTGTTGAATCAAAAGCAAGCCAGAAGCGTGACTGACCTCTTGGTTCTAAAGATAAAAATCCTCAAAAGAGAAAAGGAATAAATGATCAAGATGATCATAGTGGAGAAATATGCAAAGGGAACCAAGGGACAACTGATGATAAGATTCCAATTATAAATGATGAAGAGAATCATGAAATTTCTATTAATTATACCACTTCCAGTAGAAGTTGGGATAGAAAGAAAATAATTATTAATGATGCATTTGCATATAATGTAGCCCTTTATATTTTCAAGGATATTAAGGATTCTGACCCATGATCAGTTGAAGAATGTCGGCAAAGAGTTGATTGGACTCAATGGAAAGATGCGATTTAATTCGAGTTAAATTCACTTGTAAAGCGAGAAGTTTCTGGACTAGTAGTCCAAACACCAGATGATGTAAAGCCTGTTGGCTATAATGGGTGTTTGTGTGAAAATGAAATGAGAACAATGAAGTTGTGAGGTATAAAACACAACTCGTTGCACAAGGTTTCTTGCAAAAACCAGGTATTGATTATGATCAAACTTATTCACCTGTTATTAATGCTATTACGTTCCGATATCTTATAAGTTTGGCAGTTTATGAAAAGATTGATATGCGTCTAATGGATGTTATTACGACTTATCTATATGGAAGTTTTGATAATGAAATTTACATGAGAATCCCAGAAGGATTCAATTTGCCCAATGCTTGTGATGGCCCTCGTGAAAATTATTCTATAAAATTGAAGACATCATTATATGGGTTGAAACAATCGGGACACATGTGATATAATCGTCTCAGTGAATTTTTATTGAAATTAGGTTATAAGAATAACCAGGTATGTCCATGTGTTTTTATTAAGAAATCTAAATTTGGCTTTGTAATACTTGCTATATATGTTGACGATATAAATTTCGTTAGAACTCCTGGGGAGCTCCAAGAAGCTATAGATTGCTTCAAACGAGAATTTGAGGTTAAAGATTTTGGAAGAACCAAGTTTTGTCTTGGATTACAAATTGAGCATGTGAATAATGTAATTTTTGTCCATCAGTCAACATATATAGCCAAAGTCTTGAAAAAATTTTACATGGACAAAGCACATCTATTGAGTATTCCAATGGTCGTGAGGTCATTAGATGTAAATAAAGATATCTTTAGACCTCAAGAAAGTGATGAAAAATTACTTGGTCTTGAAGTACCATATTTGAATGCTATTGGTGCTTTGATGTATCTTGCTAAATGCACATGACCTAATATATCATTTGCTATAAGTTTATTATCAAGATTTAGTTCATCACCAACACGACAACATTGGAATAGTGTTAAACATGTCCTGAGATATCTCCAAGGAACTATTGATCTCGAATTATTTTATTCAAATAATAATGATTTGACATGAATTGGTTATGTTGATACTGGTTATCTTTATGTCCCACATAAGACATGTTCTCAAAATGACTATTTATTTACATATGGTGATACTGCTATATCATGGTGCTCTACAAAGCAAACTATAGTCATCACCAACACGACAACATTGGAATAGTGTTAAACATGTCCTGAGATATCTCTAAGGACCTATTGATCTCGAATTATTTTATTCAAATAATAATGATTTGAAATTAATTGGTTATGCTGATACTGGTTATCTTTCTGACCCACATAAGACATGTTCTCAAAATGACTATTTATTTACATATGGTGATACTGCTATATCATGGTGCTCTACAAAGCAAACTATAACAGCAACTTCATCTAATCATGTTGAGATTATAGCCATTCATGAAGCAAGTCGAGAATGTGTTTGGTTAAGGTCAATGATTCATTATATTAGAGAGAGTTGTGGTTTATACTCTGGAAGAGAAATTCCAACTCCTCTGTATGAAGATAATGCAACTTGTATAGCTTAATTGAAAGGAGGATATATCAAAGGAGATAGGACAAAACACATTTCACCTAAATTCTTCTTTACTCATTAACTTAAAAAAGAATGTGAAATTGATGTGCTTCAAATTCGATCATGTGATAATCTTGCAGATTTATTTACTAAGGCAATGTCGACTGCAACCTTTGAGAAATTGAGATATAAAATTGGTTTGTATCGGTTTAAAGATCTCGAGAGTTTATCTCAACAGGGGGAGAAATCTGCACATAAAGAATAGTGTACTCTTTTTCCTTCACTAGAATTTTTTCCCCCTAGGTTTTTATCTAGTAAAGTTTTAACGAGACATATTCTTTATGTTATGAACATCAAAGGGGGAGTGTTATGAAACACATTAAGTTTTGTGGATGTCCATAATCTCCAAAAGTCATCACCTCTCAACTAGAAGGTTCAAGATTGATCAAGTGGAGAAGATCAACTTGAAGTCATCATCATCCCTCAACTAGAATGTTCAAGATTAATCAAGTGGAGAAGATCAACTTGAAGTCATCATCATCTCTCAACTAGAATATTTAAGATTAATCAAGTTGATGAAGATCATCCTAAAGGATTAACATTATCCTTTAAGCTTGGAAAATTCAAAGTGATTGTAAGGATATGATAAACATCATCCTTTTAATTAAACATGAATTAATTTTGATGATGTTATTAATGATGCAATACCTTAATGATGATGTCATTGATGATGTGATACCCCTATAGATGAGATAAAATTTCTTCTATAAATATGACATCCTTTGTTTCATTTGATATACCTTTGAAGAGTTGAGAAATTAATGAAAATTTTCTCTTTCTCTCTATCTCTCTTGTCTTGTTACTTTCATACTCTTCTCTTTGCTTCTATTATTCTGTTGTATTCCTACAATTTCATAACATGTTTGAGATTGTTGATATTTGATTAAAGCTCATTTATTTAATAAATAAATGAACTCAAATATTTTTCTAAACTCGAATATTATTCAAGTGAACTAGTACAGTGTTTGCGAACATAATCACACGTTGGAGAACAAATTATAATATTTATATATATATTATATATTAATAATCGAATAAACTCTATGAATATTTTAGGTTTGAAAAATTAATCGAATCTACTCGAATATGTTCAAAAATTAATCAAATTAAACTCAAATATCTTATGTTGGGTTGGATTCGATTACAATGCTACTAATCGAAAACAAACTTCACTGCGTGTTGATTTGGATTCAGGATTAGCCTATAGCTCCAAGTCACCTGCAAGAATAGTCGAGCACCGGAGGAGGTGTCTCTAGTGATGATCCTTCATTGCTAAAGCCAATAAGGATTCTTTAAGAGATTCTAGTATCAAGAGTATCAGGTTGTTAGAATTCAAGATTTTGAATCCTTACTCAGTCAGAAATTACCATTATTTATAGATATGTGTGCCCCATTCGGAGGTGACACTTGTCTCAATGATACACTCATGCGCTGCGTGGGGCAGAAATTGGGTGTACTTTCCTACTCAAGTGTCAGGATCATTAAATTCCCGTTATAGAGTTTGGTAGTGACTTCCGAAGTGAAGTCAAGCAAGGAGAAACATCCATGGTGGTGCGTGTCCCGAAGTGAAGCTTCTCCGAGTGATCTCTAAGTCATCTAGAGTAGGAAGGTTATCGCGGGTTGCGAACTGGTCGAAGTGAGATCATGGGTCACCCACGTCAGTGTGACTTGCCGAGCTGGCAAACTTGGAGAATTTTTCACTTTTAGATCCTTCAACTACTTTGTAAACTAAAGAAAGACTTCACAATGGATCCCATAGTATCACAAGTTCAACACATTGTTCAAAGAAGGAAGATTTAGGTGGATGATTAATTGGCAAAAGAGGTCCATAATGATATATCGTTTCCCCTCCTGAGGTAGTATGTATCCGAGGTTAGTTCAATGTTAAAGTGATCAAGTAATGATTTTCCTAATACAAATCTGCCTCCAAACTCTCAGGTTAAGGTGATCTCCCAAACTCTGTGTACCTACAAAAGTTTCACGGAGAGGTTGTCTTTGGACGAACCCTTCGATGATCAAGTTAATTTTGATGGTGGCAGGGGAGAAAGAAGGTTCCCCTCGTTTAACGTAAGGAAACCCTAGAAGACTTGTATATTCAGAGATGAAGATAGTGAGATGGAGAAGATGAATAGTAGATTTCAATTGAACATACCTTAAAAACATACAATAATCTCCCTTTTATAGTCTTGATATGCAAGACCACTTTTATTTTAGGATATCAAGGTTTTTATCCTCGCGCATTAAATGTTGGATTCACTCTTGTGGAGCCATGTGGCATGTACCCGTTATGAAAGTACAAGCACCTTTAGGGAAATGATTGTGACATCTCCTTGATCTTGAGTATGTCTGATGAGCATTTAATGCCCATCTACCTTGTACTTTCTTATGAATAAAATATAGCATTTCCATAGTGCATACTTTTTCCTCATTCCTTGTATTTGGAACCATGGACTTAATTCAAAGATGATGAGCATTAATTATATTGTGGTTCGTGGACACAGACCTTGCTCTAGTGAAGACCTTGGGCACTTGCTTGGATTTACTTTGCACTTCGGGTTTGTCCAAACCCTCTTTAGAGAGGTTCCTTATGGTTAATTCCAAAGTCCACGTCAGTACGATTCGGTTGTCCTTTCATAAAGATTTCTATGTAATAATTATTTTTTAAACTATACTATTTTCTTTATAATAAATAATTTTTTCCTTATTTAATATTAATTGATATTCGACAAAAATGTGTAATTTAATTAGTAACAATCTCACTTATAATTCTAAAATGTTATAAGTTAAATTACGTTAAGGGAAAAAAAATTAATATATATATATATATATATATATATATTATTGACATTCAAAGATTGTTACTAAAATATGTGTTTTGAATGCATTTACATGTTTTGTTATCTATTAATGTGCATATGTTTTTAATAAAATTAAATTAGAGTCAATGCCAATACTAATTCATCTCAAAATTGGATTAAGTTTTCATTTTTTTTAAAAAAAAATGGTGTTTTTTTTTCATTCTTTTGTTTGGACAATGTTAAAATAAAAAAAAAGAAAAAAGAAAAAAGAAAAAGGAGCCTCCTTTTCTCAACTTTGCAGTACCTAATGTGAAGAGTAGGTGCAACGGTGATAGGTCTTATGTAACTCAAAAATGACGGTTCTGACTGTCATTTAAGGTAAAAAGAGGTCATTGTTTTTGTCATTTTTTTTTTTTTTTTTTTTTTTAAATAGGGTTTAAAGTTTAGAATTTTTAGGATATATTTCAGTATATAAATACATTTTAAATATATTAACATTGTAATAATTATTATATATATCTCGATAAGTAACAATATAAAATTATATCATTATATATATACATATTTAACATTTCATTAGTGTAAATTATGATTTATATGTATATATATTATATAAAGATCTTTTATCACGTAAATTAAATAATTAATCCGATCGTTGAATATAACTATGGATATAAATTATTAATGTAGACAAAATTTAGGCTTAATCTGATATAATTTTATATACCATCAGCCTACATTTGTAATCTTAATACCAATATATATATATATATATATATATTAATTTAAAAAAAATTAAAATTTTAATATAAGCGTTGAATTTGTTAAACGTATATTAAAATACAAAATTTGAAAATAATTTGATATTATTTGAAGGTTTATCAAAGTGATCAAGTAGTGTTATGAGTAAAATTAGGCTTTGTTACAGTCATATTTTGCTTAACACAAGTGTCATACTTGTCTAACCTAATACAACACTCATAAAATTATCAGTTAACATGAGTGTCAATTTTTCAAACCAAATACGGTTTTTGAGTCATACATTTCTAAAAAAATGTATCAAAAATGATAATTAACCATTTTAGTCCCCAAACTATTTTCTTTTGGCCATTTTAGTCCTTTTTCTTTTTTTTTTTTTCTATTTTTTCACACTCGAACAAAAGTTATTTGGCCACATTAGTCCTTGTACCAATAATAACAGGCCACATTTTCTTTTGGTCATTTTAGTCCCCAAATTATTTTCTTTTGGCCATTTTAATCATTTTTTTTTAAGATTTTTTTTATACTCGGACAAAAATTATTTCGTCATATTAGTCATTTACATATAATAACAGGTAAAATAAATAAATAAATATTCACTATTTTATTTAATATAAAGGATAAACTTGTTATTTTATATATAAAATTTACCTTTATAAATAATAAAAAGGGTAAACTGTCTCCATGACACCTGAACTTTTCCCGATTCCCAATTTTGCACTCCAACTTTTTTTTGTCCCAAACTTACGCTCCAACTTTTTTTTTGTACCAAAATAGCACTTCTGTTACTTTTTTCCTGTTAAATCATGTGCCAATCACATAACTTTTTAAAGGGTATTTTAGTAAATACAAATTTTTTTAAAAAAATTTTAATAGGGTTTAATTATAATAACAAAAAAATAAAATAAAATAAGGGGTATTATTCAATTATTCTTTTAGGGTTTTATATCTTTTCCTTCTCCTTCATCTACCCAATATTGCCGCCGCTGTCATCACCACTGCTACTACCTCCATCATCATTCTGCTTGCACTCCTTCACCACCGTCAGCTGCTACCAACTCTGAACGATTCCCTTCCATCGCCGCTCTCTCCTCTCTATTTTCTTCCTTCCTTTCTACTTCTTCTTCTACCTAATATTGTTGTTGCCGCCTTCGTCATTGTCATTGCCGCTGCTACTACCTCCATCATCATTGTTGCTTGCTCTCTTTTGCTTGAGATTTCATGGAAAACTTGATCTAAAGGGACTTGAACATAATTTAATTCATTACAGATGCCACCAACTAGTTTCA
>JAXGGT010000004.1:6959288-6988071 GCA_035583425.1 Marsdenia floribunda | reverse complement strand
TATATAGATTTATCTATTTATCTTCTACTTTTTAATTTATTTTATAGTTGTTTCATCTTCCTCTTTTTATTCAATTCATTATTTAATTTTCAAAATACATAGACTATCTATATTATTATTCATTCTTATCTACATTTTTTAAAAGCTACTCTTTTCTCTTATTATCTTCTCATTAATAAAACTTATTATTCTCAAGTTTTATGTAATATTAATTATGTATTTTGTTATTTGTTATTCTAATGCAATTTATCTTTTTTTTTTCTTTAAGGGTTGTTGCTCTTTCAATTACAGAAAATCTAATTATTCATAACTTGGTAAGACTTCTTTTTATTTTAAAAGTAGTTTTTTTTTTTTTTTTAATAACACTTCATTATTATTATTGGAGCAAAGTATCTTGGTGACACCTAAACTTTTTTAGATTCCAACTTTTACACCTAAACTTTTTTTCGACTTAAAGTGACACTCTAACTTTTTTTTTTGGTTCTAAAATGACACTTTTATCAGCTTTGACCGTTATCTTAAAAATTCGTATGTTAAGTTGACTTTTGATATGAGTAATTTCGTAAATAATGCCTTAAAATTTTTATTAGTATTTAATTATAATAATCACAAAAATTAAGGGACATTATTTTAATTTTTTTTGGGGGTTCTTCTTCTTTCTTTCTTTCTTCTCCTTCTTCAGCCACCACCAACCTCTGTGTCATGGGCTTCTTCGGAACCCATTTCCAAATAAGGAGAATATTCAATCAGAACCTATACTTGCATTCACATTCTTCGTTGTAGTAACACCAGAAGAAGAGCTATTAATTTCTTCTTTTCAGACTGTCTCTTATTTTCTTGGACATCAATGGAATTTTCTGACTAAACAATACTATCTCCAAATTCATCTTCTTTGGTTTCAAAAAAAAAAAAAAAAAAAAAAATCATCTTCTTTCATTAACTCACCCTTTTTAGTGTCATTATCATCCCCCTAGACACACCACAATCAGACCGAGAAAATTCACCGGAGGAATAGATCAAAATCACAGGTTTTTTTTTTTTTCCCCTCAAAATTGTCAAATCTCAAAAGGATAGAAAAGTTTAAGAAACTAACCTCTTTTACAAAGGTAAAAAAAATCCCCATCATCACCATCCTCGGAGCAACATCCAGTAACCTATCTTCGCTGCTCTGAAAATTTCTATTGGCCCTATTTTTTTTTTTATTTTTCCTTTTCGTTCTAGGTGCTTCTTCTTCAATATCCAATAAGGAGAATATTCAATTGGAGCAACCCACTACCAACCAAGTCCAACAATCCCAAGTCGGCAGCATATCTCCTCGTAGCTGAGGTGGCCTTCGTCGATTGGGACAGTGATGACCCACGAACCGGCGTGAATCAAGCTCTCTCCACTTGATGACTGAAGACTCCCACTGTTTCCAGAATCAAAATTGTAGCAGGTGGTGACAACGACGACTGAAGAAGAATAACTCTCAAAAAAATTGCAAGTTGCAGTGACAATTGAAGAAAGAAAGGAAGAAGAAGAAACCTAAAAATGTAAATAATATCCCTTAATTTTTGTGGTTATTGTAATTAAACCCTAATAAAAATTTTAAGGCATTATTTACGAAATTACCCCTATCAAAAGTTAATTTAACGGACGAATTTTTAAGTTAACGGTCAAAATTGACAGAAGTGCTATTTTAGAACAAAAAAAAAAGTTAGAGTTTCACTTTAGGTCTAAAAAAAAGTTGAGGTGCAAAGGTTGAAATCTGAAAAAATTTAAGTGTCACCAGAATACTTTGTCCTTATTATTATTATTTTTAACTTATTTGTATTAATCTTCCTCTAACCTATTTTCTCTATTCTACTTTATGATTTTCTCATTTTTTTTTCTTTCATATTTTGCTATTTAACTAATTCATTGATTGATTTTTTTTTTTTTTTTAATCTAAAGATGATATAGTATTATGTATTTAAATTTAATTTATCAATTTATATTTGTAGTTTTTTTTTCCCCTCAACCTTCTTCTTTTTATTTTTTTTATTTTAATTATTATTCAATTTAAATTCTCAATATGTTTCCTTTCTTCAAGAAGGATTAGCTCAGTGAGTAGCATATTCGCTTATGAAGAGATCATGAGTTCAAAATATGTCAGAGATGAAAATGCCTCAAAATTTCAAAAAAAAAAAAAAAAAAAAAAATTCCTTTCTCTTACAAGAGTTTTTGTTTTTTATTAGAGAAAATTTCATTCAATAATTAGATAAATATACATAATTAATAAAAATCAAAATTTTATATATCTATTATACATAAGATAAGATTACAAAGTTTTCTTCCAAAAGCATTTTTTTCAATTGCATTTTTTTTTTTTTTAATTCTTTTGATTTACCATTTTTTCTATTTTATTTTTTATGACTTTATATCTTTATTTTTCCAAATTTATCTATTTTTATGACTTTTTATAATTTATTGACTATTAAATATTATATATAATTTATATTAGATGTATTAATAATTTATGACTTTATATTTATTTATTTATTATTTTTAAATTTTGTTTTGAGAATTATTTTGTTTTTAGCTTTCTTCATCCTTTTCTCTAATTTTTCTTTTGTTATTAATTTATTCTCCTTCTCTTTCGTATTACTCAATTAAATAAAATCATATTCAATTTCTAAATAAAGATACAATATTAATATAAAAATTAAAATTTCATAAATAAATATCTCATATTTAATATTTTACTTTATGTATCATATAAAATTATAATATTTTATAAAATTTCATAGTATTTTATAAATTTTTTAAAAACTTTAATATAAACTAATTATTTATAAAAAATAACAAAATAAATTAAACATTTAAAATAAAAAATTATAATAAATTAAAAAAATATATATATTTTTCTTTCTTCCTTCCGAAAATAAATTAGAAAACCCACAGCGGGCCCAAATTCACGCGACCACTATAAAATCCCACAGCAAATCCTGGTTAGTCCCTCCTAAGTCCCAATGTTTTTCCTCTTCGCCATTTTTCGAAATCCCCGATTTTGCTGTTTCAATTCGAAGACACAGTGAAGTCCTGGTGTTCTTGCGTCTTCGCGCCCTCCTTCTGCCCAGAATTATCCAAATTCTTGAATTTGTATCCCAATTGAAAGCCCCTTGAATATTTTGTTCAATTATTGCTATTGTGCTTAGCCATGGCGGCACAACCGCCGCGGGAGCAAGCCTTTGATTTGCTAGCCGCCGCTAACAACCACGGTGATTTGGCCGTGAAGCTATCTTCTTTAAAGCAGGCCAAAGACATTTTGTTATCCGCTGAACCGTCCCAAGCAGCTGAACTCTTCCCTTTTCTGGTTGAACTTCAGTCATCGCCTGAAAGTCTTGTGCGCAAAACCCTTATCGAGTAAAGTTTTGCAAGCTTTATTTACTTTTTAAGTTTTAGGTTTCTTCTAATATTTGTGTTTGCCTCGTGTGTGTATAAATATATCTTTTTATTTATATTTTTTGCCTGACACATTTTGATGGTTCGGATTTTTCTCAACTGAAAAGTGTTCTATGCCTTTGTTTTCTTAACTAAACTATGAAAGTTTAGAAATTGGATATGATTCTTGTGACTTGGTTGAACCCCTGTCTAGAAGAAAAATTTATTAACATCAAAATTAAAACAATGCTCGATGAAACCTTAGTTTTATTTTGTACCTCTATTATTTCTATTTCAACCTATTTCCACGAAAAAGTGATATGACGATTCTTTACTTGGAATAGCTCTTATTTTTATTGAAATCTAGCAAAACACAGGCATATGTGGAATGTAATCTAATCCTGACGGTTTGGGGAAAAAAAGAAGAAGGAGAAGAGGAAACCATGAAGAAAGTCCAATACTTGCAGCTTAATTTCTTCCACATGAAGGCTTTTGTTTGGCTTGGTATTTTGTTGCTGAATTTTACGTGAATCTGATTGGTCTGATACCTAGGGGATTGAAAGTTGTGGTTTTTCCATTGAACTAGAGTTATATTTCTGATGGATAATATCATTTTGTTCAATAGCTATGGTTTTCTTGTAAATTGAAGCTCTACTCTCTAACTATGGTGTCAACATTGAAGTGAATTGAGCTGAACCATCAGTTACTTCTCACATGATGGGCTTAACTAGCATGCAGAAACTGACTTGCAAACCCAAGCAGTTATACATACTTGAGTTACACTACTTTTGAATTTCCTTTTGGGTTCTGAATTGATTATCATTCTGAGAAGGGTACTTTTGATGTTAACTTTGTACAAATTCATTTCAGGTCTGTTTATATGATAAACTTGTTTCTTGATCTAACTAAAACATGCTTGATTTGCAGTGTTATTCAGGAGGTTGGTTTAAAAGCACTGGAACATTCTCGTATCCTAATGCCAGTCCTTTTAACCCTTCTAAAAGATGAAAATCCTCTAGTTGCAAAGCAATCCATCATTGCGGTCACAAATTTTTTCTCTAGCACATTGGAAGAGTTGGCATTGCAGGTTTGTCTCCACCATTGATGAACTTTGATGTTAGCCAAGGAGAGCTTTGACAATTCTAGCAGACACGTCTTTTCTTGCTTTGTTGAACGCCAGTCCTATGATTATTTTACACTTTTTGGTATTTGTTTGCAGTTCCTGGCATGCTTATTGCTCTGTCCTTAAGAGTCTTTTGGGTCACATTTTGGCTGTCCAAGGATTACATGAAGGATATGCATTTCCAAATCCTGTATTAAGAGTCTCCGTGTCTCATTTTAGCTGCCCAAAATTTATCTAAGTTGAAGTTTGATTATGTATCAAATGCTATTTTTGCCTTTCTAAAATAAATTAATTTTTCTCTGCTGTATTTCAATGAAGTCTCATAGAAAATGGTGGAATGTAGTTTCCCTTTCCCTTCATTCCCCTTGGATTTAGGATGTTTTAGGGTTGAAAACTCTCAGGGGCCATAGAGAAGTAATATTAACTTGAGATGTTTCTATTCTTTTGGAAACTAACATATAATTTGGATAAATAGAAGACAATATCATTACTATATGGATGTTGTTTATTTCTCTTTGAAGTAGAGTAAATGCCCTGGAGTCATTGATTCCCATACTATTTTCTTTTCTTCTTACGACTACTATTAGTGAATAAACCCTTGGCAATAATGAAGTTACTTGTTTTATGCCTAAGCATTTCGTGGAATTTGCTTCAATTCTGTCTACATTGTAGAACTCTACTTTTGCATCTTAAAATTCTTAATTCTAAACTTGTTCATGACTTCAGATTAAGTTTTATGTCCAAACTTGTTTTCTAACTTTTGTTTTACCTCCTTTATTTTTGGGGATATTCAGCTCTATTTTTTTCAATACATGACTATGTTGAAATATACCTTGAAATTTGTAGTTTCACCGGTGTGGTATTGTTGAAACATGGCATGGAGAACTATGGTCGTGGATGATCAAGTTGAAAGATGCTATCCTTGGCACTCTTTTTGAGGTATGATTGAGCTTCTTTGTGCACTTTAGGCTCATAAAGTGGTTACATGTAATTCTGTATCAACTCTATATCTGCTTCATGAATATTCACACTTCTGTTTCCCAGTATTTTACTCTCCAAGGGATCCAACCTGACAGTATTTTCGAAAATGACTAGTATATATTTTGTACAATAATGAAGGGCTTTGTATACCCTCTGGAAGTGGTTACTGTTTTGTATCATTAGAGATTCAGACATCAAGGCTATATCATTTTTTGCTTGCACCAGCTGGTTTCCTCTCTCTTATTTTCCTCAGGAGAATGTGAGGGGGATTACTTTGGCCTCGTGCATCAATGATTACCAACTTTACATAGCCCTTAACCAGATCATATTGCTCCTGGGCTCCAATGAATGACTCTATTCTTTATTAGGGTGATTCTTTTGAAGGCCAATATTCTAGGAGCGTTTTAAAGTTTGATGAGGTGAACACACATAAATCACACATGTATTTGTTAAAACTTTTAAATTGCTGGCTTATAATTAAAAGGAAGGAAGATGGAAAGAGGCAATTCTAGAAAAGGTTTTGCTAGAAGGTTATCTCTTTTGTGTTGGTTGGTATGCTTACTTATTTTTCTAAGTATATGTTTTGAAACTTGTTTATGGTTTTTCAGGCTTCTTCTCTTGGTATAAAGTTGTTGGCAATAAAGTTCCTTGAATTACATGTTTTGCTTTTAACTTCTGATAGAAATGATTCTGAGCGATTCCCAGCAGAAGGTATTGCACACTTGATCTTTAACTATTTGAATCCCCCATTTTTTTAATAATTTGCTATTTGATAACAAGTAATTTATTGACGTTGGTGTTGTTTTGGCAATAGCTGGGCGTCATTTCAATATCTCATGGCTAGTTAGTCATCACCCTGTTCTAGATCCAGCCACACTTTCATCAGATGCAAATAGATCTCTAGGCATTCTGTTGGAGTTACTGCAATCAGCTAAAAACCTACCGGGTTTTTTGACAATTTCTATTGTTAATAGGTGATGTTATACCTCCTGTTTTTTATTTTCTTTTTTGATTGGGCTTTTATAATTTTTATAAGTTGCATAGATTGTTGAAATATCTGAAAGAGGAATTCCTAGTTTAAATCAAAATCATGTTTAACATCAATTTAATGGAAGCCCACGTTAAAGATTGGACAAAATATTTGGACTGAGACTCTAGTAATGTTACAATATGATTTTGATCTGGCAATCATTTTTGTCTTTTCTGGATAAATATGAGGTTTGGTGAATAATCTGAGTTCAGTTTTGTGAAACTGATGTGTTGGCTGGGGAAAAACTTGTTCTCAGTCTATGGTAACTGAAATACTAGATTGCCCGTTATTCCTTCTTGTAAAGGATATGCATGCTCTTGCAAGGACTGGTTTGGAGGCTTGATTTTTGTATTTTTCAGCAAAAGATTGTGTCAATTATGAACAAGCAATCACAAATTGTTGTGCTATGCATGTAGGCATGTGTTTATAAACATCTAACCTTGTGAACTGTTGCTATTTATTTGCACATAAAAGCTGTTCGATCTTTCTGCTGCTCGTCATTGTAACTGTTTAAGTTAAATGTCTTGGACTTTATTTGGAGCTTAAATAAAGTGAGTTACAATTTACTTGTTTACTGTCTGATGCATGCCTTTCCTCATGTATGTTTGTGGCGGTGAACATTGTTGCTCTGCCTGTATTTTAACACTGTGTTGTGCTGTGTCTTGTTTATTTGAATCCAATGTGTTGTATAGCTTAAAATTTAATTGGAGAACAAGGTTTCTTTCTTTGTTAGGGTTGGAATTACCAGAGATCTGTGTCTAAGGACTCTTGAGATGTTTTCAACAAATTTCTTGGTATTCTTAACTGGCTCAACAATGAATGTTCAGATCAGGGTGCATCCATTTTTCCTCTTCCCACACAATGAGCTGACTAATTTGCTATTTTGTGCATTCTTGGACTTGGTTTGATGGTTTTCCTTCCTGGGTTCCGGTGGTTAAAAAGGATTTCTACTTCAAACGGATTTATGATATTTCTTTTAACTGCTTTAATTCATTTAGTCACCATTTGCAGGATGTTGTATTTATTATAAATTGTGCTGTATGCTATTTTGGCATTAAAAAGAAACCAGACTTGCTGCACAGGAAAATTTTTGTTGTAAATTTGTGATTGTTGATCTTCCTGTGTATTACAAGGTTGAACCACGGGTTATTGCTTTCTATGTTATGCGGAGAAATGAATATTTGATCTTGGCTTGTGATGCAAGGTGGCAACTTTTTGAGGGTGCAGTTCTCATATGTTAAGTGCTCCTGGCTTGTGTTGTGATTGCGTGGGAGTTTATTTTTGTAGAGGGATTGTGCCAAACTTGTGCTTCTCTCCCCCCCTCTCTCTCTCTATATATATATCTGCCTCAGCCCTTTGCTTGAATTAGAAAATGATATGTTCTATCTCATGTGGTAATCTGGTAGGTATGCCGACCTTGCATCCCACTTCAAAGTTTAAAAATAATTCTTGTTTGTTAAGGTTCTAATTTGTAATTGCACTTAATAATTAGTTTATTTTCTTGAAATTTTTGAGGGAAGCTTGGAAACAGGTTGTAGTACACATTCGACTACTTGTTCTGTTATTATTGCAGCAAGGTGTTCAGCTTTTTAACGAGGAGTTAATTGGCATTTTGCTTGGGACTGCTGAACTGGTGGTTCAGATGACAGAAGTAGGGGTTTGCTGATGTCAACAACATTGGCGGGAATATGACTATCTTAAGCAAGGGATAAAATGGTCATCTCATTTGGTTTGATCATGTTTTGAGTTTTTGGACAAGCAATTAATTGGCACAATGTAAATTTTTTCATGAGAGCACGATAGCTTATGTTTTGTCTTCTCATCCTGTATATGGTACAGTTTCAGAGTGTGAAACTCTGACTGCTGTTCATGGATGTATCATTATTTTACTTACGAATGATACACATGAAATAACCGTAATATTGAATATTTTTAGAGGATGTTGGCAATATATGCTTTTCTTTTTTCGCTCAGATTTTTAAGTTTGGTTTTCTATGCTTTATTATTTTAATGTTTAATCACAAAATTTAGATGTCTATGCCTTCTTTGTGTTAACTCCAATGCAATTATCGTCTGGCTGTTGATTAAATGTCTCAATACACCATCCACTATCTTCTACAGCAGGTTATCATAGTTTTCTTTGGTGAGCTTCTGCACAAGTAGTCGTTCATGGCATCAGCCTTGATCTTGCGAATTTTAGTGTGATGAATGCCTTATGTTCCATCCACATTTAGGCTGTTAAGATATGTTCAGGAAAATAACAATGCAGTAATACACCAGAAAACATGAGTTTTATCTCTTGTACTAGAGCATCCTCAAGTGTATTTTTCAAATTCATTTTGTCTGTGGACCAGCACCTGCAAGTCTCTAAGAATACCTGGGGCTTGCATCTCAATTTAAGACACAAGAGGGAAGTTGAATCTTGCAAGTGGTAGTGTCTATTCCATTTTAATATGAAATGAATGATAATGACTAGTTTGCTCCATGGATTAAACTTATTCATGCAGTGTTGGAGTGAAAATCATCTTCCCTTATTGCAGCTAGTAATTATATTGCTTACATAAGTAGACATCTGATAAAGCTGAGAATGTCAGAGTGGCACCCGTGGACAAATAATAGGAGGTGGTTTCTTTAGGTAATGCAATTGCAGATCAACTGAAAAGTTTGATTTCATAATGGACAAGTAATGTTGAAGCCTTGTGAAGATGAATATTCTACGTGATTGTGAAGCCAGGGAAACAGGGAATCCATGAAGTATGGAGGGCACTACTTTTAGAAAATCCTAAATGGTTGCAAATTGTTTCTGTAATGCATGAATCAGGTAAAAATAGGGTTGAGTCCATTTTCTGTAGTTTATCTATGAAGCATAAGTGCTATTTAGAAGCACTTATTAAGGAAAGATAGAAATATGATGGAGGACATTAGAAAGTTGCATTGGGAACAGCTGAACAATGTGAGAAACTTTAACAGGTACCTGGAATTGAAGTGTGTGAGTGAAGTTAGGAAGTCACATGGATATTTTGCATCTTCATTTGTTTACATCTGTAGTTAAACTTGCCATTTCTGTAGGGGGTATTTTGCAGAAAATAGGATACTGATCCTTTTTACAGTCTTTAGGAATATAGATGCATGGGATGAGGTCAGAGATTTCTTTATGTTCTCCGAAATAGGAATGAATATTGTGATGAATGCTTTTGATTTTTACAAATGCTATTGTCTTGATTTAGAAGGCTCTATGAGATGTTCTTTTGCATAAGTTTTGGATCTACCCTGAGCATTTCTTTCAGATTGCTCTGTAATAGTGGTAAGCATTCTGTTGACTACTAGGTGATTGAATCTTGCCAACTGCCAAGTTCTTGGTGCAAACTTATACATTCAGTAAAATGGGATGAACTTAGTGTGTCAAGTTTGATACTCACTGACTTGGGATGTGAAATCATGTTAATGGCAGGTCATGATGATAAATTAAAATCTTAAGTGAAATAAGCTTAAATGAGTAGATTCTTTCGGCATTGCATTTTATATTGGAGGTTGTTGTTTCAGTTACTCCTGTACTCAGTTAGATTACCTAGTTCAAGTAGTTCTAAAATTTAAGTGTTATGCTTATTCTTGTTTATTCTTCTTGGGATAGGTTGAATTATGTTCTAGCTAAGGAGTTTATGTTATCTACCATAAATATTTTAGTTCTCTCTTGTACATTGTTATATATTTGTTGTATCTAGTGGGGCCGATTTTAATGCTAATGGGTTGGAAGGAAGGATGATAAGAAATCTCATTCTTAAGGAGTTAAAATATGAATAGAAGGTTCTTATTGAAATGATTCTCTTTTCGGACACAAAGCTGATATTGGAGAATATATATTGTGCAACTTCTGCTGGGTATATTACCTTTGTAGATGCCTGAACAATATTAGTGTGGCTGGGTACACAACAGTGAAATGGATGCTTTGTCATGAGGTTGTGTTGCATTATTCAGTTAGTCAAAGGTATCTAATTGCAGCCTGCAAAGCTGTTATCCTAATTTATGCTCTTGGCTTTTAAGGCTGATGTGGTCCATATGGCTTCTAAAGTTGCATAGATTTTTATTTCTCTAAACACTTGTGCGACCATGTTAGAGCTGGTTTATATGTTCAACTGTTCTTCCAATTATATAGAAAAGATACTCATCAAATCATTATTTCTTTTGTTGCACATTGTTGTTTAATTTTATCATTCTGATGTTGATAATTTTGCTTTGGATCGTGGAATAATTCTACTGTTTATGTTATCAGAATCTGACTTCTTACTGTTGGATTCTATCTGTCTTCTATGTCTGTTTTACTCAGTTACAACATTTGTCAGTGCTGTGGATTATGCAGCATGACAAGGGTAGGTATAGTTGGCCTTTTCTGGTTTCTGGATACAGGGGTTGTCAAATTTTCACAGACTACTTCGGGAAGTTGCTTATTTTAGTGGCCTCTTTTGGTTGTATTTAATGTGTAAGAATAGGTGGTGGCATCTGCAATAAAGTTGCTGTTATGAAGCACCTCATGGTTAGAAATATATACGAGTGAATTTTGTTTCTCAGGTTTCCTTGAGGCTCTTCTTGTACCCAAATTGAAAGAATGATTGTTTATGAATCCTCTTTTAGGGCGAAATAATACAGTTACTTTTCTAGTCTTTGGCTATTATTTCAGGTAGAAGGTTTTTGGACATGATATGATGTGTGGTTTTATTATGTGTAAGAAAAACACTAGAGTCTGAATTAATTTGTTGGCCTCATGACATGGCGTGATATTGTTTTGGTGTTAACCAGTTAACTTTTTATGTCAAACAATGAAGTCCTGAAAATCATACAACAGTACTCATTCTTAATTTCATGATCCTGGAATTTGTTTTGGTTATTTTGGATAATTTGGATTACTACAGGTAGAAATTTTTGCATTGACGAACCTGATTACTAGTGGCCCTCTGATTTGACCTCTCCATTATAAGGCCATTAAGGATTGAATTTATGTGGTGGCTATGCTAACGTTTGAAGAAAAGTTTGGTGGTACGACAAACATAGGGGGAAAGAAAGAAATTTGAAAGTTTAGAAAGTGAGCTTCTGGTGTATTCACCACCCAATTACTCCTCTTGGATAATGCAGAAAGAACAGATGCTTAACTGGTGATTGAACAGAATACTAGTATCTAAATTGGCTGGGTCAATATTATTGGATGCATCATTTCTTAAGGATCATCATAATCATTATCCAATAGTATTTTCCATTGTTTCTGCCTTTGCTATAAAGCTTTCTGTAAAGATTGTTCTTAGCCTACCCTTGTAAAAACGAATAAGAGACTTAATGACTAGTAAATATGTGATACTGAAGACCCTCCTCCATCCCTTAATTTTGGAAATTTTCCTCATTTTTTTTCCTTTCAGCTGAACACCTCTTTTTCATTTTTTCTTCCTGTCATGCTAATTGTGTCTGTATTTGCATATATATATATATATATATGCAAATATATGTATGTGTGTGTGCCTGCGCTTGGAAACTGTGCTGTCAGTATATGTGTTATACCTTCATCTCTTGTGTTTTGGCTTCCATTTTGTTTCCTCCAAATAGTTTCAGGCCTTTTTCTTGTTGGTAATTGTCCCTTCAGGAGGTTATCAATTGCTTGCTGTTGGAACTTTGGTCTGCTTATCATGTAGCTACTGGCATGAGACTTACTTCAGTTAGTTTATCTCTGAAAGCAGCATCACTTTCTGCAACTTATCTTTCTTGTCATTTGTCTTTCTCTCCTATTCAGTTGTTTATTCAATTGCTTTGCTTTGGTAGATGTTGCTTTCATTTATTAAACTGGTTATGCATGTGGATTAGGATTTTCTCGAGTATGCTATTCAAAATGTTTGGGAAGAAAAAAAAAAAAAAGAAAAAGTTTTAACAGTTACTGCTAGATTTTTGTTTGCAATATAGTGTTTCAAAGTTTAACAGTTACTGCTAGATTTTTGTCTGCAATATAGTGTTCCAGACTTGTACTGTCGGATCATGAATGGAAAACAAACCGTTATACCTATTTGGCACTCTGTCAACATATCTTATGTAAAATTGCTGAGCTAAGTAAAAGCTAGGACTGGTTCCACAATATAATTGACATTTAGTTAGTCAAGTTCTTCGATGAGAACAAAGTTGTTTCAGCCAACTGATTTGCTTGTAATCTGTATTTGTTTTGCCTTTGGACTTTGAGATCTGTACATGGTCTAAGAATTTTCTCTCTTTTCTTCTGCAGTCTTGCAGCCATAGCAAAGAGAAGGCCTATCCATTATAATACAATTCTATCAGCGTTGCTTGATTTTGATCCTTACTTTGAGATGGCCAAGGGGGCCCATACAGCCAGTGTTCAGTATTCCATAAGAACTGCCCTTCTGGGATTTCTTAGGTGTACACACCCAGTTGTTATGGAGGTATCTTAGTGTACAGTAGGGTCTCTGGGCTATTTCATCACCATTACTGTATTATTTATCATTTTAATTTGTTTTCCTATTAACTTTGCACTTTAATTTGGTGTATTTGGGTAGTTATTTATTGAAAAGAAAATTATATTTAAATTTTGGCTGAAATTTGAATACACACTTTCTAAATTTGAATATTTGGATTTGAAATTTTCATAGTTAAATATTAAAAATATAATTAACACTTCAAAATTTATTTTTTAAATAAGTAAAAGTTGGTCAAACTTTTAAAAAAATTTAACATTTTTGACAAAAAAATATGGTGTCCAAATGGACCCTTATTGTTTCTTTTTCTTCCCTATCTGTCCTCGGCATGCACACACACGCAAAAGAAAAACGAAGATGAAAAGTATAGAAGAGAGAGAACACAACAAAAGGGAAAAAATTGGATTGTAGTGTTTTCCAAAAATATTATGCCAAAAGAAAACAAATTGTGATGGAGGTGGCAAATGAAATGTCAATTTCCCACTTCATTATTGCTACACCATCAGAAATTCTATTCTTCAGTCTTGGTTGTTTTCTCAGTAACTTTTTTATGCTGTTACCTATTATGCATGGTTTTAAGTTGACTATTTTCTTGTATGGTATTTAACTTGTGCAATGTTTCTTCAAGGACTGCCTTTTCCTAGCAGAAGTCATATTTATTTTGTACCCTTAGTGTATTTCCAACTCAAAAATGTGCTCCACAACTAAGATGTGAAAATTTGAGTTGAATATGCTATCTTGTTACTGCTAGTCACTTGAGCATAGCTAAACAAGTTGTTGGCTAATGCACCTCATTTACATGACATCCTGTCAATCAGGTCTACATGTAGCAATAGTTGGTTTCTTGAGAAATGGCTCTACAGTTTATGTTGACAAGTTTCAATTGATTCTCTTATTCTGGTTTTCCCTTGGTTGGAGGGACATTTTATTGTCCATGCTTTAAGGTAATCGTGTAAATGTATATGATAAAAGCTAAGAGCAGTAAACAATAAGCTCTTTTGTGCATTGTCTTTAAAGGCCTTTCTTTTTCAGTGTTCTGCTTGTACAGGATAACTTTGGATATATGTTATCTAGTCCGAAAGAGATGGTTCTAATAATTTTATTTTAGGCCCCCAAATTATTTGACTTTGAGCCACTGAGTTTGTATCCTTGCGTAGTTAATCCCTTTTTTTTGGGCATGGTACAATTCCTAAGTTATACTTTCTCATCTTTTCAGACAAGAGAAAAATTGATTAAGGTTTTGAGAACAATGAATGCCGGGGATGCTGCTGATCAAGTGGTTAGACAAGTTGAGAAAATGATGAGAAGCAATGAGCGTGTTTCCCGTGAGGCCAGGCTGAGCAAGGTATATGGAATAGAGGACTAAAATTTTTAACAAGCTTGACCATTTCGTTGTTCAATTGTTCATTTGAAGGATTTTTTAAGTTGTGTCTGTGATTTGACTTTTATTAGGATGAACAAGCTTCAAGTCACCTTCCTGCTGATCAGGGAAGGAAAAGGTCCACACCTTTTGATAATGAAGATCCGAATAATGACAATGATATGATTCCTAAAAGAGTTCGTTATGGCCCCAACAATTATGCAGCTCAAACTGCTGATAAAAGTGACTTGGGGCAAGAGAATATCAATGGGATGTCTCCAAAGGGCCCCTTATTAGATAGTAATTTGACACCTGTTGAACAAATGATTGCCATGATTGGTGCTTTGATTGCAGAGGGAGAAAGGGGTGTTGAATCCCTTGAACTTCTAGTATCTAACATTCATCCTGATTTACTAGCTGATATAGTCATAACCAATATGAGGCACCTGCCTAAAAATCCTCCTGCATTGACAAGAGTGTGTACTTCTCAGCAAGGTGATTATATAGGATCTCAGGGTGCTATACCATTTGGCTCCACAAATTCTTTGACAACACAGGATATTGGTGCTCAAGGACCTGTCTGTTCATCAAATGTCTCTAGCTCATCTTTGCTTGACGTATCTGCTTCAAATAATCTCCCTTCTGATTCAAAACGTGATCCACGAAGAGTAAGCTTAATTTTCGTATAATACTGCCCTATGTTTTTTTTTATTTTCCTCTGCACATGGAGACTTTAAGGCATTCTAATCAATTAGAGAGGATTCCAGGATCCACGTCGTCTTGATCCAAGGAGGATGGCTTCTGCTGGTCTACCTGTAACTCCTGCAGAGGATAATGCAAATGCACAATCTAGTGCAGTTAGTACTGAAGCTCCTACTTCTTTTAGTACTCCCTTCTCATTGCCTGTAGTCTCTAGTTCTGAAGATTTATCCATTCCTATGATGCCTAAATCTGAAGCTGGTTCTAGCATTTTAGAAAATTCATTTGTATCTGTTGCTGATGCAAAAATTGCTAAAGAAGATGCCAGGAAGCAGGAACCTGAGGAAATTGTTACTGATATGGAATTTAAAGTTGCTTCTGATGTTCCCCACTCTTCTGCTTGTCAAGATGAGCAATACTCAATTGCTCAAAGATTATTGGATGTTGCTGCAATTGATGAGGCATATTCTCCTCCTTCAGAAGAAACTGATGAACTTTCTTCTGTTATTTCCAGCACAGAAGTCCCAGAAGATTCTTCTGTAGAGTTGCCTGTGCTTCCTTCCTTTGTTGACTTGTCAGAAGAACAGAAAAGAAATGTGAGAACATTGGCAATTAGAAGGGTTTTTGACTCGTATAAGATTTTACAAGGGTCAAATGGCAACAAAATGCGCCTAGCATTACTTGCACGATTAGTTGCACAGGTGGGTTGATTTTTATCTGGTCCATTGCATATTGAGTCTTTCTTCTGTTTTCCTGTATAGGCTTCCTGGTATCTGTTCATATGCATGGCTATAAACATGGTGATACTGTTCTTAGTAGATCACTATCAATTTTGTTGCCTTGATAAATTGCAGTTTTCACACAACCCTGATAATGTAGAGTATCCTATGATAAAGTTAGCAGTCAGGCTTTCTATTATTTATCATGATGATGGTTTTTCTTACAACAATATCTAAATTTCAAACTCTGGAATGATAATGAAATTACTTGATCAAAGATGAGATCTAGTGCCTGAAACTTTTGCTTATCAGTGTGTATTTCTAATCTTAATTTATTTTTATTCCCACAGTATCTGCTGGTTCTTTTTTTAATATTCAAAAACTCAAAGTTAACCATTTATCCAAAAGAGAAGTAAAAGATCTTAAGATGTTGCTGATGTTATTGTTGCTTCAAAGGGACTTTGCATGGGAGGTTCTAAGAATTTTCTTAGAAGTTGATGATGAATTGGTATAATGGATATCTTTGCTGATTGAGCAGGAAAAAAAAATGTTTCTATGTATAAGGCCTACTCTTGTTTACAATTAGATGATTGAAACTTTGATGGTTGTAGGTTGATTTTGAATCTTATCATCTACTCTTTTCATTTATTTTACTCTCAACAAAGTTGATGTTTTAAAAGCAACATTGGTGATTCTCAAAATTGCCTTTTGCTTATGAGAAATTCTAGGATCCAAACACATTCAAATTTTTAACTTTATCATTAGTCACTTTTGTGCAACTTTAGCATGAATACATACACTTAATACTCTATGCCATAGGAGATGCTTGAAGGAAGAAACGGGTAAAGAGGATTAGTTCAGCATTCTAGATGATAGCCATACCTCGTGAACCTTCCTAAAGTGGTGAATACCAAACTGGGAATCTTTATATCCCTAATTGTAATTCTAGGTTGAGATGCAAAGTTGTGTCTCATGACCACTACCATCTTGTTAAACCAATATGAAGTCTTACCTTATCTAATGTTTGAACAATCTGCATTTTTTTTTGTCAGACTGTCTAAAGTTGCTTTAGCATAAACTGTAAGGGTGAGAAAAGCTTAGATATCAGTGGTGTTTAAGTTGCAATGTTTCCCCATTGACTCAACCTTTTCTTCAATTTTTTGCATGTTGGACTGTGAGGCTTCCTTCAATAAATTGGAAAATTACTTATTATGCTATACTTCCAGTCATTCCAAGCAAGCTATTTGGGTTTTGTTTGTAGGGGGCAAGATCCATCTTGGACTCGTTTCCTTTTTTGCCATATAGAGAGTTTAACTATCAGAATAGTTGGTTGAGATAATCTTGCTTTCTTTTTTGGGGTGGTTGTGTTTGGTGTTTTTCTCTGAAATTTACAGCAGTAGGAGTTGTTTTGTAGTTGATATGTACAGCTCTGGCTGCCTAGAACAATCATGTGAAAATCTATTAGGGTTCGCTCAAGACAGCTTGAAATAAGTCTGATGCCTCGGGCATTATTAAGTTCTTTAACGCTGTTTTTGGATTATTCTGACCCTGAGATAAAATCGCCTTGATTTCAGCTTTATAGCATTTTTTTATTGCACTTTAATGTATTTATTTTATGGATGTTGCTTATGTGCTACCCCGAGTCACAACGTACTTTTTGAGCTAAAATCTATTCCTGTGCAGATTGATGCTGATGATGATGTCCTTTGGACAATACAAAAACCATTTTTCTTAGATTATCATGAAAAAAAGGTATTTACTTCTTAAAACCGATTCGTCATATTAATATGTGCTGAATTGCTCCCTTTGCTCATATCTATTGGATTTTTTTCATGTAGTGTTCATGGATGAGATTTTTTGTCTTATATTTTTTTGTTGAAAGTATGTCTAGGAATTCCATCACGTGATTCTTAAGATTCATCTCTACTATGGTGAATAATATTTGTGAGTAAGGTTGTAGCTTTAATAGAAACAGAAGAACTACATTTGATAGTTTAGGAGTCTGTTCCATCTTTGTCAAGGAATTTCAATAGAAGTGAGTTGTTGATTTGAAGAAGGAAAAGAAATAGTAACACTCCAGGAAAGAAGTGATCTTACAGGTGGTTTGTCTTTGGAGGAGTTTTGGTGTTATTCCCTTTGAAGATACTTCTAATTGGCAAGTTGTACTTCCGCTTTCTTGAAACTATAAAAAATATTTGTCTGTGCAGTTAGGTTTTAGCCCTTTAGTGTCACACAAATCAAAGTTGCCAGGGCCTTTTTGTTTTGTTGGTAGGTGCAATGTTTGCAACTTTAGTATTAGGGCTTGTTACTGATTATCATACTTCTATTTTTCTTAAACCATTGTTCAATTGGCATTCATGTCATATTCAGAGATGAAATAGGAAAAACAGCCACATAACATGCAAATGGAAGAAACAAGCTATACTTCAAATATTTCTGTATTCCTCGTGTCAAATGTGTTGCTGTAGTCAATGTCATTGATTACGAGATGTTTTCACTGTAGAAGAGAATTTGGAATGCAGATTCTTAAACAGGATTACATGGCTGTTAAAACAGAGGTTATCTGGCTAATAAGTGAATTCTCTTCTTGGTAAATTTTGTTTAATAATTAATTGTTGCTTTGGCACATTCTTGCATCTAAAGATGTGTGTTAATTAGTCAATTACAGCTGGACTTCTAAAGAAAGGAAACAACTAATCTTGCATGAGATTTTCATGTGCACAGGGTTCCATATAGTGTGGCTCTATTCTCTAGACATACCTTCATTACCTTGACTTATTTATTTTGTGGTCTCATAAAGTAATTAAAAGAACTAACTACTATTTCTGCTTAGCCTGCTGTGGAAATTTCACTACATTCTCTTTATGCACTATTCCCCTCCCCCACTCCCACCCCAAACACCCCTACACATGATATATAAACAAATTAATTATTGCAATTCTTAATGTATTTATGCCTGGTGACTTTTGCAGGGTCATGAGCTTGTAATGCATATCCTATACCATCTACGCACCCTTGTTCTATCAGATTCAGAACAAAACTCTTTATGTGCTTCTGCAATATACGACAAACTTTTGATGGGGGTGGTAAGAACATCTTTTTAACAAGCCATTATCCTTGTGTCTTAAGATCGCTTATAGAAGTTCTTTCCTGCAGGCAAAATCTTTGCTAGACACTTTACCAGCTACTGACAAGTCATTTAGTCGGCTTCTTGGTGAAGTTCCTTTCCTGACTGATTCAGTTATGGGGCTGCTGGATGATCTGTGTGGTGAAAGGTATTCTGGGAAGGATGATGGTGATCGTGTCACCCAGGGTCTTGGTGTTGTATGGACCTTGATTTTGTGGCGGCCAGTCAATCGTCAAGCCTGCGTAGATATTGCTCTAAAGGTTTGTTTATTATATTAGTTTCTGTACTAACATATCATGTTTTATTTCTTTTCTTTCCTGGAGGCTGGGTTTGGGTTAGTTATGGCTATTGAAACCTACAAATGAGTTTTTCATGAATTTCTGAGCTTTTTGGATCCATTTGTATGAGAACTTTTCATAAATTATTATCAGTACCACTACGCCGCTATCAATGCTACAACATTCATGGCTACAGAAAACACATTCAGCATACTTGCCATCAGTTGAATGAAGCCACCACGTGATTGCATCTCAAAACGAGAAACCAAAAATTCACATGCAGTCTGCTGAAATTAGCATCATCCTTTCATTTCATTCAAACCACACCCATGATTCTCTCCTTAGGCTCCTGAGGATTTAAAGTAGGGAGTAAAGCAGTCAGGAATTGATTGGTAGATGTGATGGTTGCTGTGGCAGCATAGGTGGGAGTGAGAAGATGGCATTGAGGAGGTATAAACTGCAGAAAGGGATGAGAGAAGCAGCAGATTGGTGGAGCTTGAGTGTGGGGACAAGACAGAAGAGAGGAAAGAGGAGTGTGCAGGCTCCTCTTTTAGTTTGCCCTCCTTTTTTGATGAGGGTAGAATTTGATATGATATAGCCTAGTTAATAAGCTTGTCTCTGAAACTAGAACAGTTATTGAAAGAGATTTGGAGAAAGAAGAATGCCAAAAAAACGGTCCTGGCAATGATTAGTGGGAAGAGAAGAAGAAGAAATTCTTTTTCGTCTTCTCCCAAACATATATGCCTTTACTTGTGGGTCTTATTTGGATGATAGAAGGGGATCCTAATCCTTGATGTCTTGGGAGACCTTAATCTAGATGGTACGTAAATGATTCTAAACTAAATAACTGAGAGGTCAATTAACATAATAGATTTACATCTAACAGGGATTAATTTAGATTAATTAGTGTACTACAGTATGAAGGAGAAAAAAAAAAAAAAAAAGAGGATAGGGCATAGTGTTACTTGTCATAAAAATATTTTTAGCTTGCATTATTATTACTATTATTCTTTAGGGAGAGGGGTGCTTTTTTTAACAAATTCATTAAAAATTCTTTCTTTTATCCTATTTGTACTATTTTCTTGTCTTTTTGCTGATTCAAGATTATGAAAAGTAGGCAGTTTTGTTCGAAGTTATACCCTTTTAACTTGAACTGCCTGCTATATATTCTTAATGGCTGAGGTAGTATTCTGCCTTTGGTTCTAGTCCATCTATTCCTCTAATATAATGTGTTAATTAGCTTCTTTCATATAAGGATGAAAATCCCTATGTTACATTACCATTTATAAGTTCTTGATTGTTTGTTACTGATGTATTTCCATCTGACAGTGTGCAGTTCATCCTCAAGATGATATTCGAGTAAAAGCCATCCGCTTGGTATGTTAAATTGCAAATGCTCATGATTTTACATATTGGCATACTAGAAGGGGCATTTTTAGTTGATGCGAGGCGTTCTTTTCCTTCTATTTCTTTGATCGATTTTATTAATTAGGTTTGTACTTGGGACGAAATACATGCATGGATAACTGAGCATTTGGATGTAGATTAACAATACGCTTCCCATCCTCGCTTTTGATAGTTTCTGACTCATCTATGCTTCTGGCAGGTGGCAAATAAACTCTTTATGCTTGACTACATTTCAGAAACCATTGAGCAGTTTGCAACCAGGATGTTCTTGTCAGCTCTGGATAATCGTGGTAACAATATGGAATGTTCAGAGTCTGGAATCATTGAGAAAAGAACAGAGCGGGAGGTATGGACATTCATTTTCTCACAAAGATTTTGTTAATTTGTTGACCATATGCAACTACTATTGCATGCTGAAGTATGTACTATTAAGTAGTATAGATGATGTTTAATGTACCCATGTGTGTTCCAATCCAACAATTTTTCTTCCAGATAGGAAGTGAAGAAACATCTGTTAGTGGCTCTCAAGTTTCAGAGCCAGGGGTGTCAGAAAATGATTCCACTAAGGGTGGACTGGTTGATATTCAAAGTGAATCTATTGTGACAGTAGCTACTGCTCAACGATATATTTCATTGTTTTTTGCTTTATGCCCAAAGGTATGAGATTCACTTTTTCTGAATTTCCCCCTGCCCCAACCAAAAGAATATGAAAAGATTCACTCTGCTAGCTTCTTAATCCTTTTTGTTGTGCTCACTCGTGTTTTCCTGCTGTTTGGTTATTTACAGAAACCCAGTCTTCTACGACTTGTGTTTGATAATTATGCACATGCTCCCAAGGCTGTTAAACAGGTCTCTTTCTGTTCATTGATTTTACTTATTATGCATATGAATAATCTAATTTACCTGAATGTGTTCATTCTCTTGTCATGCTGCTCTAATCTTGTGAAACAAATTTGTTTTGTGGGTCTTAGGAAGAAAATTTCTGTGGCAGCATGGAAATTAATTCAATGGAAGCTACATCGTTAGTCTTAATAGCATTTAGTATCTTCTTTCATTTTCTTTGATATGTAGTCTGAATTCTCAGTGTTGGTCATCCGTTCATTCATGAATGTTTGGGATCAACTTGGCCAACACAGACATGAATAGCTTGATAATAAGGAGGCGTATGCCACAAAGCAGTACCTTTTGAGGCTAAATACAGATTACTTTTGTAATATGAAAAGCCTCTAGTGTGTAGAGGCATGCTAATAATTCCTTGCCTAAAATAGCTGGGAGTCTATTGCATTGAAAATTCTGGTATTGGTGCTAATTCTTCTATGCCTTTGAGCTACCTTCCCTTTTTTTGGCTTCTTTCCTGTTAAGAATTATCATTAGCTTTAATTTGTGTGTCATTTGCATTATTCTTATAGAAGAAAATTGTTGGTATCTTTATTACAGGGGCAATTGCTCTTGAGAATTGAGCCAGTGCCAAGTAATATACTTATATTTTGGTCATCATTTGCTAGTGCAGGCTGTGCATCGCCAGGTTCCTGTTCTGATGAGAGCTCTGGGCACTTCATATTCTGAGCTGCTTGAAATAATATCTGATCCACCTCATGGAAGTGAAAATCTGTTGACACAGGTGTTTTGTGATGCACTTAATCTGTTGGAGCCTGTAAGATTTTTCCTTTTTGAATTCAGTTGCTCAGAACAATGACAAGAGTTTCTATTTAATGAACAGGTGCTAAATATTCTATCAGAGGGGACCACACCTCCACGAGATCTAGTTTTAACTGTTAAACAGTTATATGAAACTAAAATGAAGGTATTCATTTAGCCTGTTTTTCTTCCACCAATATGGGGAAAGGGAATGGGGTAGAGAGGGCGGCGTGGAGGGTCTGGAACCTCCAGGACACAAAAGAATATTCCTATTATTTTATTATTGAGACACAAGGTGTTTGCCATCTTTCTTATTTTTTGCATTTGCAGGATGCTACAATTCTGATTCCAATACTGTCATCATTTACCAAACAAGAGGTATACTTCTTTTCCTTTTCAAAATCGGGCATGATAAGGAATTGGTATATTTTGAAGCTCTTTTACCTTGTTTGCATAAAATTGTTTGTTTCTCTTTCATACATGAATCACAAATGTTAGTAAGTTGATTAGGCCTTTTTTTAATGGAGAAAATGAAATTTTGTTACTCATTTTGGCAGTTGATGTAGAACAAAATTGATATTTTTTATTCTATGATTGCCAATATAACTCCATCCATCTAAAAATTGAATGTTCAATTCTGATTTTACTACAAAGAGTAAGGAGTGTTGGTAAGCTGCCTTACTAATCATATTACTAAGGTAGTTTGTCGTAGGACCCATTAAGGATGTAGACATTCAATTTTAAGGATAAAAATATGGCTCCATGGCAGGCAAAACTGAAGAAGAAATATTGTAGTGCATTGAGCATTACCCCTGTGCCTGTATGTGTTATGCTTTCCTTTGGCCAAATAATGCTGCATAGAAAAGACTCCAGAGACTTCCAGCTAGTCTAACTGGGAGTTTAACTCTCAAAAGAAAGAAGGCCTTCCTGAACTGAGATAACGGAACTCTTCACTCTAAACCAAAACTACTAAGTACTTACAATAGAATGTGGTATTTAATCTAAAGTTAATTACCACAATAATCCTTGACTTTTGGAATGCCTCTTAAACAGAATTCTTGTCTAATATCATCACATTATGACTTAAATTGAAAGAGGCATTGTAGTTCATGACTTGGGTTTGATTTAGATTCTGCTAAAACAATAGAGTTTGAGTACATTATAGCCTGCATCAAGTGTTTTTTTGTATTTCAACCATTGATGCATTTGATATGACATAACCCTATCCTGCCTTCTTGATCTTTTAAACTTGTCTCCATAGGTTGTTTTAAACTAGAGAAATTAACTTTGTGCATTCTCGTGATCAGGTGTTACCTATTTTCCCCCGGCTTGTAGACCTTCCATCAGATAAGTTTCAGACAGCACTTGCTCATATACTCCAAGTATGTACTGAAGTTTCCTTTTGATTTTTTCTTCTCTTTCAAGTCATAAGTCTTATCCTTCTACAAAAAGGTTACTAGTACATAATGTTTCTTGCCAGGGATCTGCCCATACGGGACCAGCGTTGACACCTGCAGAAGTTATGGTGGCAATCCATGATATTAACCCCGAAAGAGATCGCATTCCACTCAAAAAGGTAAATAATTATTTTGCCCGGACAGATAGCATATACAATGCATTAAGGTGGTGCAATCAGCATTAGGAAAGATGCAGCTTTCATTTTTGAGGAAATTTGCAACCAGCTCAATTATTGGGGTGAAAATATTCATTACAAGAGAGATGATTTTAGTCTACTTGTTCATAGTTATTTGGGAACTTTTAGCATTAGCAATAAATCCTCTTTAATATATATATGTATATAAATATGCAAAATTATGAGGAAATTTAATATAAACACCAACCATACAAACCACACCCCCACCCCCACAAAAAATAAAAATGGATGAATTTTATAAATCTTCTGTGGATATGAACTATTACCATTTAGCATAAAATATTTGCATGCTAAACCTCTGAAGCTGTTTGGTTTCAGATTATGGATGCTTGCTCAGTTTGCTTTGAGCAGCGCACAGTTTTCACGCAGCAGGTCATGGCAAAGGCTCTAAACCAGATGGTATACCAAAATTGAATACACGAAGTGTTGATAGAATTACAGAGTTTTTTTTTTTTTTTTTTTTTTGATACTTATGCTGTTTCATCTGTTAGGTGGATCAAACTCCTTTACCTCTGCTATTCATGAGAACTGTGATTCAGACAACCGATGCTTTCCCTTCACTGGTAAAAGGCATCCTTGGACTACCTCTGTTAATATTATACTTAATTGTGGATCTACTTTTCATGTCCAAAAATGATTTCATAGTGATATATAGGCAAACTATTTCCAAAATTACCTAATCAGCAAAATGATATTTCTTGAAAACCACATCTAGGGGTGTGCTATGGGGGAAATTCTTCTAATGATCCGGTCCCCTCTTAATTGCATACTTAAAAAAAAAAAAATTGTACCTTTCTAGAAGGTAGAAGATATAACATGTGGTCCATGAAGACCAGTTTTCACCTCAGAATATCCCTTTTATAGGAAGCAAGTAATTTATTTGGTTGAGTCAGTTATGAAACAAAGCAAAGGAAGTACCTCATGGAGTACTATCGTGGGGCTTTGTGGAAAAGGTACAAAAGTTAAAAATTCTGACTCCATATTTGTTGCAAATTTTGGTAATTTATGTTGAGTGGGTAATATCCAATTCTTTTATGCCATGACCTTATTATAGGAATTGTTATAAAGTGGACACACATTGGAGACATCAGTGATTAAGTTATATGCCCTGTGATTGAGTGTGGATCTGACTTTTTAAAATGAATATTCTCGATAACTTTCTTTGTCAAGCAACAAAATAAACTGACACTTGGACCTCAAAACCAATTACCAAAATTTATCCTTATCATAAATGAGCTAAATGTTCAGAAGTTGGGTGCATCATAATGTACAAATGAGTGTTGTTTTCTATATATCCACAGGTGGATTTTGTCATGGAGATACTATCCAAACTTGTAGGAAGACAGGTATTTCTGCTTTAGTGTTCCTTTTCCCATATATAGTTCAATTATAACAGAAAGTTCTTCAGAAAAAGCTGAATGTGGATATGTGTCATATGTGGACACTGATATGTTATGCTTTCTTTGTTGTCTGCAGGTCTGGAGAATGCCGAAATTGTGGGTGGGATTTCTGAAGTGTGTGTCGCAGACACAGCCACATTCATTTCGTGTTTTGTTACAGGTATTATCTGGTCTTCCATTTCATATCTGCTTTCCTTTTCTGCATATTACCTGACCGTTTAAGTTGCTAATCTTTTACATCTATCCTTGGCTGCAGTTACCATCACCGCAGCTTGAAAGTACTCTGAACAAATATGCTCACCTCCGAGGGCCCTTGGCTGCCTATGCAAATCAATCTAATTTAAGAAGTTCACTGCCTAGGTAAGAGTTGCTCTTGAACCTAACATCCTTCTTTCTGTTCGAAATGCCAAGAATTCTAATCCTCATGTTCCTAGCCCTTGAAAACCTTCAATAATCTTTTTCAATTCCTCATTACAAGAAAATATTCTTTAGAAAGTCTTGGAGAATATGAAAGCTATTGTGCTTGGGAGTCTTTGAAGCTTTTGAAATTAGCAGAGTATTGGAGAATTCTTGTATTTCCTAAGAGATGTTGGAATCTATGCAAGTCTTGAGCACAGTGAAGTGCCTTGAGGTTCTTTCTGCCAAATGTATATTTGGCATTTATATCACCTCCTAATATGTGAATGCACGTGCATGTCCCCTCATTCCCTTAAGGCTTATCCCATTATCTCCTTGACTTTGCTAATGGTTTGTTTGTCTAATTGTACAACAATGTTGCCTATACGATTCAGCTTTCACATAAAGAACTTGGTGTTGATCCTATGGAGGCACTCAATTTGAACACTAGGAGCATCATGGTTCAGTTTTAAGTATCTTTTCCATGTTGATAGCTCTGAGAATTACTTGTATGCATTTTGGCAGTTCAACATTGGCTCTTCTTGGACTTGGAAATGAATCACATTTGCTGCAATCACATCGCCCATCATCGATGCATCCCTCAGACAAAAGCTCTACAGTCCATGGTGCAATGCCAACATGATAACATCATGTCTTATGGATCATCAAATATTTTTATGGCTGTTGATCCTTGTCGCATCAAGATTGATTCAAATTTGCAGAAATGGCACTATGGAGAATATACCATCTTGATGCCATGAAGCCAGGATTAGCAGGATCACCGCTCGGGGCAAAGAATTTTTAGCAAATTTTGTAGGGAAATTTTTTCGGTTATGAGCAGAATGTATAATATATTTTCTTGTTCCCTTCACTCGTTGAAGTTCAATTGATGGCTCTACATATAGTCAATAGAAATATTCAATTTTCTGAGCTTTCCAGAGAGATTAATACGTGCACCATCTGTCTACATGTTAACATACCCTCCTTCGGAGGCATAAATTAGACACAAACTTTTAAGATGGAAGGTGCCCTCAGTTAAGGATTGATTGCACCAGTAAGCATCATATCATATTTACACATCACATGCTACAGAAAGAAAAGATACTGCAACAACCATCGGAATACAGCTTAATAATTCCACATTTCAAGTCAATTACATTCCTCAACAAGATCACAAAGCTGGTTAAGTGTGTGTGCAATTTTCCCAAGGCAATCAATGAGCTTGTCACCTTGAAGTCTGGTAAAGTCAGCTTGGATGGCCTCTGTAGTTTTCATATCGGCTAATTTATAATCGACATCCTCGGCTAGGTTTCCTTGAATTATTGCATTAATCAATCCTGTATTTTTTAGCAGTTCTGCAGCCATCATCTTCTCTCTTCCAGCTTCAATGCTGGGCTCAAGCTCCACCCTAAGAGCTATGTCTTCGTCTTTGTCTCTTGGGACCTCCGGTATTTCATTCAAGCTCGATGGTTCCTGTTTTATATTTGTGCCCACGCTTGTTCCCCAAGGTTGGAAACTTTCAAAAATTTTGCGTTTGCGTCTCACCATCTTTTTCCTTTGCTTCTTGGGTGCTATCGTGTCACGAAAAAGACATTAAAATGAAACATGTTGTAAATGGAAATTTAAAACAGAAACTCCTAGATTTTGAAGACCTCAAGTTATCAATACATTTAGGGAGGCGCACATGGCTTTCTTTTTCTCAAGACATCAGGACAAACTTAATTTACATTTAAAAACTCCATGAAAGATCCGCAGTTAAAGAACTTGCTCACTAGTGTTTGATGATTAAGCATTACACCATCATATAACAACAAAAGCAATGACTATTTACAAGAATTTACTCTTCACTCAGAATAGCTTACCTGCAAATCCTACAAAACCATAGAAGGCATATTGCCTAAAAGAATATACTCAATTTCTGAAAATTATAGTAAAAGATGCATTATTCAAATGCCCTACAACTAGTTCGGGAGTTTAGGAGAGAGAAGAGAACAGAAGTTTTAAGTCGGAAGAGAAAAGAAAAGAAAGGAAAAATAAATAAATACTCCCAAACAAATACAACTTGTTTTTCTCTCTCCCTTTCTTTTGTTTTCTTTCCACTTCCTTCCTCCCAAACTAGATGTCAGAGCTCACATACGCCATCTTATTACAGCATCAACCCCCTTGAAAAGATATTGTCAAACGAAGTAAGGTGTATAGCATGTGATCATGTGGCTTAAAATTGAAGGTTCTAGTTTACACATTACAAACGGATTCCAATAACATATAAAATCCACCGAGACTCTAATTACCGCACAGATTAACTTTATGAGTTCCTTCTTCAGCTGTATAGCTAACAACAGATAACAACTTCACTTATCAAAAAAAAAAAACAGATAACAACTTTGTCTTGAAACCACCCTGTGGATCCATGCTACTAGAATATCTTGAAGCTCTTTGGAATTCTATCCTTTATATAGCACCAAACACGACCTAAACTTTACACCCACATCAAATTCATTACATCAATTTTCAGTTATGAACTATTGCCAAAATCATTCACAGAATTATCATTCTGAAAATCCTAGATTCGAAAAACAAAACATATTAAGTACTACAAATGAGTATAATTAGATTCATGTAATCATGATCCAATTCAATTCTTTCACCTAACAAATGAATATTCAAGGGAGAACAAATTTATCCCCCGGAATTAATTAAAAGAGAGAGACAAGAACTTCTCATACCAGTCTGCAAAAAGAACTTGTTAGTATTGACCCGGTGTTGATGGTCAGTATCAGGATCTGTTTCAGGTCCCTCAGCATTATTATCCTCAGTTCCTTTTTTCTTAAAATACCTATCAATAGCCTTGAACAATTCGCAATCAAATTCTTCAGGTATCCCTAGCTCCCTCTTCTTGTTTGTATTGAACGACCAATAATTCGATTTCCATGGCTTCACCTTTCTGTACAGAGCCCGAAGCTCGTCCCACTTCTTCTTGCACTGATTAAGGCTCCTGTTAACTTCTAAGGCGTTGCAATTCTCTACCACCAGCTGCCACTTCTGGAACGACGCGAGCGCTTGTCGCCACTCTCCTTCAATCGCGCTAATCTCGTTAATTAATGTCAA
>JAXGGT010000004.1:6925004-6946168 GCA_035583425.1 Marsdenia floribunda | reverse complement strand
TTCTTGGTCCTGAAGTACCATATCTTAGTACTATAGGTGCACTAATGTATCTTGCTAATAATACAAGACTTGATATAACTTTTGTTGTTAATTTATTAGTAAGATTTAGCTCATGTCCAACTAAAAGATATTGGAATGGAATTAAACATATATTTCGATATCTCTGAGGTGCAATTGACATGAGATTATTATATGTCAACAGTTCCAAACCACAACTCATTGGTTATGCTGACGCTGGTTACTTATCTGATCCATGTAAGGCCAAATCACAAACAGACTATGTTTTCACATGTGGAGGTACTACTATGTCATGACGTTCTACCAAAGAGACACTTCTTGTTACTTTTTCAAATCATGCAGAGATTATAGCAATTCACGAAGCAAGTCGTGAATATGTCTGGTTAAGATCTATGATTCTACATATCCGGGAGACTTGTGGTTTATCTTCTGAGAAGAAATCTCCTACAATACTCTATGAAGACAATGCAACATGCATAGCTCAGTTGAAAGAAGGACATATTATACAGCATCGTACAAAACATATTTCACCAAAATTTTTCTTCACCCATGATCTTCAGAAGAATGGCGATATAGATGTTCAACAGATTCGTTCAAGTAACAACTTGGCAGATTTGCTTACAAAGGCATTACCAACCTCAATATTTGAAAGATTAGTGCGTCAAATTGGAATGCGTCGACTCAGTGATCTTCGTAACTTTTGATCAGAGGGAGTGTACAATAGAAGATGTACTCTTTTTCCTTCACTAGGGTTTTTCTCTGGTAAATTTTTAATGAGACATATTCCTTGTACAAATGGATATTCAAGGACGAGTGTTATAAATATTATTTATAGATGTGAAATCATAACTACCTAAATATTATTGACTCTCTCAATAAGAGTCATCAGAAGTTGTATTATATATACTTCTTATTCCTTTCTATAGATCTGGTTGACAAATATTCTCTCTACATACATTCTCTCTACAAGACGTCTCCTCTGTTTTCTATATTTTCCTCTGTTATTATATTTCCCTTTTATTTTATAATAGTACTAATATTTTTATTCTGATTAAATTTAAATAATATGTTATAGTCATATAAGCTAATTGTGTATAGAATTCGATGATGATAAGGATATATATATATATATATATATATATGTATGTGTAGATAATATCGTGACTAGTTCTCGTTATATCTGTTTGTCAATGAGTAGACATGACACACATGTAGGATTATTTTTACGTAATGACCCACCTAACTAGGATAGAGTTGGGTTGGATAGCTAGTAGAGGTATCTCTTAAGACTTGTTGAGCCACATTTCTTGTATTGGCTATGTCTTATGTATGTTTTGGATTTATTTTTATGGGATTAAAAGTCATAATATGTATTACATTTATTATGATTAATATTTTTATCTTTGTTTACCGGGTAAAGGTTTGCAATGATTTAATTTTTTTTTTCTAAATTATTTATTCTTAAAGGAAGAGTTGAAATTACTTATTGAGCTCCATAGCTCATTATGTTATTATTTCATGTCTTGCAGGTTTTTAATAAGGAGAATTAGTTCAGGGATTTGAATAAGACTCGTGATAGAGAGTCAACAGTTGTTTTCATTTATGGGATTGTAGACTTATTGTCTTTGAATTATTTTTAGTTGTTTGGATTTTGAGTTGTAACTATTGACTGCAGCTTGGGTTATTTTTTTTTTATTATTTATTTTAAGATAATAGAAAGTTCTTATTGAGGATTTTATTTCTTACATTTTGAATTTATGGAATCCTTATGTTGCATTACAATTTAAGTCTCTTAATGCGTGATGTGTCACGCTAGGTTTTGGATCGTGACACAAATTCTCGACTTTTCAAGTTGACTCATCATCTAGATTCCTAACAGAATTGCTCAAGCACCTTCTCCATTATCCATGCTTTTTTGCTTTTTGCTTGAATGCTCTTTTGTATGCTTAGAGAGAAGGAGAAGAAGAATAATAATATAATGAATGTTAAATGAATATGTAATAATAATACATTTTGTATATTCACTTTATGATAAGCGAAGCCATTTTTTTCTTTACATGTAAATACTCTTGTCTCTATGGAATAAATGCTAAATCTCCTCCCCTATCACCTGACATTTTCCATTACGCTTAGGTCTTCATTAGGGAGGACATCATGACCCTTTTAGTGATATATCTTTCAAGCAATTAATGCTCACCTACTTTAAACATTCAAATAATATTTTGGGCAAAAAATCTCAACAACACTTGAACTTTATCAAAATCCAGTTTTAGCACCCGAACTTTTTTTCATTCAACTTTGACACTCAAACTTCTTTTTTTTTTTTTGTATAAATCTTGCATTCCATCCATTTTGATCGTTAAGTGTTGTTTGACCATTAAAGGTTATTTTTTTCTTTTTCCCTTTTTTAAAAGAAGAAAAAAAAAAAAGAATTTCAACCTTAAAATTAACCTAGAATTTCAAGCACTTCAACCCCCCCAAAAAAAAAGAAGAATTGTATAGATTTGTATATCTTTCCTGCAATCCACTCCAATCTGCTCCAGATCTGATAAGATTTGAAGAAGAAAAAACAAAAACAAAAAAATATATGACATGAATTTACATATCTTTGCAACTCATTCTTGCAATTCACTTTAAAAATCTGAAAGATGAAGAAGATTTGAAGAAAATCTATGTGAGCCATTCAAGATTTGACGAAGTTTCAAGACGAAAAAAAGATTGACGAAGAAGAAGAACCCACCAATATATATATATATATATATATATCTTTGCAACTCATTCCATATTTGACGAAATTTGAAGAAAAAATTGACGAAAAAGAAGAATCCCACAGATATACATATCTTTGCAACTCATTCCCAACCACATCAAATATTAAGAAGGTTTCTGCAACTCACTTTAAAATATGAAATATGATGAAGATTTGAAGAAAATCAGTACAACCCACTCCAGATCTAATGAATTTTGAAAAAAAAAAAAAAAACAAAAGAAGAGGAAAAAAAATCTGATGAAGAAGAAGAAAAACACATCTCCAACGAGATCTACTAAAGATCTTATATCAATGAAAATTGAAAAACATTGAAAGAAGAAGAAAATATTGAAACAATGCAACCCACTCCAAATTTGATGAATTTTGAAAAAAAAAAAAGAAGAGGAAAAAAAAGTTGATGAAGAAGAAGAGAAACCCACCTTCGACAAAATCTACTAAAGATCTTATAACAATGAAGATTTAAAAACATTGAAAGAAGAAGAAAACATTGAAACAGTGCAACCCACTCCAAATTTGATGAATTTTGGAAAAAGGAAAAGAAGATGAACAATCTACAAAGAAAAAAGATGATGATGATAGATTTTCGTATAGATGAGAGAAAGAAATTGAGAAATAAAAAAAAAAAAAATTAAAACAAAATGAAAAAAACAAAAATAACTCTAACATTTAATGGTCAAACAAGACTTAAAGGTTAAAATGGACAAAAGTGCAAGATTTATACAAAAAAAAAAAAAAGTTCTAATGTTAGAACTAAATAAAAACAAGTTCAAGTGCTAAAACTGGACTTTGATAAAATTTAGGTATTGTTGAGATTTTTTACCCCAATATTTTAACACAAAGTGTCCAAATCATTTTTCTTCAAGTCTTTGCCCACTTCAACTTGTTGGAAATAACTAATACTTAGTTTCAAGTTGAAATTTTCATGAGAACGATATCTAATGGGTTAAAGTCCACTCGTGCCCCCATGCGGGCTGGTGCCCTTTTTCCCTCCATTTCCTGAATTGGCTTTGGTCATGGGTTGCCACGTCCTCACGCAACCCCTAACCTTTCAATCTCAAAAATCTTTGATTTATTTTCGTAATTTTTTTTGGAAAATTTACCGGTTTAGTTCTATAACTATTTATATTTTTCTAATAAGGTCTTATAATTTTTTTCTTACTTTAATTAGTCCCGTAACAATTTTCGTTTACTAAAATTAGTCCTTCCGGGCAAATTTTTGCCTGTTGCTCCGACGTGGACAAAAATTGAGAGGCATTTTTGATAGTTTCAATTTTGAAATGTGGGAAATGAAATGGAGGAAATTTTTTTACTTTTCTAATTGTAGGGCTTTTTATTTTAGTGAAAAAAAAAAATTTTGACTGCAAATTTGGGTAAATTTTTGATTGCAAATTAATTTTGCCCAAATTTACAGTCGAAATTTTGATTTTTCCACTCAAAGAAGAGCCCTACAACTGGAGGAGTGAAAAATTTCCCTCAATTTCATTTCCCATGTTTTTTAGAATTGAAACTACTGAAAATGCCCCTCAATTGTTGTCCACCTCAGCTGAGCACCGAAAAATTTGAAAAAATTTGGCCGGAAGGACTAATTTAAATAAAAGAAAATTGTTACAGGACTAATTAAAGTAAGGAAAAAGTTATAGGACCTTGTCAGAGAAATATAAATAATTACAGGACTAAACCGGTAAATTTTCCTTTTTTTTAATATTTCTTATTTCTTTGACAGATATAAATTAATTTAAAGAATTATAAGAAAATTTTGATATTAATAAAGAAATATAATTTAATTAGTAATAGTTTTATTTATAATTTAAAAATTTAAAATTTAAAATAAAAAACTTCAAAATTTTCTTTTTAAACAAAAGAAAAAATTGACGTCAATTAATTGTTTATATCAATTTTAATTAATAACAAAATTTTATAATTAAAAAATAAAAATTTATTTTTATAAATTAAGGAATGAAAATTTTTAATAACTTTATATATTACTTTTAATGATAATTTTCTTCTACATGTATATAAACTATAAAATGTATATTCATAATATATATATACTATTTATTTATGCAGATTAATTTTAATTTTATAAATTTTTTTCATGTGTTTTAATTTTAATAAATAAAAGACTATTATATATATAAACATAATATGTAAATATTATTAGAACTTCATTTTCATTTTGGATCAATTTACTTATTTTTATAAATTAAGTAAATGTATTTTTATATATTATTACAACTTATTTTAATATAAATATTTATTTCTATATTTATTTTACTTTTTTTTTTTTTTTGGTAAGTGAGATCTATTTTTATTTTGCTTATTTATTGATATGTGTAATTTTTTATTATTAATGGAATTTTGTAATTATTTGTTAAAGAAATTAAAACTTTATATAAGAATTGCATTGAAAATGATGTTTATTAAAAAACATAACATTTTTGAAAAGATAACAGATAATTGATTATTCCAACTGAAAGTAAAGTTGTAAGTTAAAATAAATGATTAACTTGTTATTTGAAAGGCTAATAGGGAGTACTTTGTATATTGTTGGTGAGCATCCTGATGATTGGTTTCAGGGCTAGCTTTAATAGTTTGATGGTTGTGTCGTCGAGAGCGTGAGCTTCAGGGTGTGTGGGAGTGGGAAGAACCAAAACGCCACAAGAAAGACCATTGCCTACGCCTTTCTTGATTCTCAGTTCTGTTTTCCCTTCCACTAAACCTCCTACTACTACTGCTGCTGTTGCTGCTTCGACTTTGCCCTCTAGAATGCTTTTGATGATTTCCCTGCTCTGGTGGTGTCAACTCTTGCCGACACACTGGGCATGAACTTCGTTGTTCTAACAGAACAATACAATCTGAATGGTACAAATGTTTGCAAGGCAACTTCCTAGCTTGGGAACCTAACTCAAACTTTTCCTTGCAGACATGACAATGAGAGTCTAAGCGTACATCCTTCTTCGTGATCTTGACAGTAGGAAGGTTGACAAGGAAGACCTTGAAGCTGGTGGGGGTACGCGTTGCTCGCTTGTAGAAAGATGTTCAAAAACTCTTCAACTCCAGGCCCAACAAAGTAGTCACCACCACTTTCAGGAATCCTAACAGGCATATAGCCACTGAAAATCAGCAACGGATTCCACGCACTACTACCTTCTGGGATTGTACCCCAATCCGATCTACCTCTGTTATGGTTATTCGAAACATTTCCTCTTACTTGTTGCTATTGTTGCCTCAAAAGATTTGAGAATGCTTCCACAAACCTAGGCCTGTGGTTGTGATCTTCAACATTCATGCTTAATATCTCATCAAGATCGTGCACAAAGCCCCCATTACAATTGGAACAAACTGCATTTTGCCTTTGAATAGCTACGGGCTACCTGCAAGTGTAACACCAATGGGTGTTCCTGTCACTCGATATCTCTCACTCACTCTAATCAACTTATGCCACCAGAAACCTCCCCACACACTCGCAGCAGAATAAGACCTACTCAACTGAAAATCATACGCATTAGAAATTGATACAAAGGTGAAATTGTAAATTTAGCAGGAAGGTTTCATAAGTAGTAAATCTTTTTTTTCCCCCCTTTCAGAGTGGATCATATAACAAAATGATTGAAAATGACAATTTCACCCAAAACTTGTCGTGCAGCTGAAAATGAGCAAAGAATTGTAAAAAAAGAATCTAAATCCACATTTCTCAACTCTCCACAAGAATGAATAATATCAATATAATAAAAAAAAAATTAATTTCCCAATAGCAGCCACTTCAAGAATAACAAATCTTAATTGAAATGGAACTGAGAGAGAGAGAGAGAGAGAATCAGTAGCCACTAATCAAATCCAATTGATTATAAGTTTACAATTCAGAAGGTAAATCAGATGATGATACACACACAAGAAAAAAAAGGGAAAAAAGAAGAAATCTTTACATATGATTTGCAAATTTCAAGAGGTTGAGCTAAACAAACCACATAATTAGTATACCCATTGTTCATATTTCACAAAAAGCGATAACTTTGACAACACAACATGCAGGAGTTTTGGAGGAACAAGCTTGCAAGAAAAAAGCCAAAGAAAACCCTTAAAATTGAAATATAGATAGCACACTTTCTAATCTAATATAGCTTGTTTATGTTATCACAGAGCTATATAGCAGTTTTTGATTGACTTGATTTTAGCTTAATGGCAAATGACTTATGGTTGAATAAAATGGCAAATTGGATGGGGGTTGCAGGGACAATTAGGTAATGGCTTATGAAGATTCCTTGGCATACAGGTCACACTCTAAATAGCGACCCAAAGAGTTCAATGAACCTCTAGGAGTTTTCATTCAATAATGATACTATCAAACAAGCTGGGAGAAGTCAACAAAAAGGCAAGATGCGTGTGACTAAAGCTTGCCACCACAACAACATACATACTCTTAATATTACAAGTTCTATCAAAATGGAACTTTAGTTGTATTTATTTCCAACCCACAAAAACAACCAAGTATGCCAGTTTTGGTGACATAAGAAAGACTGCATTTTTATTTCACCTTTGACAAGTATAATCAGGTTTAGCAAAGAAAAACTCTATATCCAAGAACCATTGACATGAAATTTAAAGTAAACATGTCTGTTACATAAATTTGAGTATAAATTTATGGCTATTCTTTATTTTCTAAAGCAAACCTATATTCCAACTTCTACAGTAGGCCCTGTTATCAAATTCCTTGGTTCACTCCATATTTCTCTATAAGATATGAACAATTGCAATAAATAAAACATAGGGAATTAAAAATAATGAAAAAAAAAATGTTGATGAATACTTAGCAGAAGATAAGTAATAAAATTCAAATGAAGGATCATGAATTCATGTATTTCACATCTAAGATATGCAATAGCCAAAGGTAATGGGATTTTCGGTTCTCACGTTTCCTACAAATATAGAGCGTGAGTCAACTTCTTCTCTGTTCGCTTGAGAGACAGTTGTACTTGCAGGATCTATTGAAACAAAAACCAATAAAGTATTCAAATTGGATAAGGTTAAGAAAAAACTATAGAAGACTCCCCCTCGAAAAAATAAACAAAACCCAGAGAATCACATTTGATATTGCAAAACATTGACAAGATATAGAGTGCAGTCTAAAAATGCACACACATCTAGCATGTCACACATATTATTGAGGACTAAATCCTCAGGGGGCACCATCTGCATCAAATTACAAGCCGGATTGCAAAGGTTTCTTCAAGTGTAAGAAAGTTGAAATTTTAGCATCCCTTTAAAGTTCTCACCAGCACACCACAAAAACTACATTTAAATCATCGTAAAATAAACAGAAAGCAAAGATAAAATGCCAAGATAGTTTTTAAAACCCATAGATGATGCCAGTATCAGACAAGAACACACCTGGACGTGAGGAAGAGTTGACTCTTTCAAGATCACTAAAGGTAAGGCAAATTGTCATCGAACAACTCAATCAAAACATATGGAGAACTTCAGAGATCATAAACTTACTCATTACGAGAAAAATGTTTCTTAGCCCCAAATTATCATACATTAAATCAATAGCATCTTCCTCAAGGGGAAAAATAATATCAATCCCATCCACAAATACTAACTATATCTGAAAAAATATTACAGTCGATCTATAATTTCATCCCTATTAATTAACTAAAAGGTATGCAGAATCAATTAAACTATCAAGACATTCGATTCTTAAACCTTAGAACACGAACATATGTAGAAAACAAAATAATTGACCTTGAACAGCCCCCATCTCTTTCTCAACTTTAGCTTGCATCTCACAAAGAGCTGCCGCTTCTTCTTCCATCTCCTTCAATCGCTTCTTCATCACATCCAATCGTGTTGCCGTGAAGCATTTCGAGAATTGGTATCCAATCTCAGGAACTAAGAATCAACAGTTTCCTTTGTCTAAACACGCCAGGCTAATTACTGAAGCAACAATTACACCCAAGAATTAAATAAAAACAATAATTTATATTTTCTAATAATTATATTCATATAAATATAGTTATAATCATCAGTTTAATGGTCAAATATCTTACTAGTTGAGAAACGAAGAAACAAAACAGAAAATCTACAATGAAAAACAAATTCTCAAGTGTGTATAGAGAGATAATAATGGTTTTTTTAATATTAAAGTAAAAATGAAGAAAGCAAAAAGTCTCGTAAATACAATTACAACAAAAAATACATAAAAACATTCAAATCACAACACTGTCATCAGAACACAAGTACCTTCTAAAAAATTGTTTTACAATCTTATATATATAAGAATATAAATATAGTTATAATCATTCGTTTAATGGTCAAGTATCTTACCGGTTGAGAAACGAAGAAACAAAACAGAAAGCCTACAATGAAAAACAAATTCTCAGGTGTGTACAGAAAGATAATACGTGGTTCTGTTAATATTAAAACAAAAAATGAAGAAAGCAAAAAGTCTTGTAAATACAATTACAAAAAAAGATACATAAAAACATTCAAATCACAACACTGCCATTAGAACAAAAGTACCTTCTAGAAGATTGTCTTACAATCTTATATATATAAGAATATAGATATAGTTATAATCATCAGTTTAATGGTCAAGTATCTTATCAGTTGATAAACGAAGAAACAAAACAGAAAGCCTACAATGAAAAACAAATTCTTAGGTGTGTACAGAAAGATAATACGTGGTTCTATTAATACTAAAGCAAAAAATGAAGAAAGCAAAAATCTCGTAAATAAATTACAAAAAAAGATACATACAAACATTCAAATCACAACACTGCCATTAGAACAAAAGTACCTTCTAGAAGATTGTCTTACAATCTTATATATAAGACTAGGTAAACACTCCACCCCAAGTGCGGAATGATCTAAAATTTTCTGTTTTAGATAAATTATAATTTTATGAGATATTTTGGATAAATTAATATGAAAAAAGAACAAATTATTAAAAATAAAATGAAAATAATATTTATGTTACATATTTTTATTCAAATATTTAAAATTGTTAATAACGTGAGTTAAAAATTTAAAATTTTGAATTAAAATACATATAATTTATATAATAGAAAAAGAATTATTTTGGAAGATAAAAATAACATTTCAAACTCTCTTGAAGATAATTAAAAAAAAAAAGAAAAAGAAAAACTCTCTTGAAGGTTTACAAATATAAAATTAGAATAGAAAATAAAATAAAAGGCAAAATATTTATAATTTTGATGGATAGAGAGAAAGTAACTAAATAAAAACTTCAAATCAAATGCTAAACAATCCATACTTCTTTAATTTCAAACTATGAAGTATAATGTGCATGTATAACATAAAGTTATGTTTTATGAAAAATTAATAAAATAATTAGTTTAATGCATATATTATATAAGTAGAATATATTAAGAAAAATTCTTAAATATAATAATTCTTGTTAGAGTATATATAATGTTTGATTTTAATATATATATACAATAATATAATAAATAGTGGAATAAAAACATTAAGAAGATCATCTGTTTATAAAATAAAAATTTTGAGATAATAGAATAAAAAGAACTAAAATACAAATAAGGTTTAGAAAACGAAACATCAAATATTAAAATTTTTAGATAATAATGAAAAGGTTAATATAAAGACCAAAAAATCATTTGAATTCACATAAATTACAAATAGCCATTAGAAGAAAAAAATACTTCTAAAAACTATTCTTATAATCTTATATAATATAGATATATATTTATGTTTGAATAGTTAAGATTATAATATTATATTTAAATTTTGAGATATTATTATCTTTAAAATGTCTCAAACTTATGGATCATAAAAAGATTACTACTGTCCCCAGGGGCATAGACCAGTTGGTATGGTCTGGGGTGACAAGGGGCTAGCGCCTCTGGCCGCCAGGGTTCGAATCTCGCGTGGGCCAAATTTTCACTTATTTGTGGAGGTTTATCCTGGGGTTCAGGCTCTACTTGGTCCTTTCCCCTGGATCCTCTGCCCTCGGATGCACATCTCTCAATTTGCCTCCTCTCTGACTAAGGGGCCTCTGGTCAGGGAGGCAAGGTTTATTCGCCGGGAGTTGGGGGTGGTTGGGTTTCCGCCGGCGGGGTTCCCTTGTTAATCCAAAATAAAAAGATTACTACCGATTGTACTAAACTTTCTTGACAAAAAAAGTTGTGTGTTGTTTTTGAAATATATACATAAAGGGAGTGTTATAAGAAAAAAAAAAAAAAAAAACACATATAATCATCAATCCCTGAAGCAGCTCCATTCTTCCTGAGGGTGGTACACTCGAAGGCAAAACCTGCAGAAAAAAGCACAAAACGCACAGTTCAGGTTGCCTTTGTCTGCTCAAGGTTTTCATAAAATTCAAGGTATTTCGTGTTTTTTCAAATGTTGAATTGCTTTCCTAAAGCCCTAGGGTTCAATTTTAAAGCTTCGTGTGATTTGTTGCAACATATGAAGGGAAGATATAAAACGATTTATTTTATATTTTTTATACTTTAGAATAATTTTTAAAAACTTGATTGAATTAATAGAGTTTTTTTTTTTGGTTTCCTACTTGAATATTTCATATTTTTTAAATGTTATTTCTATAAATTTAATTCAGTATGAGGATAGCTGTGGAAGGATGTATGCATGGAGAACTGGACAATGTTTATGCAACTCTATTACATTTGCAAGAGGTAGAGAAAGTAAGGATTGACCTTCTTATCTGCTGCGGTGACTTTCAGGTATTGATTATCTTTGAAATTTTCGATTACAGGTTTTGAATATGTGGTTATAGCTTCCTATTAGAAGCTCATGTTGCATTTCATATGTTATGGAGATACGTTCCGAGTAACTGCTTTAATTGAATGACAGCAATGATAAGTGTAGATATAGGATGGGGTGCAAAAATGAATATGGCGATGTGGCTGTAAATTTCTTTATTTTTTAATTTTTTTTTTTCTTCTTTTCTCCCCAAATTATAATATATCAATATTACGATCGGAATGTGTGGAGGTTTTTGGTTCATCTCTGAATTTAGTAGCACATATTTCTGGATTTTTTTTTTTTCTTCCCAAATTATATTATATCAATATTATGGTCGGAATATGTGGAGGTTTTCGCTTCATCTCTGAATTTAGTAGCACATATTTCTGGACTTTTAGTTTTTTTTCATTTATTTTTTTCATAAATTCATTCTATTCCAAGGAAGATCAAAATCTTAAAACTCAAGGAGAGTGAAGGAGTTCAAAAGCTTTTGAAAGTAGGCTTACTTGAAATAATAGAAACTTTTGCAAATGGTATAACTGTAGGATGTTTTCTCTGTAAATGAAACATGTGATGAGTGATTACTGTTAAAATGAAATTCTATCTGTGCTTCCATTCTCTTACCTTCAGTAACCATCTTGTTCAGAAGCTGGAAATTGATCAGAAGTTTTCTCTATGTCCCTTTGTTCCTTCCCGCGTTGGGTGTAAGTGCAATATGTACATGAGAAGTTGACATTGTTTTCTAGACACATACTTTAGCTACTGTGATTGAATTGCACTATGATTTTTATTATGGGGAGATAGACAAGAAAGATGAATTTGAGTTCAATACCCATCAAATATAATGTGAGAGCAACTCAGAAAATTCTGAACTGCAGATATGTTTTTGAGGACACTAAGGTAGAAAAGGAATTTAGTAGTCTATCTTTAAGATCATTTTGGTTCACGTGAAATTTTCTAGAATACATATGAAATTGAAATCATGAGATTCATCGTTTTTCACTTCTCATAGTCTCATCATAAAGAGAATAAACAAGTTCCTCCTGGTGTCTCAATCTGAATTTGTACTTGCTAGGCCCTTCTAGCTATGAAAATTTTGTAGTGCCCTTGTGCTGTGCATCATTGCATGTATTGTTCCGTCCATTCTCACATGATGAATATAGAAGTAATTTCAAATTGATTTGTGCTCTTTTCAAGCAGGCTGTTAGGAACAAGATGGATTTAGAAAGTCTAAATGTCCCACAAAAGTACCGAAGCATGAACTCATTCTGGAAATACTATTCTGGAGAGAAGGTTGCACCATTTCCAACCATCTTTATTGGAGGAAACCACGAGGCATCCAATTACTTGTGGGAACTGTAAGTTGGGTTGATTTTGTTTTTGTTCTTGATTTAAGCAAATCTTTCACTTTCTTGCTAAATTTTATGGACATTAGGCCTTATGTCCTTGTCCTGCCTGTTCCATGACCTTCCTGAGCTTTTTGAAATGGGGATGAGTTATGTTGGCAAGAAAGCAAAATTTATCATATGCTTGGATATGTTTGAGGCGTGATAAATGAAATTTATTCTCATTGGATTTTATTTCTTCATTCATTGACCCTCTTAGGAACTTTGAGGAATGCAGCTATCTGCACATAGTGTTGATTACAATATTACTAGATTCTTTTCTTGGAAGATAGAATTGGCTTACTAATTGGAATGTTGATGTGTTTCTTCAGATACTATGGAGGATGGGCAGCACCAAAGATATACTTTCTTGGGTTTGCAGGAGTGGTCAAGTTTGGAAACATTCGTATTGGTGGACTATCTGGAATCTATAAGGAACAAGATTATCACTCAGGTATTATGACATGGTATGGCACTTACCAAAATCGATCCATATGACTGGAATTCTGAAAAGTAAAATTTCCTCATTTTCCTTAGTATTTGGTTTAAAGGAGCATAAACATAATTACTTATGGCATGCTAGGGCACCATGAAAAGCTTCCTTACAATGAAAGAGATATTCGATCTATATATCATGTTCGAGAGTATGATGTTCACAAGCTCATGCAAGTTGAGGAACCAATTGATATCTTCCTTTCACATGATTGGCCAATTGGAATTACTGATCATGGAGACTTGAAAAGCCTTCTTAAAGAAAAGCCCTTCTTTGAGCAAGAGGTAGTTATCTTAATGATAATTTAGTTTATTCCAAATTCTTTCACAATGATATTTAAATCTGGGTGAAATATGTTATATGTTGATTGAAACATTTCAATTTGTGGAAGATATTATATTTTATTTTCTGACTGAGTGGTTGTACTCTCTTAAAAATAAGAAATCGAAAATAAATATGGTAGGAATAAATGCAAAATTTTTCACAAAGTAACCTTCGCAAATTAGATTATTTATTAAAGATTTACCCTTTTAGATGAATCTCTCTAATTCTTCCAGGGATCAACCAGACATGAAATCTTGGCTTGATGATTTCTTAAAAGCTTGCTTTTCTATGGTGGAGATATGATGTTGGTACCATTTTGGTGTGTGCGTGTGTGTTCTGTTATTTTTTATTTTTATTTTTTAATAGTGGAAAAAGAGAGTGCATTATTAGTGAATATTCTTTGAGCAGTTAAAAGTCTGATGGATAACTGTAATATTTCTCATTTGTGTTATTTGTAAATTACATGCAACTGATGAATTGTGCAAAAAAAAAGTTAAAAGGGTAATATTCAGCTGAAGGATTTTAAAGATGAAAAAGGAATAGGAGTAACAAAGCCTATATTTAAAGATTTGTGTTTGGTTGGTAAGTATTTGTATGAATCTCAATGCTAGTGAATTTATCCTATTGCATAGTTATGCTTCTCTTCTATTTGTTCTTGTATCGAATCAAATGACCCTTGACTTTCTGGGTAGTTTTCTGTTAATGATCATCGTTCTAATTTGTTGATTCTAGCATTTATATAATGATGACAAGAGTGTTTTATTTCTTTTGTCTTAATTGATCCTTTTACCAAAGTTGTATAACTAACTATTCATGATCGCCATTTTTCTTTTGGACAAGAGAATTGATTTTGAAGACTATGTATGAATTCTTAGATAATTTTCATTGAGAATTTCTTTTCTATACCAGTTCCAGAAAGTTCATTGCATGTGCTGTTAAGGTGGGTTTTCTGGTTTGTTAGGTATTCGACCTTTAGTATAGCTTCATATTTTCTGTTGCACCTTATGATCCTGGCTACTTTTTGCTGTCTGTTTTTACTAGATACCAGTAGTGCTTTTTAAGCTTCTTATTGTATGGTCCTCCAACCTATCAATCATCACTTGCTACTTATGCACTCCTTCAGATTAGGGAAGCCACTCTGGGGAGTAAACCTGCTGCAGAATTATTGGACAAATTAAAACCTTCTTACTGGTTTTCTGCACACTTGCACTGCAAATTTGCTGCTCTAGTTCAGCATGAAGCAAATGGACCTATTACAAAATTTCTTGCTCTTGATAAGTGCCTTCCAGGACGAAGGTTTTTGCAGGTATTTAATTGTCCTAATTCGATGTTCATCTGGGAAGTTTTGCAGTTATTGATCAAAGCTGATATAGAACTGTACAGATTGTTGAAATTAATTCAGACCCAGGACCTTTTGAGCTTCAGTATGATGAAGAATGGTTGGCAATCACTAAGAGATATAACTCTATACTTCCTTCATCCAGAAGGCCAGTGAATTATAGGTAAATGTTGTTCTCTATGCTTCAGTAGTTCAGTTGACACTAGCTTGTTGGTAACTTCAATTTTTCCTTTTTCTATTTGTAGAGACATAGCAATAGACATGCAAGAATGTCGTCAATTTGTTAGAGATAAGCTTCAAGTACGGGGACCTAAACCTTTTGGCTTTGTGCAGACTGTTCCGAGTTATGTTCCTTCTTGTTCTGCTGTTAACAGTTCCTTCTCTGGTAATGATCTTTCAAGACCCATCGTATTTGTTTGCTTCTGCTGTCATAGATCTTATTCTATAGGTATTGCTTTCTTTCTATATCCAGATATCCACATGTTAACAGGCTTCTTTTTTTGCCTAGGACATGTTCGCAATCCTCAAACTTTACAATTCTTGGACTTGCTAGGACTTGAATATCTTCTTGATAAAACATCCGGACCAAGCATGCCCACAGGAAGTCCAGCCTCACTTAGTTCTGGAGGTAAATGGATTATTATTTTCCATGATTGTGACTGTTGTCATCCTCCATGAGTTGTGTCCTACCTGCAAGTATTCTTCATTATTTCTACCACTGAGTTGGATGCCGTCAGATGGGTTACCAGGCACCGGATGCTAAAGTCTTGTTCTCAAATACATGAACAATGAAGAACTTAAAATGGAAAATGAAAAACAAAGTAAAACTACCGAGGATGCATTGAAAATGTTTCTAAATTAGCATCAATGGTGGTAAAATACTTTTGGCTTATTGGTGAAGCAACTCTACGAAGCAAACTGCAAATCCTGCAACTGGATCCGACTTAATTTTCTGGTGAAGGATTTCCGTTTCGAACAATTTCTGAAGTTGTTGGAAACTTTATAGGATTTTTTAAACTTATTCATTAATTATTAAAAAAGACAAATGAGCATGCAAAGTACAAAGAAAAAGAAGTCTCCTGATAAAGAATTGGTCGATGAATTATGATTAGTCTTGTATAGTTATGATCTCCTCCTTTGATTTTGTCAAACTTTGAGGTTGGCTACCTATCAATGTGGCAAATACCTCAAGAAGTAAATCTCTGGTGGAGTCCCCATTTGATATGTATTGACCATGGAGATTATTTTCATTTGGAGCTATTTTCACTGTGCTAACAAGCATTTGATGCCCTACATGTTGCTTCTTTTATGGTTGTTCTGCATAGTTTTTGTGATTGCTTCATAAGCCAGTGCTTTACTTTCTAGTTTGAACATTTTGACTGATATATATATGTATCATTTGGATGTCCAACCAAGTTACATTGTGGTTTCAGTTACTTAGCTACACAATTTCAGTCTAATGAAGAAAATTTATTAGATAGAAGTGGTACAACAAAAAGGATGATGAGTTGTAGGTCTGCCAGGTAAAAGTTACATTTTCAATCACTTAATCAATGATATGTTGTCTGCATAATGTGCTAGTTCCTGTAGTGAAGAAAAATGAGTAACTCCCTGTCCCACAGAGTCTCAGTTGGCATGTACTCTAGTTTCACGACAATGATTATGGTCCTAATGGTTGTGTGGTGTCACCATCATTCTGGATGAGTTTACATTCAATTGCAGGGTCCCTTCCTTATGAGAATGAAGACATTCCCATTGATGATGTGGATGATGAGGAAGACCTCAAGGAAGAAGATGATGAATAAGTGAGCAGGGGTAATTTCTTTTACCATCATGGATTCCTTTGCATGGTGGTGAGACGAAGAAGTAAAATGATATAGTTTATGCACTCAAGAGATGACGTATCTGTAGTTAATGAATTCTTCAACATTTCCAGCACATTATTCAAGTAATTTTGTTCTCTCATGTTGCGGTCGACTTCAGCTAGTTAATACTCTCTTTCTCACTCTGCTACTTCAAATTTTTTAACCACCCAAGGCATATGAATTTTTTAACCACCCAAGGCATATGATGGAGTGGCTGATGGTGGAAAAATGTATTTTGCTTTCTTCTTCTCTAAATGAATTTTCTTCATTTGTTAATTCAGTTACTATATTTCAATACTCTTCTGTTAACTCTAGATTCCCATTTTTGTTTATGGAGAAATTAGTTTAGATGTGGCCTTCCATTTGGAATGCCCAAGTTTACAAACAACTGAAAAGACAGCTCTTTCCATTGCAGAAATTTATGTGCTTTGGAACAGTAGTAAGTTTGTATCTTTGTATTTCTCTTCATGTGAGTACTTGCTTGATTACGATTTGGGGTTCCATATGTCTCTTTCTGGTACATAATCCTTTTCGTGCGTTCATTTCACTTGGTCACCACTCCAATTGAATCCTTTGGCTTTCCTGATAGGTATTGTAGCTAGCCTTCACAATATTTCATGCATAATGGGAATACAATAATTTAGGAGACCCACCAATTGGGCTTGCATTATGAAGGATCTAAACTGGTAGAGCATGCCATATATATATATATATATGTATGTATATGTATATTTTTTCTTTTTCTCGTTTTCCCCATTTTTCTGGAGGCGATGCACAATGGTTGTTTCAGTAATTGCCTATAATTGGCGTTTCGGAAGTGATAGACAATGACTATTTGCACAATTGCTTATTTTGAATGCATTAGAATTATGATGAAAAGATGATCTGGGAAGTGGTTCACGTCATGATATGCAGATTAATGCTACACGATGAAACAAATTCTGTGCTTGCCAAAATAAGGGTGATTTTAGTGTTCAACTCAGGCTCTTGTTTATGAAATAGTTGTTAACATACCCAAGAAAGCCACGGTTTTTTTTTTTTTTTTTTTAATCTTTTAATTAGCAATTAATGGGTGTATCTGTATCAGCAATTGACTAGAAGTACATTCTCATGCCAATTTTGACTTGCAATTAGTGTTCTATTGCTTCTGATTACGTTCTTCTACTTTCACTGTCCCGCAAGGAAAAAATCAAGGCTGAACAATGGTGGTAGAAGTTGCAGGTGTGGCAAGCGATGAATGGAATGGACAATGATGTAGCTTCTGGGTAAGTAATATGAATGGCTATGATGTTCTTGTCATCTTCTTGCTTTGAACGAATTCTATACCTGCTAATTATTGTGTGAGCTTTGAAGTTTCATGGTTGAATGATATTTTGGAGAGTGACAAAAGATTGATGTTGCTATTCGACCAAATCTATCAATTGTCAAAATTTGTCTACTCTTAAGCTTTAGCTCGTGAATATCTGAACCATTTTTTTTTTTTTTTTTAACTCTCGTTTCCCAATTGGGTCATCAACTTATCATCATCAGGGGTTGCCTATCAGAGCGCAGTTGTGGCTGTCGACGTTGACCTTTTGCAAACCCCACCCCACCACCCCTCCCCACTTAAAAAAAAAGAAAAGAAAGGTAAATGTACCTGGGTGAAGTTAAGCATCTCTTCTTTCTTCGATACAAATAGAAAAAAAAAAAAAAAAAAAAAAAAAGAGAGAAAGAAATTGTGTGGCTTATGTGCTTATGACTCTTCTTTTGCCTTTATCTCTTTCTGTCTCTTTCTTTGCTTCTCATTCGTTTATTTTCCAATTTAGTATTCTTAAGCTTAGCTGAAAACCGACTGCTTTAGATAGTCAAATCCCATTACTAAAAGGGGGGTAAGGAAAACTGGTCAAACACTATAGTATAATAAAAACGAAAGAAATGTCAAAACACACTAATCCTTTTAATTGCTTTCCTTTTTCGCTTTGAAGCAAAGCAGGAGCTGCGTGTGACTAACTATAATGTAATCATAAATAGACTTTGGGCGGCCCATTTCGAGCTAATCCTCCACGTGTTTGTGCAAATAAAGAAGCCACCCCGCAACGTGATTTCTTCTGCTTCGAATCAATTAAGCCAATACACAGAAAAAAAAAAGGTAATTTTTATCCTCAGCTTTCACTTTTGGTAGTAGTGGTAAAATCGTGGGCTAATCTTATCGGGGAGAAGAGGGGAGGGGAGGCAGGGAGGGGGTTGTTGTCAATTCATTTTTAAGTTTTGCTTTTTTAACTTTTGGTGTCCCATGAAGAAGAAATATATGCCGGATGAGTGAGCATACACAATGTGGGCCAGAATGCAATTCTTGTGGGTCGGTTCTTGGCGTCAAGTGTGAATAAAATGGGAAAGATAAGAGTTGATAATGTTTGTGATTCTTCTTTTTTTAAAAATTTGTGGCGAAACCAGCTCGTTGATAAATGCACAATAAAAGAGAGGGGTTAAAAAGGGAAAGTCATTAAAGAGAGAAGCATAAAAGGACAATTTTGTTAGAACAACGTACATAAAATTTCTCGCACCCTTTCTTGCTTGGTTTCTGTTGTTGTGGCTAATTAATAAATAATAGCAGAATTTTGTCTGTACAAAAATGCATATAAACGGCTGACCTTGAGCTTCCTAATGATAAGTTTGTCCTAAATCTGTCACGGGATATAGTAACTTGTCCAAAATTTAATTTAATTTAATTATTATTATTTTAATTTTTTAATGTTATTTTATATTAGTATATATATATACATAAAATTCATACTTGCAAACATTTTGTCAAATTTGTAACTAGGTAAATAACATATATATATATATATATATATATATATATTTAAGAATGAATCTTTATTTTTTGTTATTTATTTTGGTATAGAATGAAACATGTGTATATATATATACACTAAAAATTTAACCACGGAAAAGTACTGAAGAGTAAAGACAGTGATAATATATCCCAGAAAGATTACAGAAAGGACAACCAATTGTCCCCCTAAGTGGTGCCCAAGTCCAATTCGATCTGCTATACTTGAAAAAACAAAAAAGTCATAGGAGGAATCGTCCCTTATTGCAAATGTACCTCTAAAAGCCATGGTCCACATGGCCACAATGCTTTAGAATTAGGGCACTTTGTTTTTTTCCCCTCTGGAAAAACCATACGGCACATACATCTTCTGTGTCTCTGGACGACTGATTATATATATAGGGCCTATTCCCACACGATTGGTATCTTTGAATGGCTGATTATAAAAATCCTATAATCTTGAATGGGATGATTCCTCTGATGATCACTACTACTAGTAGTAGTACTAGTCGTGTGTGTGTGTGTATAGGTCTAGACGCATGCTTTTAGGTTTTGTGGTGTGGTAAAAGCCGTATCGGTCTCAACCATCAAAACAAAAAAGAAAAAAAAAGCCGTATCGGTCTCACACACAAACTCATTCACGCGCCAATCTCTACCCATCAATATTCTATCTATCTTATTAAATGAAGACGATGAAAAGTTCACGAAAAATGAAATTAAGCTGATATGACCAGTATTTTCTCTTGGTGCCACACAGCCTTTCAAATATCCTGATCCCATCCATGACTATGAATGCCCGTACTTCCCCCCATTATTGCTTTTAAAAGTGAAAAAGAAAGGAAATTTTTTTTTTTTGTCTACTTGGAATGTTTTCTGTAATATTATTGCAATATATATATTTATTTCATTTTTACTGCAAAATATCAGCTAGGGATGCATGAAAACCTGCCCTAAAAGAACACACTGGCTGTGGGTGCATGATTCTCTCCAACCACCGTGCAAATGAAGTAGAATTTAACTTATAGGTCAATAATGTTATCTGCAGGCACTTGGATATATTAGGTATGGTGGGGTCCTACACATGCAACCTCCCACCCCCCCCGCCACCCCTCCGGCTGAGGGATTGGAAAACAAATATATATATATATATATATATATTAAAAAGGGAGTTCTTCGTGTGTGTGTGTAGGTGTGTGCTGGGCTCCGGTAATTTCTTTTCTTTTTTGTCTTAAACATAAAGTTTTGCCTTTCGGCAATGGGACGGAGAATCAGACGTTTTTGCTGTTTTTGAGTCCCCTATAGAAGAACTTAAGGTCTCAACACCTGTTAAGTATTCATTTCCATTGTGGTAGTGGCTCAGCCTCCGCTTATGCTCACCATTGACGCATTGCTTTACTTTTCCACCCCTCGCCCCCC
>JAXGGT010000004.1:6893900-6914744 GCA_035583425.1 Marsdenia floribunda | reverse complement strand
CATTCACAATTAATATATACCATCACGAAATTAAAATAGAATTTCTTTTAATAATCAACAACCTATATATATATATAAAATAGAAAGAATTATTTATAAATCCATACTTATTCTTTTGCCACCATAACTAAATTATAGTTTTATTTGTAATATTATAAGTTAATTATTAAACTTTTTTAGTAGTGATAAAATAAGTCATCAAACTTTTAAATCATTCATATATCTATGTAACTTCTAATAAAAAATAAAATATTTTAAGATTCTTAAAATATTTAATTAATAACTTAAAAAGTTACAAATATATTAATAACATATTTTGCATTTCTTAAAAAGGTACAAATAAAATATCAATAATTTATTTTACACCACGTAAAAAGTATGATAATTAAAAAAAAAATTACAAATAAATATGATTGATAAACTATTTTTACATTAAAGTCAATATTACTTTTTCTTTCTAATATATTGTGAAGTCATTTTGATTGAAATTCAACTTTTGGATTTGTCATTAATTAATTAATTAACTAATTACCGTGGAGAATAAGGTGGTAGTCTTATTCATGTGGCTGCTTTTTTTATTGCTTGTCAAATGAGAGATTTTGAGTTAAACTCATACATTATATATTTTAACTATATGTTGTAATTTTAGAAGATCTCCCCATACATGGATCCCTCCGGAAATTAGTTGAGGAAGATATAATAGTTAAAAACTAAAAATAAAAATAATTTTCAGTCTTAAATTGTTATTATTACCAGCAGCTTTCTTTCTCTCGTCCTCATCGTACATATATAATTTCCTTATTGAGATTAGCATCATATATGACATATTAATTTCTCCGTTTTGAAACAGATTTAATGAATGCGATGTGATTCCATGTGTTTGTCCAGCGGAAGTTAGGTTTCAGGTGAAAAAGTAGGAGAGATTATTATTAATTAAAGAAGGAGGCATGAGACACCGGACACACACCACGTAATAAAATAAATATCATTTTTAAAATAATAATTAATTCACAAATTATAATAATAAACTTGGAAAAAAGTATTAGTAATATGGAAAATTTTCCATTTTTAGTAGTCAATGATGTGGCCTTTTATGGAAGGGGGTGGGGGGTGGAGGGTGGGGAACAACGAGAAAGTCTGCTTAGATACTTGCGTCTCCAAGAACAACCGACAGCTTAACATTCATTCTCTTCCCCCTTTTCTCTCCCTCTCTCTCTCTCTCTCTCTCTCTCTCAAGGTGAAAGTGTGGAAAGCTTCTTTTTTATAACAATATATATATATATATATATGTGTGTGTGTGTGTGTGTGTGTGTGGGTGTGTTCAACCATTTCTGCTATATCACTTACAAAACAGAAAAAAAAAAAAAAACAAAAAAGCATTTCTGCTATATTTTATAATTATTGAAAGGATAAGAAAAAGAAAAAAAAATGATAAAAAATATACTAATATATTCTTCATATAGGTGAAGAACAAATTAGATAATTTAATTATTATTTTATTTTTTATATTATTTTAATTAAATTAAGACATTACAATTTTTTTTTTTTTGACTTACAATTAATTCATACTTGTTTTAAATTAATCAAATAAATTATAGAAACAATACATTATATATATACACATAGATATGATTAAAGGAATTGAGAATGAGCACAAATAAAATTAAAGTTCCAATATCATGTAGTGGACAATCAGAGAGAAAGAGATTACAAAGATTTTTTTTTTTTTTTTTTTTCCCCTTACATGAACCCTTCAAGAATGGGGTTAATTAAAAAGGAAGAGAAAAACCAAAAAAAAAAAAAAAAATGGGATATTGGAGAGTGAAAATTGCTCTCTACTATTACTGCACAACGTGGTTATAAGAAATGAGAGGGTCTGTTTCAAGTGAGTTTGACTTCACCAACACGTCATCGTCATCATCATCATCATCATCATCACTTCTGCTGTTGTTGCTGCTGCTGATGCACAAAATCTCTTCAAGATCGTTAGGCATTTTCAGAGCTGATCCCTTATTGGTAGAATCTGGTTGTAGTGCTGATGACACTGGCAATATTGTCGCAGCAGTAGAAGAAGAAGATACACTTCTTGATGATGAAGATGAATTATTATTATTATTATTATTTGTGAGCTCTTTTGCTCTCTCTCCTTGAAGTTTCCAATCTGTTGTACAGAGCACATAAAGCATGAGAATTGCACACGACGCCTGTGCTGCAAGCAAACCAACCCACAGACCAGCAAACCCCATTTTGAGCACAAACCCCATGAATACGGCTACCGGCATTCCAATCAAGTAAAAAGAACCCAGGTTGATGTTCGCTCCTACAGTAGGCCTCGCACTTCCCCTTAGTACCCCGCAACCCGTGGTCTGCGGGCAGTTTCCCAACTCGCACAGTCCGGCTATCGGTAATGCTACAGCTGTTAGTTCAAGAATTTCAGCGTCGCTAGTGAACAGCCGTCCCCACCTGTGCCTCACTAAGGTCATGAAGAGCATCGCGGCTACCCCCAATGCAGCCGCGTAAGCGAGGGAAACGATCATCGAAATGCGTGCTCTCGACGGCCTGTTGGCACCGAGCTCGTTCCCTACCCTCGTGGAGACTCCAAGGCTTAGGGAAGAAGGGAAAACGTAGACGAGAGATGTTGTCTGAATCAGTATTCCCATGGAAGCAACCGTTGCTTTCGGGTTAGCCAACAATCCGCAGAGCATTATCATGAACTCGTACCACCACCACTCGAGGCATACGGAGACGCAGGTGGGAACCGCCAGAGCAAGTAAAGATGACCACCCTCGAACACAGTCCATGCTCGGCGAAACCCACGAGTCCTTGTATACCCTCGAGAAGTAAACAAAGGAGCAGAGGAGGAGGACAAGATTGAGATTTGTCAAAACCATTGCTACCGCAACACCGGTGGTGCCCATACCCAAGTACTTAACAAGAAGGAAATTCAAAGGTACGTGAAGGAGAACGGAGATGGCCGAACAGAAACTTAAGGGCAAAGTAATGCTTTGTGTTCTTAGGTAGACACGGAGTGGATGGAGGAAGGAAAGGAAGAAGAGGTCAGGAATGGCGAAAGAGATGAAAGTCTGTGCGGTGGCTGAGATTTCTTCATCTTGGCCGCACCACAAGAGGATTCTTTTCATGTTAAGCCATATGAAGGAGATGGGGATGGAAGTTGAAAGAAGGAGGAGGACCGTCCTTTGAAGAGTTAAACCGAGAAGTTTCATTTGTTTAGCTCCGTAAGCTTGTCCACAAATGGGTTCCATGCCCATGGCCAACCCCGAAAGAACAGAGTAGCCAGTGATGTTTGCGAAACTTATAGCGAGCGAACCTCCGGCGAGTTGGAGCTCTCCAAGATAGCCAAGAAATAGCATGGAGATCATGGCTCTAGAATAAAGCACCAGACCTGTGATGGCGGAAGGACCTGATATCTTCCCGATTTCTTTCATCTCTCCCAGAACCTGAATCAAAATTTATGACAAAAATAAGAATTGACATGCAAGAGATGACATGGTATTATTTTAAAAAAAAAAAAAAGGAAAAAGAAAAAGAAAAGGGTTTAACATAAAGAATAATAATTAATAACCTTAGATTATGTGTATATATATATAACTAATAATTATAGGAGGGTACATACCTCAACAGGGGTTGGCCATCTACGAAGTTCATCATTGTTATCATCATCATCATCATTATGATGATCTGTGTAGAGATTCAAGTTTGTTGTATTATTGCAGGGTTTTGCTGTGACATGGTTTTTCTTGGTTGAGACAAATGAGGATGGCGTAGTAGATGGCTTCGGATTGCACATGGTTATTGTGTCTTATGTGTTTCCTACAACGAAGAGAGAGAGGGACTTAGATTGGATTTTTGGAGAAAAAATAGAATTAAAAAACAAAAAACAAAAAAAAAGGTGGGAGGGGTTGGGTCCTGTTTAGGCTTCCTTGTGTGTGGTTGTTTGTTTTTTGTCGTTGTGGTGGATTGCAATGCAATGAAGATATATTGGGAGGAAGGATTACAAGCTTAGGTATATATATATACATGGAAGAAAGGGGACCTACAAACTTGCTTCCTCCAAACGTGTCATTCTCAAAAAATGGAAGAATTTCTGCTACTGAGAAAATAATGGTTTAAGAGAGAGGGAGACGGAAGAAGGGTGGGGGTCGGCCTATCTTTTCACTCCATCGATCTCTCTTTTTCTTTCTTAATATACGAATTTAATATATATATATATATATACTGGTAAACAAAATGTTAGTTTTACTTCTTTTCTTATGTAGGTATGTATAGATATGTGTATTTTATTTGATGATTCTTTTTTCCTTTTTTTTTTTTCATTCGATTCGAACATTTGTCAGACGATGGCCGGAGTTTCTGTTTTGCTAGTGTTTGTGGGAGGGAACTAAATGTTTTAGAAAAGGAAAACAACAGCCATATGTAAGTTTTGATCTTATCTAGTAATATTTTATGTGTATAGATACACACACACACATATATATATGGTTGAAGTGATCAAAACTATTTTTATAATAAAAAGGCGCAGTGTTTTTTCTCTTTCTGTGTGATGGGAAATTAGAAATAGATAGTGGTGGATACATTTGTTTTCTACCGTCCAAACCCGGAGGAGTAAGGCTTTATATATATATATATATATATATATGTTGGATGCCAAGAAACTTGGGTTTAAGGGTATCCAAAAATAGTGCTCCTATTGGCAAATGTAAACTGATGAGAACTTTTGGGTGTGGGTGGGTGGCCGTAGGGGTAGGAGAAGACCTAGCTAGGGGATAAGAGAGAAAGAAAGAAAATGAAAGATAATCTTTTAGAACTCCCTTTTTTTTCTTTTCTTTTTTTTTTTTTTTCTTTTTTAATTTTTCTTTCTTTCTTCTAAAATTAATGAGTTAACAAAAAAAGGAAAAATGATTGTAATAAAATTTTTAATTAAGAAATTATATATATAGGAGTTGGGAGTTTTAACTAATGGTCGAATTAGAAGGAGGAAGAAAGAGATGGAAATGGAGAAGAGAGAGATTAATTAATTAGAACGAATTGGGACGGATAATTCCCTGCCGGGGATATATATGGATAGTTGTTTAGATATTGGAAATGACGGAGCATATATATTGGCATATATATATATATAATAATTTGACAGGGCAGCGAAGTGTGACCATGAAAATGTTGGCATGTTCTAAGGCAACGATGCATGTAAGTTTCGTTCCGCAGCCCATGTGATGCACCTTAGTCCCAGCATGACTTTTACCTTCAAACCGCTTTCAACACCCTTTGGCTACTTGCTTTTTTTGAGAGGTACAAGTTTATATTTATTTTCTTTACTTGAGGTCCCATCTCTTCCCTTTTGTTTTGGCTCTCTATGTTTTTTACTCATTAGAGAGAGAGAGAGAGAGATATGATCAGTAAAAACATTACACATCTGTGTATCTACGTACGTGTGTGTATACATACATAAATATGTTTTTTTTTTTTTGTAGTGCAAGATTTTTCTGCTTTCTTTGTTTTGTCTTGTCTACATGAAGAAGAGAGGGATGATGATGGTGGTGGTGGATTACGCGAAAGGTAAAACAGTCAATGGTGAGACCATCCCAAGAAACTAATAAGGGTGAAATTGATGAATGATACATTCTTGTTCATGGGTGGGTGGACCTATGTGTTGATGTGGGCTTTTCCTTGTTTTATTACTCACGTAAAAGCCAACATCAACCTCTTCATTTCCCTTTCCCCCCCGGCTAGTTCTGTACTTGTGCATGCCTGGTCCAGAGGCTACACATACAAGCGCAACAAATCAACAAGGACATCTTAATTTGTGGGGGCACGGAGGGGGAGGACGGTTAAGGGATTGAATTCTGTGATTGGTGCGAGGGCCAAAAGTGCAAAAAACCATTATGCATCTTCGACTCGAACGTCTTCAATATCGGCATCGAAAAGGTTTTTGTATCCTCATGAACTTGTGCAGAAAGAGGAAAGAGAGGGTGGTGTGGGGGAAGGTGTATTTTTATTTTATGTTGATCGGCGAAAAAGGACCACTATGCATATAATGGGGGCGACAGTTCAATTGGGTGTTTTGAGAACCGGCAGATGGGAGAAAGGAAACACAAATACATATAGATAGAACTACGTGCTGCAATTCCAGCCATTTAATTTGTATCCCTTTTCTCACACAACCATTGCCATTGTCTCAAGGTGGGGTCCTCCACACTGCATCCATTCCCTTCGCCTTCTCCTCCCCCCATCTCCCCCACCCTTTTTCGTCATCCCTCCAAACAAGAACAGCACTGAATTTTCTGCTTACAATTTCGCCACAGTTCTGATCTGAGCACTTCAACAATTCAGTTTCCTTTTGTTCCTTTCTGCAAGAGAAACATATATATATATATATATATAATATATCTGCTCCGCGTCAGACAACATGTGTCTACAGTTCAATAAATTTTTGCAGCAGCATAATCTTTAGAGGTAAATCTGTACCGTAGAAAAAATGCTTTCATCTGGTTCCTGTCCTCGTCTCAAATATGATAGTATGTGGTAAATTTGACTTGGATTAGGGCAATTTGATATACTTAACTGGGAATGTGGGGTTCACCACGGGCTCAATGCCAACACAGTTGTAAGTTTGGAAATTTGACAAAGGTATAGGATCAGATTCACATGTACGGTTCAGCATCGACCTATTCTTCAATAGTAGGGTTTTGGTTCTTCTTACCGCATCCAGGAAAGAATCAGCCAGCTCTGGGCTTTCACTCTTAACCACAAGTCGTTGTGCAAATATGCTCTGTATTATGCATACCAACTCATTTTAAACAGCAGATACGACACAAACTGACGTTCAAAAATTTGAATATTTCACAAAAAAATAAATAAATAAAGGGATTTGTGTTCTCTTTCTGATTATTTGCATTAATTATTTATTAACCCCTGCTCCTCAATATATATATATATATATTCTTTTTTTTTTTTTTTTTTTTTTGGGCCCCAACCAATGAGGGGAAACAGAAAAAAGAAAGAAAATTCCCATCTAGAAGACCTGATTAAGACAGGTAATTTATTCTTTGTTATCAAATCATTTAAAGTTATTCTAGACAAGCTTAAATTGCACAATGTCTCTCAATTTACCGCAACTTCTGCTGATATATGTAATCAAGCTTTATGAACATTCCCCCTGTAGAGCCTTTTTTCTCCTGATGTTTCTTGTGCACTAGCAATAGCCACAAAGGGCTACTCAAGGCAAACAGTCCTTTGACAGATACTGTCCAACCATAAGGTGCTATAACCATACCATAAGAATTTATTCCCAGGTTCAGATGGAAGCAAAAAAGAGAGAAGCTTTAAAAATATCATCCAAGCTTCACCAATAAAGATAAACGATAAATAATAAACTACAAAAAAGGAAGAGTATCGAGGTATCTTCATCAAGGTCTCAATCAGCATTATGCACTGATCTGTTAGCCAATAACCATACCTCATCCAATGCATTCAACAAATTTGCACAACAAAGCGTGAGATTCCAGCATGTCACCATCTGATCACAGATGCACAATGTCTAATCTTCTAGAAAGTAATATTTCTCTAAAAGAATAAAAACAAAGAAAAATCAACTTAGCAAACGAAGTAAGTGATCAACAAGCTGGAATCTGCGGTTCAGGCTTTCTATTCCCTTCACTTTTATTCTCTGCAACAAGACTCCATCACAACAAAGCTTCTCCAATTTTATAAAACCATAAACAGTATTATACAGATGATCCTATTCAGTCTGCAAAAAAGTGTATAGGAAGAGATTGTATCATTCCTACTTATAAGATTTTGACACGTTAGAGCTGTTTATAGATGATAAAATCATAGAAAAGTGAAATTCTCGGGCAAAAAAGTGTCAAAGTAGACTGCTTCTCATGGTAAGAAATTCTACCCTTTTGAGTAGGTCCTCCATATATAACAACCTCACAAGGAAAATCTGTGCTTCATCCTTCTATGATATTGCCATTTCCAAGATGCCATCTCAGGGAAAATCTCTACCAAGCCATCAAATTCATCATATGCTAAAGTTCAGGGGTGTCTACCCTACAAACATAGTGTTCTAATAGCTAGTCTATTAAAATAGAAATGTTTTTGGTCGATTCAGAAAACCAAGACCAAAAACTTGGAAACAATAAACAAAAACACTTGCTACAAATAAGAAAAATTTTAAGGTTGTGATTGATTCTCTTTCTGCAGGGTTTCTAAATGCACAAAGCTGGAGGAACTTTCCAAAATTTCACTTTCAGAGCCAAGGAAAATGGAAGCATTTGATTACAAACCCCTGAACTAATCACCTCTATCCTCAAATGTTCAAAGGCAATACACTGAAGAGAATCTCTCTTCCCTCTTCTTTCTGGCATTCCCAGCCAACCTGACCCTGCAGACTATAATTACTCCTCTACCTCCCTCCACTTGCATCCTTCTTCCACCCTCCACCCAACCACCTAATGACACAATTCATCCTCCCCCTTGTTGATTAGAATAGAAACATTTTAGAAGTGCACAAGTATACTAAAATAAGACTTCCCAATAAATATAATCAACTTACTTTGCACAAAAACTATGAAAAAGACATTATCATACTCATTGCTAACTTAGGATTACAAACACAGATGAGTAAGGGGAAAGGAATCATAACACTAAAATAGGCTTTAAATTTTAAAGAAATATAAGATATGGAGCGACCATCCAGATTTTGAATTACTGAACAAGTCTTTCTTTTGATCGCATAGGTCAAATGTAACAGTAGGAATGGGCAAACTTCTCCCCCTTCAAAAAAAAAAATGCAAAGGAAAGAGAAAGAAAGAAATAGTAATAATAGTACCACAACAGCAGTTGTCCCAATCCAAAAACTCTCTTGCTGTCAAGGAACACTGGCAATACAACTTTTATGACATAAAAGTGATTGACTGAAAAATCAATTGTGCTGGACCACAAACTAGGAGCAGAATATTTTTCTTCTTGTAACTCAAATTATTTAATTTGGTTGTAGCACCAATTTTTACTACTAACTCATAGTTAGAAAGTCCCTTTCATGGCTGGACAATGCGGAAATGATGCTCTCCTGCTAGGAAGATGGTCTCTTTCAGGAGTGGAATAATCGAGATGTGATATTTTTAAGTTTGTGAGTTGAACAGTATTTCAGTATGCGAAAGTAATGATGTCAATATGTTATGATTCCTTCTCCTTTTCTTCCAAAATAGAAAACAAAAGATGTTTTTGAGTTTTCAAGTTTTCTGGATTTCATAATCATACCCAAATTATGCAATAAAAATTATTTGTCTTCTGAAATTAATTTTCTCTTTAAAAAAAAAAAAAAAAAATCATCTAGGGATGCATCCCAGAAAGAAAGATTTGAAAGATATCAAAACATGCTCCAGAGGCTCATTTGAAGCCAACATGTTTAAAATATCATGTCAATGCTACAAAGGTCGCAACACATCCTCGAATGCTGTCCCCAACAGTTTTTTAAGAGAGGTGACATCAAGAAGAGACTCGTGGCTAAAAGTTTTGTAACAGAGTATTCAGGTTTTCTAAGAGAACGGAGCATATCAAAGACAGTAAGAGGCCAAAAATAAGAAAGCAAAGGGAAATAAATTGAATGCATTAAACAAGAATGTAAGCATTCGTCATTCTTGTTAAAACTATGGGGTACAATAGCACAAATGTCTGCCATTATTTACGAGTAATCAGAATCTTCTTTCATATGAATCTCATAATCAGCAGAACACAGAGAAATCCTTTGATTTTTTGTAATTAAACTCATGTAGTAATAGTGTCGACAACTTCACATATCAAAACTTGGAACAAATTGGATATACTAAAAGCAGAAATACTCAAATCTATTTACAAACTCTTGATTCAGGTCTTTACTTGTTGATAATAAATATGAATAAGAATTGAATACAACAAAATACCTCAGCACGGAGCTTGGATATTACCCTCAGATTGAGCAAAATCCAAAAGCAAAAATTTCACTGCCAAGGTTCATATTTGCTTGAGATTTCATGGCAAAATAGCTGATCTCCTTATATGAGCCCAAACCTGACAATAAGGAATAGAAATGAAAATTTTCATGATCTAAGTTGCTCCAGAAATCCTTACAAGAGCCAAAAGAAAGGAAAAGCATCTTGTAGTCACAGCTTTTCTTTGAATATTCAACCGGCATTACGCTTTAATAATTAATGTAAACTTCAGAGTAAAAGAACATATTTAAGAAAATAAGTTATATACACTATTATAACTAACAAGTTTCCAACACTTATATAAATGATACTGCAAGACACTCTATAACAGAAGAAGGCTAATTCAGCCGTATACTGTTCGAAGAATTTTTTTTGGTTATTAAGAAGAACACCTTTCATGGAATAGCTGCAAATTAGTGGGGAAGAACTTAGTCCCATCAGCACACCAGAACAGAGAATAAAAATGTTGCCCAAAGAGAATAGCTTTGGGGATCTTGACTCTACATAATTTCAAAAGTACTAATCTTCAAGAACAACAATGCTTTAATAGTAAAGAATTAAGTATTGTAAAAAAGGGCAGAAAGGTAAAAAATTTGCTTCATAGGATACCTACAAACATATCCCATGCAAACTAATGAACAAAATAACATCTAATTCCAGTTTATTTCTCCAAAACATAACCATAACACGAGAATACCACACATTTTTCTGATTAATCGGTTTGTGAAGCAATAAGCACCAATATAGCTGGATCACATCATTACGTTCACCCGCAATTATATTAAACTGAACTCTTCACCCAGTTATGACCAGTTTTGTATAAGCATTTGGCATACTGCAAAGGCATTAACCTACGCAAGTATGGTCAATTATTGTGGCTAGAGCTGTAAAGAGCCCAAGTTCATGAAAGAAACTTGAATAAGTATTTGACACTGTTTATTTGTTCATAAATCAGAAGAACTTGAACAAAAAAGAAAGTTTAAATGTCAAACAAATATGTAGCATACATTGTTTATATTTGAAACAAACTAATTTAAACATATTTGTCTAAAGATTTAGAACTTTTCCGCACACAAACTTTACATTTAAGCTTGTCTATAAATATGTTTAGCTTGTCGTGGTGTTATTTAATGTTATTATATTGTTAAATTAATCTTTCAAAACCACTCGTCTTAATATCCCAAGTTGAAAAAAATAATGGTGTTTCTCAACCCAAAAATTATACACAATGTTGAAGTTGATTGGTATTCTTATTTATTAGTAATGAGAAAATTGTTGTATTTATCCATAAACACACGTGAAAGTTCTAGAAATACTTTAAATTTTATTTTGTTAATTTCATTTTTAAATTTAAAAGTAGTGAACAAGAAACTAGTTGAATCGTATTTGAACTAATTGAACCTAACTTATCAAATTAAGTAAATCAAACTTGAAGAAAATGAAATTCTAATGAAAATAAAATGAACAAATTCAAATATAAAACTAAAATGATTAATTAAATGAGCATGTACATTGTTCCAGTGTTAAACAAACTAACTTCAAATAATGCCAATTCATTCAGTTCGGCTTGATTAACCTTCTTCTACTAGAAAAGTAATTTTGGAATATCAACATTTACAATCTGATGAGGCAATGAGAGAATTTCCTTTTAAGTATCCCCTATCTCCAGCTTTCTTAGATAATACAGGTTCCTCATTCCCCTCCAGCCCTCAAGTCACTTTTCCCTGGGCATGCAGAGAGAGAACTGAGGAAGTGTTTTCTTCTTCTCCCATCATATCCCTTTCCTTGTGATGTCATGATCCGACCTTTGTAACATTGAATGATCAAATTTATTCTACTCTTTCTCTCCTAAAAGTCTATGCTAATCAGAAAGTTACACTCGTAGCTTATGGTTACTCTTAAAAATGAACTTTTCCCAAATTAACTGATCACTTTCCATATAGAAGTAGCAACTAATGCAGGTTCCAGCGAAATAATGCTCTCTTCGACACTTCGGGCCCATCCACTCCCACCCCACCATAATAAGTTGACTTCAAACCACTGTTTGCTATGAATACGGTATTGAGATAATGGATAGTAAGGAACTTAGCAAACAACATCATTCTAAAAAAAAGTAGCTTCCAAACATTAGAACAATTTGGTCTACTGTCACAGAAGACTCACTATAGCCTTCTACAGGCAGATGTATCAAATGAGGATCCCAAATTGCATGAGCAATAGGTTTTCTGTAATTACAAATGTGAATTCAATCACTTATAGCATCTTGTAACATAACCGTGGAAAGAAATTAGAGTCAATGTCACATCTAAGATGTTAAGACAAGAATTCATGTCATTTTGGCTTGCTGTCTCCATAACACACAACTGCATTTTTCAAGTCCGTGTGGATAGCTTCGTCTATGTATTTCATTCTTCATAGATAACTAGCTTGTGTACTGTAAACTATGCCCATTTTTATGGACACCTTACCCTAATACAGCTCTATAGCATAACGGACAAACAAATGAACAATATTTTGAATCTCAACCATGTATTGAATATTTGAAAAAGAAAAAAATAACTAATAAAGGATCTCTCTTTGCAAGTTAAATACATGCACTTTAAAAATTGTTTTGATACACGAGCACATGTATTCATTTATAAAGCAAGAAAGAGGAGCATACCTCAGGGGTGGATCCTTGACTTTTCAACTCTTGTTCGTGGAATGGCCAAAATGGCTAGGAGTCCACCGGCAAATGTTGAAATAGCTCCAACAGCAAAAGCTGGCGAGTTGCCACCACCAAACAGCTCATCCCATGGTCCACTCCCAAGGGACACCACAACCTGTTTTGCAGGAACCAAAGGTCATCATTAATATAGCTTAAATGGTAGAAATCAGCAGTTAATTGTATTGATTTTTCCTTATTCCTTGGTTGTGCCATTTATTTATTTATTTATCTTTGGGAGAAGGGTTTCAAGGTTGATAGTCACCAGTAAAAAGGTAGTCGAATTAATCAACCACAAAACTTTTATTTTCTCTCACTTCATTTGGGGAAAAATAAGGAAAGCATTAGACATCTATATTGAAAGCACAGATTTAGCTTGTAAATATCTAAAGAGAACACTATTCCAAATTCAGGTTTCTAACCAAACAAGTGCTACACTTACCGTACTAATGACATTTGTTAAGAGTCTATTTCAAATAGGAATTGAAATATTTTAGTAGCATTTAGATTTAGTGTTTTATTCTATCTAGTGTTGTTATCCTATTTATATTGATAATGTTTTATTCTATTTAGAATTATGGTTGTAACTCTATTGTGTTTTGTGGGCATGCCATTGAGAGATAGCTTGGCTCTTATTTGTAAAAAGTTCTATTTCTGTTAATGGAAGTTAGTAGGCTTCCCCTAATCCATAATTTTTGTGTTCCTCTTTTCATTTGTACCTTTCTTTTTTTTTTTTTTTTTTTTGTTCTCTATGTCACAACAACATTGATAAACCAAAACTGTGAAGAAGTTTTGAAAATTATCTACATTGCTCCTAAGATGCTCAACTCATAACGAATCCAATATTAGCATCCAACTGAAATTCCATTCAGTAGGAGGATGAATAGGGGGCAGGGGGAGGGGAGGGCATGGGATGGGATGGGAGGGAAGGGAATGATGGAAGCTATGGTTGGCAGCACTCACAGATACTTCCTAAAATGAAATAGTGAATTATACCTGTGGGACCACAATTGCCAGATTCAGAACCCCCATTGACAATCCTGCACGATTGAAATGACTGCTGAAGCATCCCAGTTCACATGTCAGCTAAATTCAAATTGAAAGTGATAAACTCAACCAAACCTTGGCCAAGCCCTAATGCTTCAATACGCGAGGAAATTAAGGCATAAGGAACACTATAAGTTACCTGCAAAATGTGTATAGATGAAGTCAGATTTCTTGTTAACAAATTCTCTGGCTACTGAAATCAGAAGTACTCAAATGGTCAAATTAGTCCCCATATTATTTATGATTGGAGAAATAGGCCCAGGTGATTTATTTTTAACGTTGTTTTAATCCTCCAACTAGTTTCATTTTGACAAATTGATCCTTCAATTATTTTCTTTTAAATAAATTGATTTAGTAGAAAATTGTAAGATACCACTAAGCGAAAATAATTTGATAATCAACTCATCCAACTAAAAAATTAAAAAAAAAAAAACAAACAAACAAACTTGAGGATCGATTTGTACGTACGAAAATAATTCAAGGATTGAAACAATTAACTAGATCATATGGAGAAATTATCCAAAAGAAAACAAAATTGAGGATTAAAACAAGTTAAAAGTAAATCATAGTCACCCATTTCTCCAACCAAAAATAATTTAGGAACCTTCTGCTAATACTCCACTAGAACAATTATATCTTTTAATAGGACAAACCCCCTATGTCCAAAACTAAAGCAAAAGTCACTTATTTCATTGTAATATCAGATGTTAAACTGCAGATATCCCCTTTTGCTTTTTTTCTTTCTGCCAAGTAATATTGAAAACCTAAGATATGCTACTTATCTTTGCCCTTTTAATTTCTGAATAGTTCAGGAAGAAGAGTAGAGCAACATACTGCGAGCGGAATACCAAGAATGGAAAATACTATTAGTGCAGCAATCACAACACCATCAGGAGGGAGACGGTTGCCAATGTCCATATGACTTCTAATTGCAGTAAGGACAAGCATTGCTACAAGACAAAGAGCCATAATAATATTTGAAATGCCCCATGTAAATCCAGCCCCCCATTTTCGGCAGAGCTTCTCCATGAAAATTGAAGTAAGTCCAAGAATCACTGAGTTCAACATTAGACCAAGAGAACCCATTCTGACCCCAATACTGTAATTCTTGCCATCATTTGGCTCCCCACCATAAATTTCTCGACCCATCCAATCCGTATCAAAAAGATTAAATGGAAACCATCCAATCCAAGTCAAAGCAGTAGCAAGAAATATAACCCAAATAACACTTGAGAAATATTTGAAAGTTCCAAACAATTCCCAGAAGAAAGCTTCTTGTTCATTGCTCAATTGTTCAGATCTTTCTTCCCCAGATGTGGATGAACCATGGCTAGAAGTCAGAGGCTGCTCCTTGGCTGCTGATATGCTTATGCATGTCGTGAAGGCTATAAATATAATATCAATGATAAAAGCTGACTTGAGATTTGCACAATTGATACTGCATGCAGGGGTCAGTGTAAAGGGGAAAACCTTGAACCAGCTACTATAAGCTCCAGCGGCGTAGCCAAGTATATTGCCAACAGCCATCCATAGGGAAAAATATGCATTTGCTACACGAGTCCTCCTATGATCCTTTCCTAATTTCATATATTGCGTGAGTTTCAGGAAACTTCTGAAGAAAAAAATATGCTCCAGATATAGTGGTTGGAGCCCGGGGGGGGGGGAGAAGGTGAGGAGGGGGTGAGATGAGAGACAAAATACTTGCATCTACTTCTCTCATCCTTTTTTCAGCAAATTAATTCACACTTTTATGTAATAAATAAGTTCTTCTTTCATACTGGTCCTTTAATAATTCATGAAGGACAGATAATAATCCCCAGTTGACAAGATTTTAGTAACCATACCAAATTTCACTTTATGTTTCAACAGGATAGGACCTCTGCTCCCAGTTTTTCAAGATGACATTGAACAAATTTCTCAGGAATTTTTGTATAATGGCATATCAAAATACAGGTACATCTATTTTAACCTTGTACCTAAACTATTATACTCATTATTACCAGATAGATCATTCTCATCTTCACTGCATAAGTCTCCAAGCATATGTCATATGAATGGTTTGTTTAACATATAAATAGAAGATTTCCCCATATATTATGAAAATTTTCTTTCAATCAATAAAGTCTACAGATTGAATTTTGGTTGGGTGATGCAATCAAACTTGTGTTTTAATGCCATAAGGTCCTTGGGTGTGACACCTAGAGTTTATCCTTAATCTTTGTATGACACCAAGACTATTTTGTTTCCCATTATCCATTATCTTCCATAAATTTCAGAATATTGTACAGAGTTTATTCTTTGAATGACAACTATTTTCTTAGGTTAGTTTGGTTGTGGGTCTTTGTCCTACAACTGGAAACGTTGCAAGAGGGTGTAAATCCACCAATTTAATATACATGTCAGCATATTTATGGCAAAGACAAATCCATTCATGCTGACTAAGAGAGCTACACTGACTTCATTTATGTTGATGGAAATGTTGAATCAGTCATTCAGTAAGTGGAAAGAGAACTCAACTAACAAGAATTCTTTATTAAGAAAAAAAGTGACACAACAAGCTCGCAGCATTAAAGGAACATTAGAAGTACTAAAATTAGTTCTCCAAAATAAATAAATAAATAAACGAAAGATGATACAAATAATGTAAGGTCCAGACAGCAGATTCTGGTCAAATTGCTTACCTCCCCCAACCCCCAAAATTAGAAAAATTAACTAGAGTTTTAGATAAAACAAACTTCATTTTACTTACAACTAGTTTGGAAGGAAAGAAATGGAGAGAAAGTAACTTTTTTTGTTGGGGAGCTTTGTTTTTATGAGAGAAAAGAAAGAAAGAGAAAGGAAAAGAAAGTTTTTTTTTTATTTTCTCTTGAAAATGGCGAGACTGATGAATTAAGTTAATTGAATTTTTCTTAATGTATCATTTTTACCCTTAGAATTTGTTACAGAAAATTTTATTTACGTCTATATCCCATAAAATAATATTTTAAAAATCATTTATCTTTCTAAACACTATAAAATTATTTCTCTTCTTTTCCATCATAAACTCACACACAAATTTATTTTCTTTTCTTTTCTTTCCTCCCTTGACCTCTCAAACTAGATCTTAAAGAGTTTTTTCCAAAAGAACTTTGGAGCATATTTCTAGTGTATGTCTGCCCAAAACACACAGTTACCCTCAGACCCAGGCGTTCATAATCGATGGCAACCAGCGCTCTACCCAAAACAAAGATGAGACTCCAGAACTATGCATAATCAAAGTGGCCCTTTTTCTTCAAGTCACTTGCAACTAAACGATCCACATGTTAATTTATTATACCAAAGCGAAGCACATATTCTCCGTAGAAAGCAAATACTATTCCACTAATTTTGTAGGCCAAGGGATATTTTAGTCAAATAGTGGACTAGCAAAAAAAATCTTTATTCCACCCTTAGGGGCTAAAGAGTCAAAATCACTGAAGAAAGACCCAAGTATGTAACTGTTACCAATATACATCCCACTCACATCCAACTGTCCACCATCACAAATTTGATAATCGGTCAAGGAAAATATCATCACCTCACTCAATTCGTCGTATCAAAGCATAAAATATTCCATGGCATGAAAAACTCAAAATCCACACATACATGCATGCTATACATCTCATCATCATCATCCATCACAACAAATATACGTTTAAGTATATACGAAAGAAATACAAAAACACGTATACGGTTAAGTTCTTAGAAACATACCAGTAAGATCAGCGAGGAGAGCTCTACAAGGACCTTGGGTCATATTATTAGCGACATCAAGTATCCAAAATCCGATGACAAAGAAAACAATTGCACGAACCTTCTTCTCACCGCGATCACCAAAAAGCCAGCCGATATCAGCAGCAAAAGCTATGACGAGTACAGAAACAATAATCGCAGTAGCTCCAACTACGATGAAAGGACGCCGGCGACCAAATCGACTTTTACAACGATCGCTCATATGACCAACCAGCGGTTGAACAAAAAAACCAGAAACCGGTCCACATAGCCATATTAGACTTGCCCAGGCATGAGGTATACCAAGCTCCTGTACATATGGAGTTAGCAAAGATAGTTGCAACGCCCATCCAAACTGTATGCCGCAGGCTACCGAAGAGACTCGAAGTAGTAGCCGGAGAGGAACACGGGGCCTAACCGGTTCACGAACCGCCGGCGGTCGGTTAGTTAATTTCGGTTTGTTTCTGCTGTGCCTCTCGATTTCGGGCGTCGGCATTTAGTTTGGGAAGGAGAATTTGAGCTGATGATGTCCGAGGAAGAATATGGGAAAGGGGGGCGAGAGAGACGGAAACCGTGGGAGTGGTGAAAAGGAGGGAAAGAAGGCAAGGAAATACCCTTGTGTTTCGGGATTAATTACGGAGAAATGGATATGGTTAATATGTAATAATGTGGACAATTGAGGGTAAGGTTGTGTGGAATTGGGTGATGCCGGAGGCGATATTATTCGTTCTAGGAAGGCGTAATAATTGGAGTATCGTTTCTGTTGAGTGCTTTATAAGTTGATGCCTATTTTTTTATTTTTTTATTTGTTTTTTGTGTTCACTTTTTCGTTTTTCTAAATACGTTTTTAGTGTGGTACGATGATGTCACTGTATACGTGATATTATCCTCCCTCCGTTTATTTATTTATTTATTTATTTTACAACAAAAGCTCACGTATTTTAGAAAAATATAAAAATTGGTATATTTTCTATATCAAATGTATGAATATTTCCCAAAATATATATATATATATATATATTGAATATAATAATTTTTTAAATTTTAATTTAATATAATGCACGAGTCTTTAAATGATTTGTATTTTGTAATTCTAGCTTTTCTTAAATAAACCTCACATTTATTAGTAGAATTCAGAACACAAAGAAAAAAAATGGGAAGGAATATTATTAAGAAATTTTTTTTTTTTTGTTTAGTTAAGGGCATTCACCACTGACAGTAGTAATTAATATTTTTTGCCGCGGGTGCTCTCCTATTGGAGGTAAACAGCTGGCCATGAAATATGCTACTTCATTTCCATAAACAAAATTCGAGCTCCCAATCTCATGATTAAAAGACGAGATGAGTAACCATTACACCGGATGGTTATATTATCACGAAATTATCGAGTATATTGCAAATATTTTACCTGTCAAATAAAATATAATTATATCAAAAGAAACTGGACAAACACTCCATATCAATCATTTTCTTTTTAGAGAAATTTTGTGCCTAGGGATTTGGACACACAGCCCCTCAACAATTTTCTTTCCATATATATATATATATATATATATGTATGCATATTTAACCTACACCCACTTTTGAATAATAACATAATGACAACAAAATATTGTAAAAAAATATGTGTAGTGTTTTAAAAAAAAAAAAGAATTAAATAAAAATAAACACACATAACTCTTTCTTTTTTTTTATAAGTAACACACATAACTATTACAACACACTTATATATATATATATATATATATATATATATATATTTGTTTAAAGTTAATTATTTTTCCCTTGTTTTATCTTAAAAATACATGAATATAAAAAATTTTATATATATATAATTTTAAAAAACTGAAAATAATAATAATAATAATTATCATAAATATAGAATGTAACACGATACAACTTATTGTAATACTTATCATAACATTCTTTATTTAATTTTTTTCTCTTTCACCTTTAAAAAAATACCTGAAATAAAATTTAAATATTTTTATAAAAAAAAAAATAAGAATAGTAAAGAAAAATTAATTATAAATAAAGAATAATATATAGAGTGTAACTTGCAAAATTACTACGATATTAATTTATTTGTAATTTTAAAAAAAAAATATGTTAATAAATAATATGTGAAATTAAAAAAATAAATAATATATTTAATAATTTAATAAAAAAAATTGTAAGATAATAAAATAAGTATTATATATATGTATAATTATAAATAAAATAATTAATTTAGTCTGAGTTATATTTGTATAGTTTAACTTTTACTCAATGAAAACTTTCGCTCTAACTCTTACATAACACTCATAGCAAATATCGTATGTGTGATTTTGTATAATATTCATAAGGCTGGCGCTCTCCCATTCATGTCAAGCTAAAGAGTTACGATTTCACTTTTTTAGTTTCAGGATGAGTCAACTATTTGTCTCTAAGGTAAAATTGGTCTAGTGGAAACTATCCAAAAAAAAAAAAAAAAAACAAATTGGTCTAGTGGATTGGCCGGTCTGACCCGGCCCCACTAGCAAAAATTCAATTGAAATATCAGACAGAATCTCACTATTTTCGCTCCGAATTTTTCATTGGGACCAAATTCTGGACAGATACAGACCGGAAATGAAGAGGTTGAATCGATCGTCTCCCCGATATTCAAGTTGTCCGACGATCTAATCAATTAATCGGTCCATCAATTTCCGACGAGAAATGTATTTAGGGCATAAATAATTCAGTGACCACACTAACTACTCATAATCTCTTCTATTATTAACCTTTCCCCACCCAGACTTTAGGCATCTTTTAGTTCAAGGGTGGGGATACTTCACTAAGTCTTATTATTATTATTATTACTTTTTCTATATATATATATTTGTTTTCGTCAAGAATGCGTAGCCCAATTACTAACAACTTCACTTATGATTCGAGAAATCATGAGTTCGAGATACGATAAAGGCAAAAGTGCTTCAATGTTTCAATATATATATATATATATATATATGTATTTGTTATCATTGGGTATTTCAAATTAATGATCCAATTAATTTAAATTAAGTTTGATTTTTATGGGACGAGACTTACAACGATAGTTAAATGACTTTTATTCTAACTATGGTCTTACCTTAACTCTAATTCAAATTAAATAATATTTATAACGAGAATCTAACCAAAAATTTTGACAACTTTATTATTGAATATAAATGAAAGAAGGGATAAGGAGAGTAGTGGAAAAAAACGCTAACTAAGGTTGTAATATAGATAGATAGTAAAAGGATTATTAGTGGTTTTAGACATTAAATGATTAATCAATGTAGTTATTTATTTATCCTTAAAATAATTAAAGTAATATATATATATATATAT